>CM075190.1:3042500-3187500 GCA_037577475.1 Chaunax sp. Z400 | reverse complement strand
AGGAAACTGTAATCTCTAGAAGTTCTCTGATCATTCAGCCATCGTTGGATGCATATCACAGGGAAATTATCTGGAGTACAGGGAGGGAAGTCATCAGGAACTTCATCAGCTGGTGTGAAGTCAAGAAGAAGCCCCGACTGGTGAGCATCCAGGGTTTGGACATGGAACGGGTGGCCTCGTATAAATACCTGGGTGTTCATCTCACCAGTAAACTGGACTGGTCAGACTACACAGATGTCCTGTACAAGAAGGGTCAAGGTCTCCTCCATGTGCTGAGGATACTGATGTCCTTTGGGGTGTGCAGGACACTGTTAAAAACTTTCTATGACACTGTGGTAGTATCAGCAGTCTTATACGCTGTGGTCTGCTTGGGTGGAGGAGCCACAGAGAAGGACAGGAGCTAAACAAGCTCTGTCCTGGACTGTAGATGATATCCATTGTAGACTACACCTTTCACCCCCTCCATGACACTGTGGAGGCAATAGGCAGCTCCTTCAGCAGCAGACTGCTACACCCTCAGTGTAATAGAGACCTACAACAGGTCCTTTGCTCCAATGAGCAAACAGTCAGACTGTTCAACACCACCATATAAGACTGTTGATGCCTCTGAGACCACCACCACACTACTCAGTATTATTTATTAACTCAACTCATCATCCTGTCATCTGCATCCTGTGTGATGATGTCATCCTGTATGATGGTGGTCTTCTCTTCGGTCAGAGTTGCTGCTGAATCTGTGGAGGATGTTCACGCCGTCATCCTCGCTCAATCAACCAACCCCACAGGTTTGTAACATGGTTTAGGTGGTGCTCATCATTCCAGAACTCCAGAACCGCCTGTCAATGACTCCACCCGGTCATGTTGTACTAGGCGTAGCATTCTTGTGGTCCCTGTACCTTCTCATAGGGGTGGTAAGTTTAACAAGGGAATGGTAATTTGGGATTGGATCAGGCATTGTGGCCATTTCTCTAAAAGTAGTTTAAAGACTCCAGACTCACAAAAAACAGTCAGGTGTGTCCAAAAGTTACATGTTGAGAATTATAAGAAAACATTTACAGGAGTTGAACAACCTGTTTTTAAATCAAGATGTTGTTGTTTCAAACTGGTTTATAACTTGAACAGTTCGTTTAATTTGAAAGGTGATGAAATGTCACAGTTGTGTTAATAACTAGTTTCTTCAGGCTTACGATCCAACATAGAGGCTTCCATCCGAACATGTGTATCCTAGCTCAGTGCTATGCTAACCCACTCAGACTTGCCTGCTGGTGATAGGACAGATTAACATGTTTACATTTCACCAGATCTTTGTGTGGTTTGAATTTGGGTTCTTCAGCTGAGGTTTATTAGCCAACTGTTAACCCTTTAGTAAGCAGTTCAGTAAGGCCAGCAAACATAGTGTATGTGGTCCTCTGTTGGTACAACCCAACACTGTGTTGGACTGTCAGCTGCTGTCCTGAGGACTGACAACAGGTCCAGACCATCCAACATCCCAGGTCCACACACTGAGACTCTAATGGTCTCCTGGCTGTTGGGACTAAGTTTGGGACCCAAACCCAACTAGAAGTTTTTTCTGTATTAGCTCACCAGGTTAATGCATCATACAGAGACAGGAAGTCAAAGTGATGAAACTGTGTGAAAAGTGAAACAGGCAGACAGGCTTGGATGGTCTTTGAGTAACTTTTATTTAGTTATACATAACTCTTATACACATAACCCTGAGAACAAGAAATGTGTGTATGTATGTGTGTGACTGATGACGTCTTCAGCTGCTCTGTCTCAGTCCTCCTCAGCTGAGGTCAGACACCTCTGTGTTCACCTGAGCAGCGATACTGGCTGGGTTTACATTCAGGTGGATGTCGTACTGCTGGTCCAGACCCAGGTAGCTGTCACTCATCAGGTACAGCGTGTAGATACACCTGAGGCCAGAGGGATCAGCAGTTAGACAGAAGCACAGATACACAGGCTGAAGGAACATGTGCTGGATCTCACTGGACCTAAACGTGTACCACTGCTGCTGGGCTAGAACACCAGAGTGAAGGCATCCCGCTAACAGGGTCTGTGTTTGTATCCTACGTATCCTTATCCTCCTCCTCAGTGACACGCAGTGTCTGTCCCAAAACCACGACAACAACTTCAGTACCATAAACACACATGGTCCTCCTTCCCAAACACTGACCATCGTCCATATTCTGGTGAATGATCATCAATATTATACACAGTCCTTTAACATTTATCACCCTATATGGAGCGGATGCTCATGTGTGGCTGTTTTAGACTTGCTTACTTTCCAGTCTTCTCCGGGGTGTAGAAGGCCACAGACACAGCTGTGCGCCTGCGGACGTATCCAACCCGTTTGACGGCCAGCAGCTCCCTGCGTTCCTTCTCCCCAACGATCAGGAACCAGCCTTCATCCTTCGTCTTGGGGAACCTTGGAGCCTGGGCCTTACTGTCCTGCTTCCTCTAAAATATAAGTGATGTGATATACAGACATGCAGTTTAAAAACAAGACGCACTAATATCTAATGAATGCAACAGCCAGAGCATTACATCATAATAAGGCTGATAAACCTATCTGATACACCCCTTTGTGTTGGTGGTCACTTTAAACGAACAAACACCTAGAGGTACATTCTCTTCTGGATTACCGTCAGATAAGGATTCATGCAGCAGTGAGCAGTTAACTGACTGATAAAGGATTAGGTTCACACCTGATGAATGAAGATCTGAACCCGTTCACCATGTGAGGACATAGGATAGTCATAGATATGTTGTATCCCTTCAGCAAACTGCAGCTACATTTACTTCAAAACAAACTTACTTCACAAACTAGTCCCCCAACTTTATGGGCATACAACCCTAAATCACTGGAGTACCACGAAAGTATCCACACCATATGAAGACCACAGAGCTGCATCTTCTGCAGTATTAGCAGCAGCTTGAACAGGGCCCCGGAGCAGCACTGTTCAAATAACTGATCACAGAGATTACATTCAATTATCTAAAGCCAGAATTTGGTGGCCAACTGTTTAAGTTATGAGAGAATTTATTATTGGTTTAGCATTAAATCCCTGCTAAAAGAACAAGCTAGTGTGATAAACGCTTCAGCCTGATCAAGTAGAGCTTAGACTGGAAAAAGATCAACCACATCTGTTTCCATCAACCAAACATTAGGTGACATTTCAGGATGGAGGAGCTGCATATTGTCCAGTCTTTGGCTGGTAACCTGCCTGAGCACCCATCCTACATAACCCAGTCAGAGGGTACTGTGTACCATTAGGATAAACATGGGTGTGTCCTCCTGATGACTGCAATCTTCACCCTCCAGTTTGCTAAATGCTCCACGATGTTCACCAGTTAGTCTCCAGCTGTGTTTATCTGACCCCCACCAATAAGCTGGTCCAATCGGCTGGTGTGGACTGACTCCCACCAATCGGCTGGTGTGGACTGATCCCAACCAATTGGCTGGTGTGGACTGACCCCCACCAATAGGCTGGTGTGGACTGACCCCCACCAATAGGCTGGTGTGGACTGATCCCCACCAATCGGCTGGTGTGGACTGATCCCCACCAATCGGCTGGTGTGGACTGACCCCCACCAATCGGCTGGTGTGGACTGACTCCAACCAATCGGCTGGTGTGAACTGACTCCAACCAATCGGCTGGTGTGGACTGATCCCCACCAATCGGCTGGTGTGAACTGACTCCAACCAATCGGCTGGTGTGGACTGATCCCCACCAATCGGCTGGTGTGGACTGAGCCCCACCAATCGGCTGGTGTGAACTGACTCCAACCAATCGGCTGGTGTGGACTGATCCCCACCAATCGGCTGGTGTGGACTGATCCCCACCAATCGGCTGGTGTGGACTGATCCCCACCAATCGGCTGGTGTGGACTGACCCCCACCAATAGGCTGGTGACTGACTCCCACCAATAGGCTGGTGTGGACTGACCCCCACCAATAGGCTGGTGACTGACTCCCACCAATAGGCTGGTGTAGACTGACTCCCAAAAATAGGCTGGTGACTGACTCCCACCAATAGGCTGGTGTGGACTGACCCCCACCAATAGGCTGGTGTGGACTGACCCCCACCAATAGGCTGGTGTGGACTGACCCCCACCAATAGGCTGGTGTGGACTGACCCCCACCAATAGGCTGGTGTGGACTGACCCCCACTAATAGGCTGGTGTGGACTGACCCCCACCAATAGGCTGGTGACTGACCCCCACCAATAGGCTGGTGTGGACTGACCCCCACCAATAGGCTGGTGTTGACTGACTCCCACCAATAGGCTGGTGTGGACTGACCCCCACCAATAGGCTGGTGTGGACTGACCCCCACCAATAGGCTGGTGACTGACCCCCACCAATAGGCTGGTGTGGACTGACCCCCACCAATAGGCTGGTGTTGACTGACTCCCACCAATAGGCTGGTGTGGACTGACCCCCACCAATAGGCTGGTGTGGACTGACCCCCACCAATCGGCTGGTGTGGACTGATCCCCACCAATAGGCTGGTGACTGACTCCCACCAATAGGCTGGTGTAGACTGACTCCCACCAATCGGCTGGTGTGGACTGACCCCCACAAATCGGCTGGTGTGGACTGACTCCAACCAATCGGCTGGTGTGGACTGATCCCAACCAATTGGCTGGTGTGGACTGACCCCCACCAATAGGCTGGTGTGGACTGACCCCCACCAATAGGCTGGTGTGGACTGACTCCCACCAATAGGCTGGTGTAGACTGACTCCCAAAAATAGGCTGGTGACTGACTCCCACCAATAGGCTGGTGTGGACTGACCCCCACCAATAGGCTGGTGTGGACTGACCCCCACCAATAGGCTGGTGACTGACTCCCACCAATAGGCTGGTGTGGACTGACCCCCACCAATAGGCTGGTGACTGACTCCCACCAATAGGCTGGTGTGGACTGACCCCCACCAATAGGCTGGTGACTGACTCCGACCAATAGGCTGGTGTGGACTGACCCCCACCAATAGGCTGGTGTAGACTGACTCCCAAAAATAGGCTGGTGTAGACTGACTCCCAAAAATAGGCTGGTGTGGACTGACCCCCACCAATCAGCTGGTGTTGTCTGACTGAGTGCTGTCTCAGGACAAAACAACAGAGGCGATGTCTGTTACCTGACTCATGGACTTGACGTTGTAGATGCAGAAATATGGTGGAGTAAATGTTCGAAGATGAATTGTTTGCATACATGTCATTTGAAATATAGTTGAAGTGTTTCTGTCTACGTCAGTGACCTACGCAAGTAAAAAAACATCACTTTGAAATACCAGAGTGTCACTCAATAGAGCGCATACCTCCACAAAGGTCCCACAGTCCCTTTAAATCAATCAGTCCTTTCCCAAACATTTAAATCTGGTTTTATTTGGATCTGCTCCAACCAGGGATAGATCATCTCTGTTCTCCATGACACCACTGCTCACCAGTTTGCTCTGAGCTCTACAGGTGTAGTTAACATTATGGACATGGTTTGTGTTGCTATTAATGATTCTAATGTTAACTGGTGACAGGGTCAACATTAACTTGGTTTATGTATAGACTATCATAACACATGCTGGAGGATTTCTGTACATGATCCATGTAGCCAAAGGTCACAGCTGAGCCCCTCTAATGCTAACATCTCACTGATGGGGAAGTATGCATGTACATATTTTTCAGTAAGTGAATACTTCTTATGATACATTCTGGTTTTAGGCATACTGACCCTCTGCTGGCCCAGGTTGATGCGTTCCAGTGACACCTGCAAGACATACTCCTGATCGGCATGGACATCCAGCCAGCTCCTCTCCTCCCTCTGATAAGCTCCTGCTGCAGGCAGAGGACGCTCCGTCTGCTCCTTGCTGTCCTCCCACCAGCCCTTCACACTCATCTGGACTTCCAGCACTGGGAGATGACTCAGAAAGTACCACGCCTGACGAGGGAGAAAGAGGACGAGACAGAGAGGATGAATTAGATGGAAATGAGGAGGAAGATATCCTAATCTACAGCACTGTTCAACGTCTACATGATCAGTGGCACACATTGCTTGACCCTCTCTAGTATTAGTCATACTGATACAGACACAAGACCTTTGGAAAAAGACCAGGGCCCTACTTCACTATTTTGGAATGAAATATAATCTGACCCGTGGCCAGCTCTGATCCTGGGTCGCCCACAGTACCTGGAGCCCATCTAGATGTCTAGACGACACTGTGATGTATCAGAGAAATGTCCACAACCATCCAAGGATGGATGCTTCGTAGTTAGGTGTGTGCATTTATCAGTCAAGGCATTTAGATGTGGTCTTGCCCAGGTTTATAAGTCCTCTTTAAACTCAGCGGGTAACAGGAGCAGACTGGTATGGAAGCACCAACAAGTCAGATCCAACAACCAACACTCCTGTTGTAGCTGTGCCAAACCCAGTTGGCTTTACATGACTGTGGGACCCTGGTCCTGAAACGACATTTATAATAACATAGATCAGATTAATTCTAGTGTTTGCTCCAATAACCCGTGTCCCTGTGAGACAGGGTCTGGATGTGTTATTATTGTTTTTACTCTGTTTATTAGGGCCTGAGCACTAAGCATGCAAGGAACCTGTTGTAAAGCAAGGAATTATTATTTTCCTCAATGAATCGCTTTTTTGTGGCCTGAACATTGTTGAAATGTATTTTATTAGGATAAACCCCTTGAGATGAATCATTTCATTTTCGAGGGGGTCCCAAAAACGAACATATACTCAAAAACTCCATGCAGCCCAGGTCTCCACTATAACGTACAGGTACGAAATTCAGTACACATATGTAACTGACCAAGACTACAAAAAAGTCTCTTGGAGCCATGACCTAACCCAAGCAGGAAGTCCGCCATTTAGTCGCGAATGTCAGCGTTTCGCCATGATGCAGAAAGTTGCTGTAGCAAGGCCATAAAAGCTCAAAACTTCATGAAATTTAAATGACAAGTCCGAAGTCGCAAATTTTACAATCTGATTTAGGTGAGGGTTGGGCGTGGCAAAGTGGCATCCCCTGGAAAACTTTAAATCAGCAGCCCCTGCTGTGCGTTTAACCTAGAAGTATGAAATTTGGTACGCATATGTATCATATCATGATTTACAAAAAGTCCCTTCAATCCATGTTCTAAATGTAACAGGAAGTCAGCCATTTTGAATTTTGCATCCATCTTTGTGCGATTTTCAGGTGTTACACTTTAACAAACTCCTCCCAGACATTTTGTTCGATCAACTTGAAATTTGGTCAGTAACATCAGAAGACGTTAGTGATGAAAAGTTATCAAAGGATTCTGGATAACTCGAAAGGTGTGGCCATGGCGGCGTGGTGAATTTCTATATTCGCCATGAGAGGTGAAGTCCTTCCAACTCCACTGGTGTTTTCATATGATTATTGTCGGCTGCTGGTAAATGGTGAATCTGTGAGTCTCTGGCAAAGGTTTATCCTTCAAAAATTAAATACAAAAACATTTTCCTCCAAAGCAGTCACCATCAACAAAAAATAAATCAGTTGTTAGAGTCTTATTGTAATTAAATTCTAATGAAGATGAATGAAGAGGGCGTGTTCCAGCAGGAGAGTGCCATGAGTGCATGCCCTATAGCAGAATGGACAGCCTAGTTCACACCATCCCCAAATTTTCTCCTCAGATTAAAACGTTTGACAGAAACAGCCCACTTCACCAAAAATCTGTGGATAATTGCCCTCCCTGAAATCTACTCCATGAATAGAAAATGATTTTTGTGGTGGGCAATGTTGATATTGTGGTATCCCAACAAATAAATTAATGTGCACATACATGAGTTAGAAGAGATGAGATGTCACCATTCCTTCAAATGTTCTCATACATGAAAGAGCGTACAGAGAAAAGAATAAAACAGGAGTTTTAAGAGTTGGATAGACAGATGTGTCAGCTGATGTACAACACCTCTCAGGCAAGCGTTGTTATGGAGAGTTTAACAGGTGTTTCAACCGAAAAGCCCCACCATGAGGAAGACATACGAGCTAAAAAAGACAAAGAGAAAACAGGCTGGTGGAGGAGGAAGGTGTGTGTGTGTATAGAAGGAGAAAAGCCTCTCGGATTCAACCGGCAAAAGCTATTTATGTGAGGATTACTCTCCCTGAGCGAGTCAGACAGGAACGCTGCTGCACATCTAATTATTTAATTAGAGCGGCCACCACACTGTGGGGGAGAAAGGGAATAAAGGTGTGGAAGGAGGAAAGCGGGGACACTGATTGGGTAAAGCCACAGGGTCTGCCGTGGTGCCCGGACACCGTCATTACTGCTGCAATTAACACTTAAATTGGAGCAGTAAACCCTATCAATGAAGCTGTAATAGGGGATCCTGGAGGTACCTGGGGCCAAAGGCTGCTAACGGCACAGCACTGATGATGGTGATTGTTTGTGTGTGTGTGTTTGTGTGATCTGCATTCACTAACTGAGGAGAAGGGCCCATTGTAAAGATCATTTTTGTAAAATGTACAGTATTCCAAGCACTTGTTATCATTACCCCCACCAAGGAGGTTATTTTTCACCCCCGATCGATGGTTGGTTGTTGGTTAGTTGTTTGGTTGTTTGATTGATTGGTTGTTTGTTTGATTAGTTGGTTAGCTGTTTGGTTGGTTGGTTGATTTGTTTGGTTGTTTTGATGTTTGATTGGTCGGTTGGTGGTTAGTTGTTTGATTGGGTAGGTGGTTGATTGATTGGTCTGTTGGTTGTTTGTATTATTGATTGGTTGGTTGGTTGTTTGATTGATTGGTTGGTTGATTGACTGGTTGGTTGGTGGTTAGTTGGTTGGTTTGTTGCTCGGCTGTTTATTTGTTTGGTTGTTTTGATGTTTGATTGATTGGTTGGTTGATTGTTTGGTTGGTTTGTTGCTCGGTTGGTTGGTTGGTTGTTTTGATGTTTAATTGGTTGGTTGGTTGTTTGATTGATTGATTGGTTGGTTGATTGACTGGTTGCTTGGTGGTTAGTTGGTTGGTTTGTTGCTCGGTTGTTTGTTTGTTTGGTTGCTTCGTTGTTTTGATGTTTGATTGATTGGTTGGTTAATTGTTTGGTTGGTTTGTTGCTCGGTTGGTTGGTTGGTTGTTCTGATGTTTGATTGATTGGTTGGTGGTTAGTTGTTTCGTTGGTTGGTTGGTTGATTTGTTGCTTGGTTTTGTTTGGTTGTTTGTTTGTTTGATTGACTGTTTAATTGGTTACTTGTTTGGTTGGTTGGTTTGGTTATTAGTAAGATTACTTGAGAAGTTTTGAATCAAATTTCACATAATTCTGTGGACAGGTAGGGCTGGGGCCAAGGAGAAAACCAGATCAGTATTAGATCAGGATCTGGATTCAGTTTTTTTTTCATTTTCTGTCCTGTCAGAAGGTTGATGGTTCGATCCTGACCCCTGGACTTTACATGTTAGTGGTGATGGGGCTTGGTTTGTGCTCATTATCAGGTGAGAGAATGTAGATGCTGCTCAGGTAAGCAGAGCTGGAGAGGTGGGGGTGTGATTGTGGACTGATTGCCTTCTTCAGCAGGCAGCTCACTCTGCCAACGGAGAGACCAGAGACATCTGTGTCGGGACTGGATGAGCAGAAAAGCTACACTTATGTTGAAATTACATTTGGTGTTAAATAAAGACTGTTAACAAACATCATCATCAGAGTCCCATCACTGAGAAAACACAGTGGTTATCTCTCCTGATGAGCAGGTGGAGCCTTACATGTTCAGTCTGTCACCAATGAATGAATGTTTGTGTGAATGGGTGAATGATGGCTTGTGTTGTAAAGCACTTTGATTGGTCAGTCAGACTAGAAAGGTGATACATGAGTAAAGTTCATTTACAAGAACCCACTGAATTTGGTGTGGGTCCAGATAGAGGTCGATTCAGGAATTTTTCCTCAGCTTTACAAAATAGGGAATTTCAGGCATTTTTCTATTGTCTCAGGAAAATATACATGTCATGATTTTTAAAAAATCATATATTTATGGAATACTATATATTACTGGTATCTATGAGTGTGTTAAGTGTGGTTGTAAACATTACTGGTTGTAAACATTTATTTAGCCACTACACACTAACAAATACAACATCCTAGCTGTTTCAGTTATTCTGGTCTAAGTCAACATTCTCCAAAGTACACACATTACTTCAGTGAACTCAGATTCCTAATGTGCTCCCAGTGTGACAGTATTTGTAATCCTACCTGGGCAATCTGATTTGATTGAAGCTCTCGGCTGACAATAGCAGCAAAAGCACTTTCTTTTCCATTGCAGGCATCAATCAGCTCAGGAAGTCCCTCGATTGGCTGGCTGAAGGCTCCCACGTCCATCCTACTCTTCTTGTGTGCTCCTTTCCTATGAAGAGAGGGAAGAGGGATATTCTTGGTCTTGTGTGTTTGTGCCTGTGCAGGAGGCTGCAGGATGTAGCTGCTGATGTTGACTTCCACACCTCAGGAAGGGAATGTTACAAACTGCTAATCAGAGAACAGCACACCAGCTGCTACAAATGATTGAGCCCTTTTGTTGAAGTGATGCTGTTTACCTGAACAGATAGAGGTGCTGTTGTTCTACATGTGGCAGCGTCTGTAACGAGGAGTCGTGCAGCCAGCGACCCTGGACGATCATCTGTACCAGGTTGCAGATACTGATGGCAGCAACGAGCCAACCTTCATTGGCAGCTACATCCAGCATTGCCTGAGGAGAAGAATCAGAATGAGTATTAAAAAATAAACACTAAGTATGATGTTATGGCAGAGGTTTGAACTGAGAAGAGCCTCTTTTTGTGTTGCCCTGGGTTTTGGTCCAGACACTTTGAGGCATGTACTGTGTAAAGCTTCAGGACCTGTTTTTAGAGGCATCTTTATCCATAAATTTAGCTCTCTCTGTCTCTCTCTGTGACAGTCAACTGATTCCATGCATGTCATGTCTGTAATTAGATACACAACAGGACAGAGTGTAACCCCTGTGATGAAATCTGACCAGATCAACATTGACTTTATTGTCCCACAGTGTCTTAGGTTCTTCACCCATGCTGCAGCCATCAAAAGACATTTCATACAGAACAAACAGTACACACAATAAGTAAATACAAAGAGTTCTAAAAGTTCACAAAAAATACAAGGAGGTATTAATGAACAAACTCATTAATAAAAACAGAGCGAATCCATTTTCATTTAAGAATTCCTCACATGAAGGATCATCCAGTCCCATCCTGGCCTCATCGGCCTCTATTTCAGAGATTTATTGAGACTGAAATAAAAATGGGAACATTTTAAAATCTATTTAGTCTACTGTGAGGGACTCCGAACCTCCTCCCAGAGATCAGTAGCTGGTATTCCATGTGTGGATCATGGGATGGGTCAGTTAATATCCTACTGGTTTGCCTTAGGGTAGCCTGTTCTTCAGCAGACTCAGGGATGGATGCTGTTTACCCCTATAATGTTCCATACAGTCTGCTTCAGTGGAGCCAGTTTGGACTTGAGCTGCACAAAGAGGTTACCAAACCAAGCTAAACAAACGAGCTAAGCAAACCAGTCATGGACTCTACGTCAATGTAGTGCAGCCATTGCAATTTGCCACAGAGAACGTCCACATGGGTGTTCCACGTTAATGAGGTCTCAATGAAAACACCAAAAATATGTATGAGGAGACCCGTGAGATGGTTTTGTTGTGGATGATCTCTGACCTGAGCTCACCGACTCCCCTGGACTCCAACACCATCCTCACACCGTTTCACAAACCACCATATCTCTGAACAATAATCAGATAAGTCACTGTTGTTTTTGATCACAGCTACGATGGCGGTATCATGAAAGAATCTGATGATGTGTTGCCCTCATTAGTGTTCAAGGTAAAATGGACAGGCGAACATACACAACTCTTCCCCAGGGTCATGGATCTAGGTTCTGTGACAGTACCATAAACACTGAGCCATTGTTTACAACTGGTTAAGACTGAGTGGGACTATATGATAATAACAGGATGGAGATTAAAATCATTCAGCGTTTTCATTAGTAGATGCAGCTGTATTGTATTAAATCTACACACAACAGACATTCTCATGAGGTAGGGTCTTCTACGTGCTTCGATATGAAGTGTATCATGGCTATGACTGCATCACCTGTACTCCTGCTACACCTACATGAAGCTGAAAGGGATCTAGTAGCAAACCACTTGTGTTTTCACTAGGTTGATCATAATTATCTCTAAACACTTCCTAACTACTGGAGGGTCATTAATCTCTTTACAGGAGGAACAGCATACGAGTCCAGGTTCTTCTGGTAGATGGGGCACCAGGCCTCTGCAGCTCCTTCACTGACTGATTCCAATAGAAGCAGAGTAGGGGTTTCTGGAACAACTTCACCTACTTTCAAGGTGCATGGAGAAAGGGGAAAAGGTCTAAAGAGATTAAAAAACTCCAGCAACACTTGCAGTATCAGGAACAACTTTATTACCTTTTGTTTTAAATAAAAAGATGTTGCAAGTGTTGCTGGAGTTTTTACCTCTTTAGACCTTGATTCCAATAGAAGGCCAGAAATGCTATCCGGTCCAGTGGCCTTCCTGGAGCAGAAAGGGAGAAGCGTGTCTGTACAACATGCTGGTTGATGGTGACTTTTGAAGAGTTCATGAATCCAGAGCTGCTTTTTTGCTCCTGCATGAAGTTAGTTATTTCAAACCTGCTATAAAACCTATGTAATTCATTGGCCCTCTTACCCTTATTTAGAACATAATGCATTTTGTTTTAGCTGGGGCCATGTTCCATAGTTTTTGGTCTTCATAGAAGAGCAGTGGGTTTCAAATTTCTCCTCCTGCCTCATAGTCATCCTTAAGTTATGGCTGAGTAATTTCTGAATAGTCCACAAAGCCAGAGGGTCCCTGCTTTTAAAGGCTCTATTTACTGAACTAAGCACTCCTTAAGTTCCTTGCAAACATAAGGTTTATTTGGGGACACATTGATTTGTGGGTTAACGCATTGTCTCTACAGAATAGTATATGTTGCCTCCTCTCAGTCCAGGCTATGAAAGAGGTCCCAGTTGGTGCAGTAAAAACAGCATCTCAAGGTTTCAATACCATTGTTGTTCCACACAGTTTTAACTTGTGGTTTGCTGCTTTAGAGCAAAGATTTTTTGGAATTAAATGTGCAACATTATGATCAGAGGTGCCTAAAGGAGGGTTTGGGTTTACAATGGTTAAAATCACCAGAAATAAAACAAAGTGCTTCAGAGATGCATTTCAGTTTAGTAGGGTCTGATGTATGATTTACAAAAGGAGACAAGAAGAGGGACACGAAGCAGAGGAAACACTAAAATACATAGGACTTCCTAGTGAGCCCTTAGCTCCATGTCTCGGGCTGTTTTCCCTTCTCCCCTCTGTGAGTGTTGAGGCTCAACACAACTCTTCTCGATCAAAAGTCATTTCCTGACAGAACAATAACTGAAAATGCTGTAGCTGCACAGACAAGGCAAGCAGAGTAAATAAAAATGCTAATGCAGAACAAAAAAAAGAGTGATTTGCATTTCACAGGAGGTACTTGAGCAAACTGCTGACAGACTATGGTTGAAGTACTAGCAGCAACAGGCTGATGCTATCTGAAGGACGAAGGAGCATGTTTCCTCAGATTCTCTTCAGTGTAACTGAATAGGGAAAGGTCAGGTCACTGAGGAAATATGTTTAACACCTGTGAGGAGCCAAGAGCTTCACCGTTAACTTCAATCACATGTTGCTTTATGATCAGAACAGGAGAATCTTTCTGAGACATGATGGAGGGTTTGAGCTGTGAAGTGCAGGAAAATTACTTTTTGGATCCACCACATTTGGGACTGGGTTTAATTAACCTCTGGGCCATTTTGGACCTGATCTGACTGTCTTCAGTTCTCTTTCAGACCAGGTCTAGTTTTTTACAATAGGTTCCAAGGGTTGATTTTGGAACTGGTCCAAAGGTACAGTAGGGTCGGATACGTTTCTGGCTTTTGTGGTCACATTGGTCATGTGTGGATGGAGAGAGCTTGTGGTTAATTCCAGGATATGCCACAGTGCCACCATACTACTCTCACCAACATCCCCAAGGAGGAACACCTCTCATCAGTTATGTGACGTTATCATACGTGGTATAGTACTCTGTTACAAAGCCTCATGTGAATCCGGTCCTGTCTGCTTTTACAGTTAGTGTAATAGGCTGTTAGTAGAAATCAGCACTTCCTGTTTTCAATTAAAAGACCTTTAGCATGACAGTAGACAGAGACCCTTAATTAATTATTAATTAATTAATTTGGTACAACAGTCAAGTCCAGTGTTTGAAAATGTATGCTTCAGCATTAAAAAGAGTGAAACTTAGAAAAAAATATATCAATGTTTGTAAAATTGCCACAAAAATGTGGAAATTTACAGGAAAGGAAATCTATTGAGTCCAAAACTGAAGAGGCCATCATAGCTTGTTGACTGTGTAGAACCATGACCTTGCTGGTCAACATGCAGCTGATCTGGACACACTGGTTAGTGACTGAACTAGCCTGCTAACAGACCTTTACCCATACAGCTGTTGTGACTGAGCAGTGTTAACATGTTCTTAGACTGAACTATTTCTCAGCTGAAGAGAAAATACATGATTTACCAATTGTGATTGCAATATGAATTTTCATATCCTTTACTGTTTGAATATTCCTGCCCATATATCATGGTCTGTTGGTCTGTTTAACAGCCATACATTCATGCTATGAAGCTGCTGCAGTAACAGTCTGTTACATTGACTTTATGGATACTACAATAACACATTTTCAATAAAAACAACCATAAAGAAACTCAAGACCAGAACCAGTTCAGTGAACGGTAGCAGCAGGACACCAGAGAAGTAACCACATCCATGAGCCATGCAATATCACTGCCAGACACACAGCATGGAAAATCACAAGCACATGTACACATGCACACAGATAAACAGCATCCAGAGCTGTGGACAATGGCTTACAGACGTTAAGACATGGTCCTGATTTCTAACAGCTCTTACAGAGAAACTGAATAAATGTCACACTTCAGATGCTCTGACTGAGAGGATTACAGACTCTGCTGTTTGCACACAGTGTGAGTCACATCATTTTCCACTTTCATTAATAATTCACGGCTGTAAAGGAAGAGCTGCTAACACTCAGGACGACACTAATTTATCCAGTCTTTATCCAATATTCCTGTAAACTTGTGACACTTTCAGACAACAACTCCTGGAAGCTTCATCAGATCTGGGACTGGATGAATTTCACCATATTGTTTGGAATAATATGAATTCTGGAGCAGAGACTCTTCGTGCTGTGTGTGTTGTTGTGTGTGTTCTCCCCCACCCCTGCAGGTTACACCTCCCCTCCACCTGCTGTGAAGAGTACCTGCAGCTGAAGTCCGGTAGCCATCACGGCCTTTAACAGTCCTGCCTGCCAGTGGTGAGGAGTTGTGGGCCAGTTGGCAGCGTGTTTGTGCTGTGTGGTGAACTCGTTAAATGGTTACTTTGTTCTCAGATGCTATCATTGGTTATTGTGTGTCCTTACACTCCGAGTTCACTTCTGTTCTCTGCCTGTGTTGCAGACTCGTTCCTTTGAAGGAGTCCTTTTTGTTGAATGGTTAGTCCTTCTTCATTTATGAATAAACCATTTATTTGGAATACCAGTCTGTTTCTGTTTCCCTCTTTTTTAAAAATCCCTGTTTTAACCTCATGTGTTTACTCCCCTCATCTCCCAGACTCATCAGGGACGCAACAATTACTAAATGCATATAAGCTTGTCCACATTCATATGGGTTGGGACACAAATATCAGAGGACAAAGAGGTTATTGTGGTATAATAATAAATGTGAGGAACTTAAATTGAACAAGGTAAATAGACTATTCTTATATCACCTTTGAAGTCTGACTGACTACTCAAAGCACTTTACAACACAATCCAGCATTCACTCATTCACACACACACACACACACACATTCATACAGTGGTGGCAGAGGCTACTATGCAAGGCTCCACCTGCTCATCAGGAGGGTAAACATTCACACAAACACTCACACACCAATGGAACAGATACTGGGAGCAAACTGGGGTTCAGTATCTGCCCAAGGACAGACACTGAAATGTGGGAAAGCTGCTGGTCCCGATTGTATCAAGGGGGAAATGATCAAATGCCACAGTGACTCCTTCTTACCATATTAATCTACAGTACAGTTCAACAGTATCATGTCAACAGGATGTTTTCCTCCAGAGTGCACCAAGGCCCTGTTTACACAACAGTTTTGTTAAAAACGTTCAAGGTTTTCCTTTAAATGACTTCAGTAGTGGTTGATGAGAAAGTACATGACCCCCGTCAAGCTTCATCTTAGATCTTCTAATAGTCCAGATATCTGTAACAAGTGTTTGGTTGAAAAAAGGAACTTTGATTCATTTTCTGTGGGAATGTCCAAGGATCCAAAACGTCTGGAAAGATGTCACAGATTCATTCACTACCAAAGTCTCTTTGAATGTTAACCTCTGTGTACTTGGGATATATCCAAAGGACTCTGCACAAACTGATTGGATGCAGTCAATCTCTGTCTGATATGTGCAGGTGCAAGTGGGTTTGTGGTGTGTGTATTTGTGTTCTTTATGTGAAATTGTTTCAAAATGTTATGTTCTTTTGTTTGATGTTATAAGGAGGATAAGAAAACAATAAACATTCAGAAATAAAAAGGTTTTCCTTTGCATGTCAGGGCAGTAGTTGGTGGTGTACCCTTTCAAAATCACAGTGGTGGTTCAGCAAATCTACGTTGGAGGAGTGTTAATAAACTCAACAGAGTCTGCAGCACAAACACAACAGGACAGTTCGACATCCTTTTTGTGTTGTTCTGTCTGCATACACAAATTGGAACCGTTAATAGGCATGTGTGAAGCGGGGCGGTGTCGTCATTTTCAAAGGAGTTGTATTTTGTCAGTTTACACAGTGACGGCAATGATGTCATTTTCAAAAGATTACACTCTGGAGCCCGTTTTCATAAGTCTGCATTTTCAGGCCCTGAAAAAGTGTAAACGAATCGCGACAAACGTTTTCCGTTTTATGGTAGAACCGTTGTCGTGGAAACAGCCCCTAATGGAATAATTGTGCCATTACACAAGAAAGGTAATGTGAACAATTATAGAGGAATATCTCTGATGGATAACATAATTGACAAAAATCCTGTGTGGTTTTAAATGAACGTCTACAACATTTTATATGAAAAGACACCAGAAGAACAAGCAGGATTTAGATAAAGATACACAGCAGATATTTGACTAAAGCTGGTGGCAGATTCTGTCTCTGTGTTGACTTAAGACAGGCTCTGGACTCTTGAGTAATAGGAAGTTACTATGGTTATGTTGATGAAAAAAAATGTGCATGGAAGATTATTAACTGTACTGAAGAATATGTGTTGTAACATATCATCAGCAGTGAGCGTCACCAACACTTCTACTGGTGACTACTTTGAGTGTCTTAGTGGAGTCAGACTAGGATGTGCTTCTAGTCCTTTTCTTTTCTCCATGGTTATTTCAGAGGTAGAAAAACTCCTAGAGAACGCTGAATCAAGAGGAATCCTTGTTGGACCACAATTCTCTGAACTACTGCTGTTATTATATGCAGATGTCTTTTCTATGCAGAGGTCTTATGTATGTTCAATGACTCTGTAACTGGACTTCAAATGTTGTTCATTGAGGGGCCTAACAGTTCATTTAGATAAAAATGCAATTAACAGTTTTCAGAAATGGTGGTAAACTATGAAGAGATGAAAAATGGTTCCTGGATGATGTACAGCTAAAAACAACAACATACTATAAATGTACAAAATGTACAGACTCTGCTAGAGCAAATGAGTCTTTGTTTTTCATCAAAAGGGTAGAGGTTGAATTTAAAAGTGCATATTTGTGTGTTTGCTAGTAAAGCTAAGTTTACTGTATGGTTCTGAGATATGGGGATTCATAATAGACCAGTTATTAACAACGTTCTGTCTCCATGCTGTTAAACATGAATCAAACCAGGCAGCTTTGGAGGTAGATATACTGTTTCTGTGGATTATTCTGTTAGGTGTGTATCGTACTGGTTGTACTTCATTGTGCCCAGTTTGTCAAAGAAGCCACTCACCACATCTACTGCTGTGGTTTCACACTATGATTCATGTACTCTTGCCAGTAGTAACAATTTATATGCATTTTCTTTTGTAGTTGGGACCTAAAAACCAAAATAAACTTCTTCTCACAACGTTAGATGCAGAGTGACCTTGATAACTTGATCCTGTTGTTCCAGAGACTGTCTCCAGCCATGTTCCACACGTGGCTGCCAGAGAATGAAGAGCCTGGGTGTTAGATCTAACCTCTGAGCATCATGTTATTTATGGGAAGGATCAGCAGGTTCAACCACAAATCATCTACTAATGTTTAACATTCACCTCCTCTTCGCGTGCTCTCTTTTCATGTGCAGTGCATTATTCAAATACCACCATAGGTGTTACCATTACTACCACCACTACTACACTAACAGTTAAAACACCAGTCTGAATTATTACATATACATCTGACACATCATAAGAACTGGGGTTACCTACTCTTTGGTCTTTAAATACTCAACGTTCTCTTTGAAAATGTAATAAGTTAATCAGTGTTAATGACTATATATATATATATACGTGATAGTTTCAATGGGTTCATCGGAGAACATGTAACACTATGTCTGTTAGTTAAACTGTCCAGTCCATCATCATACAACTGAGCTATACAGTGACCTTTGTTGGTCATGGAATTAACATCATTAGTTACAGCTGATAATCTGCTGTCATCGTAGCATTTTAGCTGAATGGACCAGACATTATGTAATGTAATGTTAAACTCTGGCCCTGCTTGTAAGAGTTTATTTCCCTGGTGTATACCTGGGTCAATAACTCATGAATTCAAGATTATCAACGCAAGTGGTAGAAGAAGTACTCAAAGCTTTTTATTATTAATACCAACACTATTATACAAAATGTATGTATTTTTTTGCATCCCCTATTTTCAGTGATATATTTTACATTGTGGAAAGTTGACAGCAAGAACAAGAGCTTCAGTCTGCATTCCAGTCATTACAAAGTTGAAAGTTAAAGTTGGTTTTAAATGTTCAAAAAACAAAGTTCATGGTCTGCTCAAAAGCTTGCTTACAACTGCATGATGATCTTAGTATTTTTACATCTCACAGTAAATCTATTGAAGGAATAAAATCTGCTCTTTAGTTACTGCATCTCCATCATTCTTTCAGTGTCTGGTTGATCTGCTGTGTAGAAGAGTGTTAATAATACCTGAAGCATGCAGCAGATGAAAATGTATTCAAATGAACAAAAAAGTACAGCTCAGCCAGTTTGCATGTATAATGTTTATCAGTCACAGAGACAATCATCATGAGATGAATCAGTGCTGTTTATAGGCATTATAATCTTCTCCAGACCAGGTTAGGAGTGCAGCACCAGTTACCATGGTGATGTAGCCAGGTTAAAGGAGACACCCTTTAAGACTCATCTCAAACTCAACATAGCTCACTGACTCATTATTCTCCCTTTGCAGTTCACCTCTCGGTACTCCAGCTACCTGGCTGTCAGAACATATCATCAATTATAATATTATAATCAAATATTATAATCAATTAAGATGATCCTCTCTTAGAGTGACCCTGAAGCCTAAACACAAACATTAGGTGTTAGGAGCCAAGCTCCACTGCTGGAAAGAAGCAGGAAAGATGCACTTTGCACCAGTGGAAAATGGTCATTTGCTGCACACATATCACTTACTTACTTTCCTGAAGCCCAAACTAGCTGTTTATATTTTAACTGATTAATAACTGGTAGGTTTGTGAATCAGTTATCATATTAGTAATCTGTTAGCAGCTAACCCTGTGAATCCTACCTGGCAGATTCGGATGGTGTTGTCCAGCACCGTCTTGGTATCAGTAGTGTAGTCGCTACATGGCAGTGGGGCGTGGCTGAAGTGGGCTTGCAGCAGCAGGTGGGTTTTGGTGTGGGCGCTGTCGTAGGAGTGGGGGTTGCACTGCAGGGGGAGCTGCTGAGCCAACAGGCTGTTCAACTGGTCCTCATTGTGTCTCACAGGCAGCTCAGCATACTCCTCTGCATCCTGAAAGATGGAGATCAAAAATGAAACAGGAAGTCTCAAGCATGCCATCAGACCTTTTTAAAACGAGCATCTGTACTGAAAAAGCTGCATTCACCTCCCCTTCTTCTGGTTTTTACCTGCTGAGAAAATGCCTGCCCCCCCCTTCCCCTTAAGGAATATCCAGACCTGATTGTAAAATCTATCGAGGGCTAAAATCATTCTTCATACATTGAATACCTTTAGGGTACATTTCTGGGTGCTTTACACTGACAAAGGCAGAGTTAATAGTAGTGAGTCTGTGGGTTCATAGAGTCATTGAGATGATCCATCGTCTTTGTGCTGAGGCGGTGTGTTGGCTCTTGTTTGTGGTTGTTATACAGAGAGATGCACAGACACGCGTAGCTCTCCTCTAATTCACTCCAGTTCAACTCCAGCTCATGTCGTCCCATCAACAGGCTTTGCTGAAGGTATTTATCACGTCCCCCACCTAGACTGTTGGGGCTCCATCCATCACTGACTGAAGCCAGTGTTTCCAAAGCTAGGTCCTGCAAAAGGACGTGAGCAGGATGGGGGCTGGGAAGAGGCACAGGAATAAGAATAATGTGAATGATTTATCTTTTAGTGCCGTTGTGTCTGCATATGGATGTGCTGGAGAGAAAGACTATAGATCTTTAAGCAGACATCATAACCAAGAACTCCACAGCGCCTCTCATCCTCTGGAACATTTTCAGAGAGAAAGTACAGGGAGAGATTTGAAGTATTAAAGCAGTCATTTTGACAGCTGCTACTGTCTGCAGTTCGTCTGAAACATCATACAGTTGATTGTTGTATTTTAGAAAAGCTGATTTAGTTTCTTTTCTACTTTTGCTTCAGATGGTGTTATTCAATTACTCAACTATCAGAAGATCTACAGCAATTCTGAGAGATAATTGATCATCATGAAAACAAGAAAATTATTCTCTGGTTATAACTACTCCAGTTCTCCTGCTGGAGACAAAGATATGATGTTATGGTTACAGGCTCAGTGTTTTAGAAGTAACCAGCAGATTAAATGTTAAGACAAATACTGGACAAATGAAAAAAATGTATTTTTCCTTGCACAACACTAGGTGGGATGTCAAACCAGACCAATACTTACTGTATATACTGCTGGAAGAAACATTATTACTGGTAAAATACAGTCTTCATCAGCAGTTAAAAATAGATAAAATGGTATAAATAAGTACAGTATAAGTAGAACAGTATAAGCAAGTGTTTTTGATCAAATCTAAGCAAAAGTCTCCTTTTCCTGACTCCTCAGTCTCTAAATGATCCTTAATGACCAGCGTCTCTAGTTCTTCGTAGACCCTTTAGCTGTTATGACCTGCTGCAGACATGATGCAGATCCAGACACCAGCTTCTGGCAGCGTTCCTGAGGAATCTTAGCCCATTCCTCATGGACAAAGGCCTCCAGTTCTGGAATATTCCTGGTTTACCTGCTGCAACCACCTTCTTCAGATCCCACCAGAGGTTTTCTATGGATTCCAGTCAGGCGACTGTGACGGCCTCTAGAATGATCCAGGACTTCTTCTGAAACCAGGCCTTGGTGGACTCTGAGGTCTGCTTGGGATCATTGTCCTTTTGGAACGTCCAATGACGGCCGAGCTTCATCTTCCTCACAGATGGAGACGTTTTCCTCTAGGATTTCCTGATCCTTGATGGAATCCATCTGACCCTCTACAGGCTGCAGGTTTCCAGTGGTCCAGGAAGCAAAGCAGCCCCAGAGCATCACCGAGCCACCGCCATGCTTCACTGTAGGTAGGGTGTTCTTTTCAGCATCAGTTTCATTCTTCTTCCTCCAGACATACTGTTGATCCATAGGCCCCAAAAGTTCCTGTTTGGTTTCATGGCTCCACAGAACAGCATCCCAGAACTTCTGGGTCTGATCTAGATGGTTCTGAGCTACTGGAGCCCACTTTTCTGGAGCTTCTGGGTCAGTAGTGGTGAAGGTCTTGGAGTTGGGGCATGGAGTCCCTCAAGCATGTGGTGTGAGCCTTACTGTGTCAACTGAAACCTCAGTGCCTGCTGCTGCCAAGTTTGCTGCAGGTCTTTTGCAGTCACTCAAGGATTTTTGTCAACTTGCCTCTTTGAGTAACCTGAAGGTGAAGGTTTTTTTTGGGGTTTTTTTTAATTCACAGTTTGGGTCTCATTGTCATAGTTGTACTCAACAAAGTGATTTCAGAGATGTAGGTAAGACCACTATGTCAGGGTTGGACAGAGAAGACAGACAAGAAGGATGATCAGACAGGTTGTAAACAAGCCAACACTTTATCCACATATTCTAGAGCAGTTCATTTCGAGAGGAAGAGTACCTCATGTCTGTAAAGATACCTCACTACGGGGGACAGGTGACCTGCTTCAAGCCTACAGAATCATTACGCCATTCATTAGGCCTGATTTTCTGCTCATCGATGTCCTGAAGAACAGATTCAACCAGCCTCATTATGAAGAGGGGGACAACAACCTCCAATGACAGGGCCAGAAAAACAGCAACACAAAAAGGCCAAGTGATATCCAGAGTCGAGAAGGAAGCAGCTGATTGGTGTTAAGTTTTCAGAAAGAACAACTCTTACATTAGCATATTTTATCATTGCTTCTTGATATGGCTGACATCTAAAGAACACTTAAACCCAAAAATGAAATTTTCTACTCACCGTATCAACCTCTGCATACTTAAATGGTAAATGGACATACTTTTATATCTTATATATATATATATACCTGTACATATATTATCACCTGTCTAGCCTGACTGAACACTCAAAGCTTTACAACCCCAGCCAGCATTCACCCAAACATTCATACAGTGGTGGCAGAGGCTACCATGGAAGGACCCACCTGCATCAGGACAGATAACCATTCCAGCCCAGTGTTTATCAGAGTTTGTGTCACACACAACAGAGCGAGTTCTTCTCCACTTACAGCAACAAGTGCCTTGTTAGATCTAACCTGTCTAGCAGTGCATGTATGTTCCACTTTCCTCTGACAGTGTGAACACTGATGCTTTTACCTGAAACCAGGAGTTTTCAGTTAAAGTGACATGAGGTCCAGTAAGTCAACCCTCCTCCCCTGCTGAGGTCTGAACAGTTAGATACCTACAGATAGGCCTCTGCTTTTAGCTACACTGAAGTTTATTCACATTTTTATTTAGGAAATTCACTTGTTAAACAAAAACACAAAACTCTTCATGTCTTAATTTCTTTAAATTTCTCTCAATTTCATTAGGATGAATGTGGATGATGATGATATCAGTACTTTTTAACATAACTACAGCCTTGAGAGTCAGAATATCTTCAAATTAAATGACCTTAGAATCATTATAGGATTATTCATGTTGGTCTTTTGTGTCTTAATGGACAGGTTTTGACATTTATCTGTAGAAATTAATATAAAAATATTAAATGCCACAACATATAAAATTACTCACCATTTAGTGAACATTAAAAGTTAACATTGTTTTCTGCATTGAGAGAAAACTTTTCTCAAACTAAACTTGTCTCCTCCCTCCTCTCATAGCTCCTCCCACTGCTCCCTTTCTCTCCTCTCCTCTTCTCTTTCCTCCCTCACCTGCACTACCAGCTGACGTTCACTTCCTGGACTAATAAATGAAGTAGTGATGTCACTATGCTGTGATTACTAACAGAGGATCTTAACACTGGACACACAGGCAGTAATGACCAGCAGCTAATTAACATGACTTCCTATGAATGTAGCTAACGTCACATAGCAGCAGTTCTTGGTCTTGAGAAGCTGCAGCATTTATTAAGTGACACATATTGACAACTTCCTGCTAACCTTTTCCTCTGTTCTGCTCTCATTCACTGCTTCATCGTTACTTTTCTGCTGCTCACTTGTTTCTCACTGCTCTATTCTCTAAAGGAGCTACGCTGCTCTAACGTTACCGTTTACGTAGGTGTTCTTTGAAGACTGAGGAGAGGGTCCAGGAGGATCTGATGACTAGTTGATGACTCAAAACAGGTCCAACGTTGGTTGTTGTCAGGCTCACAGTGTGAAAATAATTAGTAGCTCGTTGATATTAATGATCATGAGAAATTTTAGTGGTCGTGCTCATAATCTAGCAGCAGCGGTGCGCTGAATGAATATAGAGGAAACACTGAGCATTAACTAGCATACTACTATTGACAGATATTAAACACCAGGTCTCTCTGAAGGACAGACGGCCCGTGTTGACAGAGTCTTCCCAACCATTTCCTCATCCACAACATCATCAGTCATGTAGTTTATGTCACACAGCAGCTTCTCCAGAGATCAGGTGAGGCAGTGCATTCACTGCTCCCTCTGACACCAGAGTGTTCATAAAATGCTGTAGTGATGAAACATTATCTTTTAATCTTGTGTTGTGTTTGAGATGAGAGAAGATCATCTGTGGATGATGACACCTGATTTCAGAACCGGTTAGGGTTTAAAAGCTCCTGTAGTGTGAGCCCGGCTTTTAGATTTACTTCAGCGTAGTAGTTGCTGTTTCTATGTATCATCATTATTCCAGGTGTCCCTCATTCATCTGGAATGCATATTTTTATATAACAACACGACTGACTGCCTTGTTTTAAAGTTGCTTTGAGATCATCCACAGCAGGAGAGAGAGAGCAGAGACAAAGGGCTGAGTGGTGGAGCTTGGAGAGACAAACCAGTGTGTAGTAGGGAGTGGGAGGTGGTGCTGCAGAGAGGTGTGGGTGTTGCTCATTAGAGGCCACGCTGCAGCAATTAGGGGGAACTGGAGGAGCATGCCAGTGCTTTGTAGCTAACAGAGGGGGAGTGGCTGGGGCGGCGGGGTGACTGGCCTATTGTATTGCAGCTTGTTGGGGAGGGGGGCAGCCAGGCATGCCATGTTTGGTCTGTGTCCCAGTACATATGTGCAAATGAGAGTGATGGTAACTGTCTCCCAGCAGCCTCCCCTCCTTATGTTCAAGTCCCAGTTCACCCACTGAGTGGACTTCTTTACTACTTATGATCAAAATATAATGCAGGAATAAAACCAAAACAAGTCATCAATAAACATTTCATGTGGCTTTTTAAAAGCTTGTATTTTTTTTATAAATATCTTTAATACTGTAAACCAATCCCATGGATCTGTCCTGAAGCGTGTGCACATCCAACATCTGATAGGTCTTATTCCTCTGTACCACAGAGCTCCACTGCTGTCCAAAAACTATTAAACTGTCCTGCCAGAAACACTAACCAGACCACCAAATGAGCATCAACCAACCACTGAAAACACTCCCAAATGTATGCACCTCTTCTTCCTGTTACTGTAACAGCTGATGAAACTCTATGTGGCCTGATGTTTTAGGAACATCTGAACTATTTGTTTGTGATCTGTTTTTTAATCTGCAGCAGGAACCAGTGGCCTCTGAGCCGGGAGTCGCACACAGGAAGTCAGGAACTATGAAAAGATGACCTAACACATTGTTGATTGGGATCTTTTCATGGGATCTGCCGATACTCCAACACATAAAACCTGTCCTAATCCCTTTATAAGATACAGAGCACAGAACTGCATGAAGACGGCAACATCCTGTGAATTTGTTGTTACTATACTCTTTGTTGTGTAACTTGTTGATTATTCTTTTACATTACTCTATTATTGTTTGTATTTAAATATTGTTTTATGTGTAGTTTTTACCTCTGTCCTCACAAAAGTCTTTCCTCTCTGCTTGGTAAATCTGACGTCCACCAGAAGCTGGACACTGTCACTGATATCAGCTGATTGGTCGACTGCTGAACCGCTAGATGACTCTGAATCGCAGCATCAGCTGTGACTGTACTTCCTGTGTAAATACTATTTAATACTTGATGTTCTGCTAATTAGTGACTCTGGATCAAGATGAGCAATAGATCTGGATCCACCGTTATGGAAAATCATATGTTAGTAACAGATATTAAACACATGATTCTGAATGATAGGAGGTTTACAGAGTCAAGAATTAAGTGTATAGATATAACTTTTTAATCGTTGTGATACTGATTCACCATTTTTACAGGAGTTTGTTTTGACATAGCGTCAGCGCTACTTTCTTATTGTTCAGGTTTTAGTGACTGTGGCCTTGGCAGAGGACATGAAAGCTATCTGAAAGCTTTCTAGTGTGTATATGTATCATATTTTATATGTATGACAGGGCGTCACTGAAAAGAGAGCTTCTTCTCAGTGGCTTTTCTTGTTTTAAATAAAGGTGAATAATAAAAATAATAAAAGCAAAGTCTTGGACTTTTAATCCGTCTCTACACATTAGCCCATTAGAAGCGATGCTAATAAGGAGTTTGTCATTATTGGCCATTAGTGAAAGGTGTGAAACCATCATGTTATGTTAACCCAACCAATCAGAAGCCAGAGTGGTGATGACCTCGCCAATAAAGTCCCAGAATGAGGAGAGTTAATGAAGCTCAAACAAAGGTGCTAATTTGATGGAGGCAGTATCCAGTGTGTGTGTGTGTGTGTTTGTGAGCAGAAAAGTCTGTTTGTGAGCAATAAACTGTTTGTGAGCAGTAGTGTGTGTGTGTGTGTGTGTGTTTGTGAGCAGTAGTGTGTGTGTGTGTGTTTGTGAGCAGTAGTGTGTGTGTGTGTGTGTGTGTTTGTGAGCAGAAAAGTCTGTTTGTGAGCAATAAACTGTTTGTGAGCAGTAGTGTGTGTGTGTGTGTGTGTGTGTGTGTGTGTGTTGTGAGCAGTAGTGTGTGTGTGTGTGTGTGTGTGTGTGTTTGTGAGCAGTAGTGTGTGTGTGTGTTTGTGAGCAGGAAAGTCTGTTTGTGAGCAGTAGTGTGTGTGTGTGTGTGTGTGTGTGTTTGTGAGCAGTAGTGTGTGTGTGTGTGTGTGTGTGTGTGTGTGTTGGAGCAGTAGTGTGTGTGTGTGTGTGTGTGTGTGTGTGTTTGTGAGCAGTAGTGTGTGTGTGTGTTTGTGAGCAGTAGTGTGTGTGTGTGTGTGTGTGTTTGTGAGCAGAAAAGTCTGTTTGTGAGCAGTAGTGTGTGTGTGTGTGTGTGTGTTTGTGAGCAGTAGTGTGTGTGTGTGTGTGTGTTTGTGAGCAGTAGTGTGTGTGTGTGTGTGTGTTTGTGAGCAGTAGTGTGTGTGTGTGTGTGTGTGTGTTTGTGAGCAGTAAACTGTTTGTGAGCAGTAAAGTGTGTGTGTTTGTGTGTACTTTAAATATACTTTAAAGTATTCTCAGCCTCTTCCCAAAAGGACACTAATACTGGACATAGGAACAAAGTGTGCTCATAATCCGTTATTAGTTCCCCGCATTGCCTCCAGCAGCTACTTCCTGCTGTGGGGCAACATGTACCATACTTATAAGGTGTAATGAAGTATCTTATGCTTAATTTCCATGTAAATTCCCTCCAATATTTATATTGTGTTGTCTAAAAATTTCCACTAAAGGAATCTTTCCAGTCTTCTGTTGATATGTTAATATTTAGTTATTTTTCGATTTCTCTTTTATTTCATTAACTACAATAGTGAGGTTTTGCAATAATTTATACATATTAGAATTATTCGTTAGCATAACGAGGGTGAAACCTGCGTAGAAGAGAAGAACAAACCCTAACCCTAACCTGTGCGTGCATGAATTTTAAATATTAGGAAAGCACTTTCACATAAAATCTATACAGGTATACCTGATTATCTGTGTAAGAAACTTCTTTTTATAAGAGCACTTAATTTGAATTTTTTATAAACCCCTCCCTTTCTTTTAAAGTCTATTAATTTTCAAATGAATTAGTCTTTATTTTATGGATTTATATTTAATTTTAGGGTTTTTAAATCACCATATTGTGTCTGTTGCATTTTTGTTCAATCATACAGACCTGCGGGAGGAATGATTCGGGTTCCCGGGAATTTTAATAAAGAGTTGTGCTCCCTCTGCCTGCAGCGCCCCGATGATCCAGTGATGACCTTTTTAAATTGTCTTTAAAAACCAAAACTATTGACTGTGGCCTTGGTGGGGATCGAACCAAGCTAAGAAAAGTCGTCCAGCTGCTTCTGAATCAACCTTCAAGGAACAGGCCCCAGTGTTCTGCTGACTGTCATTTTATGTAGCCATCGTTTTGTTGTGTTGATGTCTCTAAATAGAATTCCCCATTCGTGACAATAAAGTCTAAAGGTCCATTTATGCCCTACTTTAAAGACGGAGACGGACGGAGACGTCTGCATTCATTCAGTATGTAATCGGACACGTTTTCAGAGAGCTTACGAATATGAACTAAACAGAGCAAAACCACCAGAAATGTTTGGGGAGTATGGGAGTATGAGAGGAATTAGCCAACATCATACATGTCTGCCTGACTAAGAGACAGAGTAGAGGAAAGGTAACATGGTGCTAAAACATCCTCTATGGATGATCAATACCCACAGCAACCAGGGTCACAGTCTGGACAGAGGTTGTTCAGGTAGCTGACCTGATATACAGTGTATTTAGATCTATATATCTATATATCTATACACACACACACACACAGTATATATATGTATACAGTGACCCTGGTTGCTGTGGGTATTGATCATCCACAGAGGAACACCATGTTACCTTTCCTCTACCCTGTCTCTTAGTCAGGCAGACATGTATGATGTTGGCTGATTCTTGCAGGATTGCAGTATTGATAAGATGGACTTACTATGTTTAGACAGCTTTGTGTTGACAGGCTGAAACTCACCGTCAGGATGGAGAGAAGCTCATGGAGGGGCAGGTCAGCCCTCAGTCGCTCCTTAAACATGCGGACCGTCTGATGCTTCAGGTAGTAATAGGAGGCAATGCGACCATAGGTCTGGGGCTCGATAGTCCGATCGTCCTGCAGCAGGAATAAAACAAAACGTGACCTCATGTTGAATAAATCTGTGCCATTTTACAGACTACACATAGATATTTAATAACTGGAGTAGCTGCGTCGTACGTCTGTAAATCCAACAGCAAATCACTCAAAACCATTTAAATCCATAATTTTGTAGGCTTTCATGCCATCCTGTTCATATTAAATATCAAAGGTAAATTATGGTTCACATCTTTATTCACCCTTTAGCCATACAGAAAAATACGCTGGTCCAGGTAGGCTACTCCTGACAGACATGAGCCACATGTGGTCTGACATTGTCATGGATGAAGGTGATGCCTGATTGCTGTATCCTGGGAATGACATGTGGACCTAGGACCGTACTCAGTAACAGATGGCTGTCAGTGTACCGTGGTGTGGACCAGGTCTGACCACCATCCATTAGCAATGGCCCCTCCACATCATGACACCACAAAATGGTCCACTTCCTGGATGTATGCTGCAGGATAGCGTTCCCCATGGCAACGATACAAACGCCTACGACCATCAGCTCTGTGCAAGTTAAATCTGGACTTGTCACTAAATGTGATCTGTCTCCACTGTGCAATGAGCCATAACATCTGTAACATCTGTGCTGCACGTGTCTGCAGAGTTCAGACCATCATCATCATCAGCATCCCAACTGCCTGGTCACATACTTTTTACAGAAGTTGTGACATCATCAGTTGTTTCTCTAGGACATTACTTAGACCCGGTAAATTATCACCTTGACCAGGTCCGAAAAAAATCTCACCAACATCATGGTTTACTCTGAAATGCACCAATGACTGTTATTTCTATGTTATGACTGAATGATGGTTATTCATGATTTAACATGTTTTGATTGTGGGTACTTAAAAAAGTCTATTCAGTGAATCACATGTTTGTTTGTTTCAGTAGATTAGAGCTAGTGAAAGGAAAATATTGGGTTCTTAAAAGTATGCATTTTTAAAGTTGCTCAGTATACATATATAGACATTTAAATTTAGCAATCAATCCTGAGAAGCTGCCATTTAGAACAGTAGTTGTTACTATGGCAACGATACACGGTCTCACCTGGTCACATTGGTGTAGACAGAACAATGGAGGACTGCTTTTGTAAGTTACAACTTGTGTTGTGTATGTGTTTGGTGTGCAGAGGGCCTTAGACAGACATGATATCAGTGTTTACTGTGAATATGATGGAATGGAGTTTGAACCCCATGACGACCAGCTGATGCAATGCATATCTGGCTAAGAGATCCATTCCACTGAATAAACCCTTTAACAATAACACACCTCTTTTATCTCGATGCAGTAAGAACACTCCAGGTCCCGCAGGCTTCTCTCCACCAGGTTGGACAAGTATTTGTTAATGGACTCATGGCTGATGTCTTCTAGGCTGTAATAACTACACAAAACAACATGAGACAAACAATCAATGACTCTATATAAAAATGACTTCATACAAAATAACTTTACATAAAATGACTTTATATAAAAATGACTTCATACAAAATAAATTTATATAAAAATTACTTTACATAAAATTACTTTACATAAAATTACTATAAAAAAAACTTCATATAAAATGACTACATAATTTTTTTTAAATAACTATATAAAAATGACTTTATATAAAAATGACTATATAAAATGACTTTATATTAAAATGACTGTATATAAAATGACTTTATATAAAAAATCATTTGAAATTCTTCATATATTTATCTGAGAATGTGTTTTTGTTTTTCTGCTTTTATTGCCCTCTGTCCAGCATTCTTATTGGACAGGGAGGCTCCGGATGATGCTGTTAATAGCATCGGACATATTTAAGAAGGTCTGAGCGATGATTCAATCTAACCAAACATTTCTTGGGCATGTGAATTTGCAGTGTTAGCCAAAGGCTAACTATGTAAGCCTATTTCTCACTCTGTCACCAAGCCTCTATAACCATCTCCTAAACAGCACACTGAATTCACTTCTCTGTGCCTCTTTCCAGGGTAACACGTGGTCCATCCCTGTTTTAAGAAACAATACTATGGCATCTAAATATCTTAACCAGGTTTATGATCATTCAGCACGTGAAGAAGTGTGTCTCAATTCAAGTTATGTACAAGTCAGAAATACGAAATGTGAGATACCAGATACTGGCTTCCAGTATGTTGCTCTGGCCTGTGTCCAAACTATTTATCTGAACGTTAAGATGGATATGAACCACTACATAGGCTTCCATCCTCAGAGACAGGTCTTTGATTTGTTCCCCAGGCTGAAAACTAGAGGTCGTTCATGGAAATGAAGCCTTCACAGTCAAAGGTCCAAAGCTATTAAAACATACATGTATTGGACAGCTGTCCCCCTTTTAGCCTGATGTTATTTGCATATTATACTGGTTAGTTCTTGTTGTGTGAAGCTCTTCATAACAATGCTGTAGAAAATATAAAGGTTTAGGTAACAAGTATGTACACACAGATGATGACCATACTGATAAGGACTCTAATGAGGCAAACCCAGACAACCGTGGTAGAGTACAATGCTTTGTCACTGCTGTGTTTGAGTCCTCACTGGTACTTTGTGAACAGCACCAGCTGAAAGAAAAAGTGGCCAGCCCTTGGCAGCAAATGGTTCCCAGGCTACACTGTTATTACCTGAAATAAGACAACCAGTGGCCAAAATGGGTTCCATACTCCACTCTGCCAAGTAAGAGTTACCACATGAGGCCCAGCAGAAGTATAATCACAGACAATCTTCATTAGCCCAAAATGCCAATATTTGTGAATGGTGTGTGCGAGTGTACGAAAGAAAGCAGGCATGGCTTCATTAAAGCTGGTGGAACAGATGCCAAGAGCCCTAAAGGTATGTTTACGAAGGCAGAGAAACCTGTATGGATCTGTAAGGATTGTAAAATATGTGTTGGTTTGGTTGTGGAGGAGCTCATTTCTGGTGGTTGTTTGTGCGGTTTGAGAGCCATCTGTTCCTCTGTTGATGATCATATTTCATGCTTTCATCGGAATATAAATACAAGAGGTGAAGAATTATAACTGGGACACAGAACAGAGATTATATCACAGAATAGGATTTAATAATGGGACAGAAGAGGCCTTCCTGTCTTTTTTAGAAAGTTAAAGTACGGATCAGCTGTTTGACCCATGAGTATAACTTTGTAAATCAAACGTTGTTGCTTCTTAGCATACTGGCTATAATAAAATCACTCCTACATCTCTGTAGTCTGAGGACTGCTGGGATCACTAAAATTAGTGATACATTTCACACCAAATTGTTGTTGCTGCCCAGTGAACTATACAACTTAAATGACATTTTTTCTGTTTGCTTTCTCACAGCCAATAAACACAGTGAAGTGCTGAAAGTCGGTCAGTGGTTCCCGTCACTTCACCTCGTGATATACAACAACAGTTTGTCAGACATCGGTCCACGTTTCCATCAGTCTTTTAAAGCAATGAGCTGTTGTTTACATGGCTGAAGGTTCCCATAGGTTTTCTAAAAAACAGTAAACTCAATCACCAGACACTTATGCCACTCAAGGTTCCTCTTGTTCTGTAGGAGTACCTATTCTGAAGTAGGAGCTAAAAAAGTCCCTTAAACTAAGATCTACAGTCATTGCAGTTTTTTGTGGTAGAGATACACTAAAAACGGGTTCTTAGCACTCAGTTCTTAGATCTATGAAACGGTTCCTTCTGTTCTAAAACATCTCATATGTTTGTAGGCCATATATTAAAATCTTCATTGATTAAAGAAGTGCCAGAAGTGACTCAATTCATTTGGTGTTTCTAACTCTGTCCATCAGTGGGTTCAGGGTAGGGCTGAAAACTGACATTTACAACGTCTCACCAACGTAATCTTGCTCATGTAGGTACATTTCATCAATACATTCTGCAATGAGAGCCTGCATGGACTGTCCTTAAAAATGTACATCATGTTCAGTCACGTTCCTCCACTTGTCCGACTAACAAAATGAAGCTGTATGTGAAGCGTCATGGATGACACAAGACCAAACACCTCTCAGCTCCATGTTCCCTGTGACCAGTGGCAGGAAGTAAAGGCAGCGCAGAAGTCCTTTTCCCTGGCCACATCCTTCAGTTCCTCCAGGGGGATCTCAACATGTTCCCTGACCAGAGGATCAATAAACCCTCAGTATGCTCTGCTCTGCTAACCCCAACCCCAACCCTGTTCTCTTCAGTTCAATGTGTTTGGAATGTTTCCACAGGGCTGCATCCGGGTATCATCCTGATCAGATGCTGAAATACCCTCAATTGACTCCTTTAAATGAGGAGCTACCTGTGAATGTCTGAGCTACCTGTGAATGTCTGAGGTACCTGTGGATGTCTGAGCTACCTGTGAATGTCTGAGCTACCTGTGAATGTCTGAGGTACCTGTGGATGTCTGAGCTACCTGTGGATGTCTGAGCTACCTGTGGATGTCTGAGCTACCTGTGGATGTCTGAGCTACCTGTGGATGTCTGAGCTACCTGTGAATGTCTGAGCTACCTGTGGATGTCTGAGCTACCTGTGGATGTCTGAGCTACCTGTGGATGTCTGAGCTACCTGTGGATGTCTGAGCTACCTGTGGATGTCTGAGCTACCTGTGAATGTCTGAGCTACCTGTGGATGTCTGAGCTACCTGTGGATGTCTGAGCTACCTGTGGATGTCTGAGCTACCTGTGAATGTCTGAGCTACCTGTGAATGTCTGAGCTACCTGTGGATGTCTGAGCTACCTGTGGATGTCTGAGCTACCTGTGGATGTCTGAGCTACCTGTGGATGTCTGAGCTACCTGTGAATGTCTGAGCTACCTGTGAATGTCTGAGCTACCTGTGGATGTCTGAGCTACCTGTGGATGTCTGAGCTACCTGTGGATGTCTGAGCTACCTGTGAATGTCTGAGCTACCTGTGGATGTCTGAGCTACCTGTGAATGTCTGAGCTACCTGTGGATGTCTGAGCTACCTGTGAATGTCTGAGCTACCTGTGGATGTCTGAGCTACCTGTGGATGTCTGAGTCCATCACCTTTCTCCTAAAGTGAGCACAGTCCAACGAACTGCAGATGCTGCAGTGAACTCAAACCCACCTGTGGGCAACACTCCAACTGAACTCCTTCACGTGGGTCAGAAACCTACTGTTGTCTGGTAGACTACTATGGCCTCATTGGAGGTCCAGCCCCGTCATCACTATTAATCTGAATAATTAAAATATTTATGAACCAGTCCACCTGATCTGCAGAATGCGACCCAAGCACTTCACTTACATGCACTGGCTCCTAAGACCATCCGCTGTAGAGCACTTAAACAGGGCCCAGTTTGAGTTTGACAGTGCTTTTTGTAATTTGACTGTGAGAGACACAATCATTACTAGAATAATCTACGATTAATTATTCACCAAGAATATTATATTTTGTTAAACTGTGATAGCGTTCAAGTTTCCTCCCCCCTTCTTTTATTTTGTGGCTAGGTGGAAAAATGTGTTCTTGTCTGACTGAGTGTGTGTATTTGCTGGGATGGACGTTTCTGGTAAAGAGGTGGTGTACTTTATCTGACAGGTTTAGTTTTATTGGTTCGTACTTAAAAACAAAGCAAGCACAAAAAGAAATGAACTTTGACTGAAAAAGTGCAAAACAAATGAAAAAGTGCCAAAGGGGAACTTAAAGAAAAATAAAAAACAGTGATAGCAAAGATGAATACCCATCTGTCATTTAAGAGGTGGAGGAGGAATATTAGATCAAGGTCATTTTGCAGTTGTCTGCATAATGCATGCAAACCAGCGCTGACTCTGACAAATCGCCCACTTCTCATATTACATTAGAACAAATGACATCTGCATGATCATTATACAGAATCATTTATTTTCAGGTGGGAGCAGGGAGGAGAAATGACGACCTCACTTAAGGGCTGGAAGCAGCGGTTGAGACAGGTTATGGCTATATTTAATGTGTGTTTGATTGTAAGCATTTCTTCCCTTCCCATCAGTCCACATGTTAACAGCATGCAGTTGTTTATAACTGAACACATTTCACAGGTCTTTACCGGTGGTGGGGCTGTCTGATTAAGTCATGGCCATTAGCATCATCACCATTAGCTGGGCACAGGGAGTCGGCTGCAGATGTGTACGATACCCCTGGGACCCCGTGTCTGTGTGGATCTGTGAGAGGGCTGTGGGACTCACAGCCCGAAAGCACTGCTGATAGATGAGCTGTTTAGATAGAAAACACAGCTGCATAATGGTTCAGGGGGTCTACACATTCAGAGGAAGAATATCAAGACACTGATATCACTTCATCTCACATGATGCTGGATTTAAGAGAGAGCTGCTGATTAACAAGAAGGCAATAAAGGCAAAATATGTTTTTCATTCTGGAACAAAATAGTGTTTGATTTATGCTGTGTCCAACAGTGAGTAAAGCTAATGTAAAAGAAGGAATGCTGTCACTCAGACTTCTACTCATTCACAGAAACCTTTTCTTTCTGTGATGTCCAACATTGATTCATGTCAGCTGCTAATCTACATAATCTGTCCACAACTGCGGCGTGTGGATCGATACTAAAGTATCAATACTTCTGATCCCAGTGTTTCTCTTCAAGAATCGATTTTCATGTTAAAAGATCGATATTTAGACTCAGTAATTTGTGGCAAATGTGTCTTTTTTTATTATCACCGGGGACACAGAAGAAAGAAATGACGGTATCACCGGGATCTAGAACGAGCCGGAACTTGAGCGGTCATTTTCCACCTTAAAACTAATCATCGATTAGTTTTAAATTAGTAATTAAACATTACTGTAGGAATATGACTGTGCAGCGGAGGCTGTCAACACTGGCCTCCATGTCAGTGGAATTAAAACACATCTGTGTCCAATACGACCCAGTCATTGAGCTATTTCTACAGAAAGAAAGGAGGAAGGACTTTGTCTTCACATGATGATCAGCTTTGGTGAGTCTAATGGATTTTGATGCATTTTAAACAGCTGTTGATTATTGCTTGCTGTAGATGGTTGTTGCTGTTGTGGTGTGAATGAGGTCCAGATCCAGTGGTCTCACGTATGTTCATGCCCAGCAGCTTGGCTGGAGTCTGTGAGGAGTCCTTCTTTATTGTGCTACTTACATTTCACAGTGTTGGTATGAGGATATGAGTAAATATGACTGGTTGTTGAGTTATGAGATATATGAGATATCTTTTTGTGATGCAGCATACTGTCATTCTGTGTAATAGTGGTTCATCCTCAATGGTTTCAGTGTCCATGCAGTTGATGTATATCCCTCATAGGTGTTGAACCTGGTTGGAACCACTTTATTCCACAAGATAAATGTTACTGTCTCTTTGAATATGGGCTGGTTACATAGTCTGACAGCGGCATGTAGCTGTAGCATCATGGTGAAGTTTTTTAGGGCAGCTTAATAGCAGGAGTACAGCGCTGAAAGCCCAGGTGGAAAATCCACAGCCACCACTGATCTGATGTCATTATAGCTATAATTATAAATAGCCTACTTTAGTTCCCTTTTCTCAGCACCTCAAGCTTTGTACAAAGTATCGATATCTGATCGATATCAGTGATACTAGACTGTTTAACTTGATATCAGATCGGAAAGAAAATCAGTGTTATCACACATCACTAGTCCACAACACCATCCTCTGATTCATGTACTATACATCCATCAGCTGTGGCTCAGGAGGACGTCCACTTAGAAGATTAGAGATTTTATTTGGGTCGCCAAATAAAATAGTTATGATTCTATTTGACTATTATTCTATATTTATATCTGCAGTACATCCTTCAGCCACATGAAGGAGCGTGTTTCTAGCTCCACCACACATGGAGTTCAGCCAATCATAGCGCAGCATAGGAGCCAGGCAGGCGGTGCCTTGTTCAGAACCCGTTTGGGTTTGCACCCAGGTGTCCACCATAGTTTCCACCAAAGTAATGAACAGCTTTTGCAGGTGGTCACAAACATGGATGCCTGGCTAATAAAAAAGAAAGGCATGACCAGGGACAAGACCCAGCTAAGGACCAGACTGCTGCAGGTAATGTTAGCTTAGCTACCGCCCAGAGACTAAATGCTACACCTGATATGTTGCTCTCCTCTTGTACACCTGACTGGAACAAAGAACAAGCAATAATCTGTTTGATTAAATGATGAGAGGGAAATATGAGTCTGTTAATTACAACAAAATGCACTTAATTTGTCTCATATAAAGTAGTCAGAATGTGTTGTTTAACTGATGTGAGCCCGTTTAATTTAAAATGCACTCAAGTTCTCAAATAAAAATATGAAAATATGAACATGAGTGGCTGTTTACTCATTTTCTCATTTATAAAGTATCCTATTTAAAATGTTAATATTTTGATAAGAGAGAAAAACAATGAGATTCCACACCCCTCCTAAATGCACTGATTTGATCGTATCTATAAAGTTTTTAAAATATGTATAGTATATATTTTCAATAAGCATACAATGTAGTTGTAATTTAAATGTATATCACTTCGAAGTGTCTGGTTTACCTATAAGATAATAAGATGATGCAGACGGCAGTAAAATGATCAGAAATGTTCATTTATGCACAAATTGTGAATCTTGTAATTTAGAGATAAGATCTCTTGTGATTTGGGTCGCAATGGTTTGTCATTTTAAAAATGTGGGTCCCCAGAACCACTGGTCTACACGTTTAACTGTCCTTGGGCCAGATACTGAACCCCTGTTTGCACGCAGTATCTGTTCCATTGGTGAGAGTGATGGAGTGAATGGTTACCACTCCTGATGAGCAGGTGGTGTCTTCCATCATAGTCCCCACTGTATAAATGTTTGTGAATGGGTGAATGATGGATTGTGTTATAAAGCCCTTTGATTGGTCAGTAGGACTACAAAGGTGAGATATGAGAACAGTCCTCATTAGGGTGAGTCTTCAACATTCACTAGCAACTACAGTCATAAACAGTTCAACCTCAAAGGGGGTGAGGTTTAAGGGTGAGGTTGTGAGTGAGGGTAAGGCTGAGAGTGAGGCTGAAGGTCAGATGGAACACACTGGTCTGTTGAGGAGAGGCTCAGAGTTACCTCTGTTCTTAACATGACCTGGTTCTGCAGCATTTGGTAGTGACCTCAATGATAACTGAGACACACCTGGAACTGAGACGTCTGAGCTGATCCCTTACAGAGAGGATGAGGAGCTGTGATGTGGATGGGAGTAGAAGTGTTGCTCCTCCATCTTCAGTGATACCAACACATAAACAGACTGTAGTTATAAAAGCTTTTGTTGTCACATGACCACCTCCAGATCAGCCAATGAAAATGAACACGTTGCACATATCCCTTTGTAAAAAGCAGTAAAAAGTTGTAACATGACGTGTTTAGGTTCATTTGCCTTCTTGACATTGCGTGGACTGTAATGTGTTGAAGTGTTGCACATGTGCAGAGTGTGATGTGGATGTGAAAATGACAGCCGTTCTATTAGAGACAACGTTTTTATGAAGGCTACCAGAGCTGACGGGCAGTCGTATCCATGCCTGGGTCTCAGTAGTGTTAACGAGCAAGCATTCGACTGTGAGACAGACACAGACAGACAGACACACAGACAGACAGACAGACAGACAGACAGACAGATAGACAGACACACAGACAGACAGATAGACAGACACAGACAGACAGATAGACAGACACACAGACAGACAGATAGACAGACAGATACTTTATTCATCCCCTTGGGGAGATTCAATTGTCCAGCAGTTCGCACACACATGCAGTCACTAAGAAACATAAACACAGACAGTAAACATTTCAGAGATAGAGTCATGGAATCAAAGGTCCTGGTCTAAATCTAAACCAGAGATGCTGGTCCATAAAAACCACATTAGAACCATAAATGCTGCATTTCAACAGGAACGTCTTCATCACTATTTTACTTGGGACTACTAAAACGTAAATCCCTACTTGAATGTAAAATCCTTTCTGAGGGTACCTGCACTGGTGCAATGCTTCTGCTAGGCCTCAGTAAGTCCTGAATGGTAGATGAGGGCTGACAGCCGTGTAAATACCTACAGACTGGAATGTTCTGGAATGTTCTCTGATGACACGGCAGATGTTTGACTGGAGAACACGTCATTCCTCCAACCACAATCAAACAGTGTATGTGTGCTCTTTAAGCTGTGATTGGCATGAGCTACTGCTGCCGCTGACAAGGAGTGGTGTGAAGCGGTGGTTCTTACCTGGGGTTCGTCACCAGCCGTCTGAAGAAGTAAGTCCAGGTGATGTAGTCCATTGCATCCTGCCTGGATGAGATGGTTCCTGCAGCAATCTCAGCATTCAGATGGTCTGACAGCACACTGAGGAGGCTGAGTGTAAACACACCAGAGTTAATTTAGTCATCTACTCTAATTATTCCTGAGTCCTGAGTCAAATGTCCTCATTAGTTTTTAACATATTTAGACACATGATCCTGTTTTTAGTCCAGTTTTAGTACTACAAAGTCACATGATCCTGTTTTTAGTCCAGTTTTACTTGAGTAAAAGTCACATGATCCTGTTTTCAGTCCAGTTTTAGTACTACAAAGTCACATGATCCTGTTTTTAGTCCAGTTTTAGTACTACAAAGTCACATGATCCTGTTTTTAGTCCAGTTTTACTTGAGTAAAAGTCACATGATCCGTTTTTAGTCCAGTTTTAATACTATAAAGTCACATGATCCTGTTTTTAGTCCTGTTTTAGTACTATAAAGTCACATGATCCTGTTTTTAGTCCAGTGTTAGTACTATAAAGTCACATGATCCTGTTTTCAGTCCAGTTTTAGTACTATAAAGTCACATGATCCTGTTTTTAGTCCCGTTTTAGTACTATAAAGTCACATGATCCTGTTTTTAGTCCAGTTTTAATACTATAAAGTCACATGATCCTGTTTTTAGTCCCGTTTTAGTACTATAAAGTCACATGATCCTGTTTTCAGTCCAGTTTTAGTACTATAAAGTCACATGATCCTGTTTTTAGTCCCGTTTTAGTACTATAAAGTCACATGATTGTTTTTAGTCCAGTTTTAGTACTATAAAGTCACATGATCCTGTTTTCAGTCCAGTTTTACTCGAGTAAAAGTCACATGATCTGTTTTTAGTCCAGTGTTAGTACTACAAAGTCACATGATCCTGTTTTTAGTCCAGTTTCAGTACTATAAAGTCACATGATCCTGTTTTTAGTCCAGTGTTAGTACGATAAAGTCACATGATCCTGTTTTTAGTTCAGTTTTAGTACTATAGTCACATGATCCTGTTTTTAGTCCAGTTTTAATACTATAAAGTCACATGATCCTGTTTTTAGTCCAGTTTTACTCGAGTAAAAGTCACATGATCTGTTTTTAGTCCAGTTTTAGTACTATAAAGTCACATGATCCTGTTTTTAGTCCAGTTTTAGTACTACAAAGTCACATGATCCTGTTTTTAGTCCAGTTTTAGTACTATAAAGTCACATGGTCCTGTTTTTAGTCCAGTGTTAGTACTACAAAGTCACATGATCCTGTTTTTAGTCCAGTGTTAGTACTATAAAGTCACATGATCCTGTTTTTAGTCCCGTTTTAGTACTATAAAGTCACATGATCCTGTTTTTAGTCCAGTTTTAGCACTATAAAGTCACATGATTCTGTTTTTAGTCCAGTTTTAGTACTATAAAGTCACATGATCCTGTTTTCAGTCCAGTTTTACTCGAGTAAAAGTCACATGATCTGTTTTTAGTCCAGTGTTAGTACTACAAAGTCACATGATCCTGTTTTTAGCCAGTTTTAGTACTATAAAGTCACATGATCCTGTTTTTAGTCCAGTGTTAGTACTATAAAGTCACATGATCCTGTTTTTAGTTCAGTTTTAGTACTATAGTCACATGATCCTGTTTTTAGTCCAGTTTTAATACTATAAAGTCACATGATCCTGTTTTTAGTCCAGTTTACTCGAGTAAAAGTCACATGATCTGTTTTTAGTCCAGTTTTAGTACTATAAAGTCACATGGTCCTGTTTTTAGTCCAGTGTTAGTACTATAAAGTCACATGATCCTGTTTTTAGTCCAGTGTTAGTACTATAAAGTCACATGATCCTGTTTTCAGTCCAGTTTTAGTACTATAAAGTCACATGATCCTGTTTTTAGTCCAGTGTTAGTACGATAAAGTCACATGATCCTGTTTTTAGTTCAGTTTTAGTACTATAGTCACATGATCCTGTTTTTAGTCCAGTTTTAGTACTACAAAGTCACATGATCCTGTTTTTAGTCCAGTGTTAGTACTATAAAGTCACATGATCCTGTTTTTAGTCCAGTGTTAGTACTATAGTCACATGATCCTGTTTTTAGTCCAGTGTTAGTACTATAAAGTCACATGATCCTGTTTTTAGTCCAGTTTTAGTACTACAAAGTCACATGATCCTGTTTTTAGTCCAGTTTTACTCGAGTAAAAGTCACATGATCTGTTTTTAGTCCAGTTTTAGTACTACAAAGTCACATGATCCTGTTTTTAGTTCAGTTTTAGTACTATAGTCACATGAGCCTGTTTTTAGTCCAGTTTTAGTACTATAAAGTCACATGATCCTGTTTTTAGTCCAGTTTTACTCGAGTAAAAGTCACATGATCCGTTTTAGTTCAGTTTTAGTACTATAGTCACATGATCCTGTTTTTAGTCCAATTTTACTCGAGTAAAAGTCACATGATCCATTTTTAGTCCAGTTTTAATACTATAAAGTCACATGATCCTGTTTTTAGTCGATTTAGTACTATATAGTCACATGATCCTGTTTTCAGTCCAGTTTTAATACTATAAAGTCACATGATCCTGTTTTTAGTCGTTTTAGTACTATAAAGTCACATGATCCTGTTTTCAGTCCAGTTTTAGTACTATAAAGTCACATGATCCTGTTTTTAGTCCAGTTTTAGTACTATAAAGTCACATGATCCTGTTTTCAGTCCAGTGTTAGTACTATAAAGTCACATGATCCTGTTTTCAGTCCAGTGTTAGTACTATAAAGTCACATGATCCTGTTTTTAGTCCAGTGTTAGTACTATAAAGTCACATGATCCTGTTTTCAGTCCAGTTTTAGTACTATAAAGTCACATGATCCTGTTTTTAGTCCAGTGTTAGTACTATAAAGTCACATGATCCTGTTTTCAGTCCAGTTTTAGTACTATAAAGTCACATGATCCTGTTTTTAGTCCAGTTTTACTCGAGTAAAAGTCACATGATCTGTTTTTAGTCCAGTTTTAGTACTACAAAGTCACATGATCCTGTTTTTAGTCCAGTTTTACTCGAGTAAAAGTCACATGATCCGTTTTAGTTCAGTTTTAGTACTATAGTCACATGATCCTGTTTTTAGTCCAATTTTACTCGAGTAAAAGTCACATGATCCATTTTTAGTCCAGTTTTAATACTATAAAGTCACATGATCCTGTTTTTAGTCGATTTAGTACTATATAGTCACATGATCCTGTTTTCAGTCCAGTTTTAATACTATAAAGTCACATGATCCTGTTTTTAGTCCAGTTTTAGTACTACAAAGTCACATGATCCTGTTTTTAGTCCAGTTTTACTTGAGTAAAAGTCACATGATCCTGTTTTCAGTCCAGTTTTAGTACTACAAAGTCACATGATCCTGTTTTTAGTCCAGTTTTAGTACTACAAAGTCACATGATCCTGTTTTTAGTCCAGTTTTACTTGAGTAAAAGTCACATGATCCTGTTTTCAGTCCAGTTTTAGTACTACAAAGTCACATGATCCTGTTTTTAGTCCAGTTTTAGTACTACAAAGTCACATGATCCTGTTTTTAGTCCAGTTTTAGTACTACAAAGTCACATGATCCTGTTTTTAGTCCAGTTTTAGTACTACAAAGTCACATGATCCTGTTTTTAGTCCAGTTTTACTTGAGTAAAAGTCACATGATCCGTTTTTAGTCCAGTTTTAATACTATAAAGTCACATGATCCTGTTTTTAGTCCTGTTTTAGTACTATAAAGTCACATGATCCTGTTTTTAGTCCAGTGTTAGTACTATAAAGTCACATGATCCTGTTTTCAGTCCAGTTTTAGTACTATAAAGTCACATGATCCTGTTTTTAGTCCCGTTTTAGTACTATAAAGTCACATGATCCTGTTTTTAGTCCAGTTTTAATACTATAAAGTCACATGATCCTGTTTTTAGTCCCGTTTTAGTACTATAAAGTCACATGATCCTGTTTTCAGTCCAGTTTAGTACTATAAAGTCACATGATCCTGTTTTTAGTCCCGTTTTAGTACTATAAAGTCACATGATTGTTTTTAGTCCAGTTTTAGTACTATAAAGTCACATGATCCTGTTTTCAGTCCAGTTTTACTCGAGTAAAAGTCACATGATCTGTTTTTAGTCCAGTGTTAGTACTACAGAGTCACATGATCCTGTTTTTAGTCCAGTTTTAGTACTATAAAGTCACATGATCCTGTTTTTAGTCCAGTGTTAGTACTATAAAGTCACATGATCCTGTTTTTAGTTCAGTTTTAGTACTATAGTCACATGATCCTGTTTTTAGTCCAGTTTTAATACTATAAAGTCACATGATCCTGTTTTTAGTCCAGTTTTACTCGGGTAAAAGTCACATGATCTGTTTTTAGTCCAGTTTTAGTACTATAAAGTCACATGATCCTGTTTTTAGTCCAGTTTTAGTACTACAAAGTCACATGATCCTGTTTTTAGTCCAGTTTTAGTACTATAAAGTCACATGATCCTGTTTTTAGTCCAGTTTTAGTACTACAAAGTCACATGATCCTGTTTTTAGTCCAGTGTTAGTACTATAAAGTCACATGATCCTGTTTTTAGTCCCGTTTTAGTACTATAAAGTCACATGATCCTGTTTTTAGTCCAGTTTTAGCACTATAAAGTCACATGATTCTGTTTTTAGTCCAGTTTTAGTACTATAAAGTCACATGATCCTGTTTTCAGTCCAGTTTTACTCGAGTAAAAGTCACATGATCTGTTTTTAGTCCAGTGTTAGTACTACAAAGTCACATGATCCTGTTTTTAGCCAGTTTTAGTACTACAAAGTCACATGATCCTGTTTTTAGTCCAGTGTTAGTACTATAAAGTCACATGATCCTGTTTTTAGTTCAGTTTTAGTACTATAGTCACATGATCCTGTTTTTAGTCCAGTTTTAATACTATAAAGTCACATGATCCTGTTTTTAGTCCAGTTTACTCGAGTAAAAGTCACATGATCTGTTTTTAGTCCAGTTTTAGTACTATAAAGTCACATGGTCCTGTTTTTAGTCCAGTGTTAGTACTATAAAGTCACATGATCCTGTTTTTAGTCCAGTGTTAGTACTATAAAGTCACATGATCCTGTTTTCAGTCCAGTTTTAGTACTATAAAGTCACATGATCCTGTTTTTAGTCCAGTGTTAGTACTATAAAGTCACATGATCCTGTTTTTAGTTCAGTTTTAGTACTATAGTCACATGATCCTGTTTTTAGTCCAGTTTTAGTACTACAAAGTCACATGATCCTGTTTTTAGTCCAGTTTTAGTACTACAAAGTCACATGATCCTGTTTTTAGTCCAGTGTTAGTACTATAAAGTCACATGATCCTGTTTTTAGTCCAGTGTTAGTACTATAGTCACATGATCTGTTTTTAGTCCAGTGTTAGTACTATAAAGTCACATGATCCTGTTTTTAGTCCAGTTTTAGTACTACAAAGTCACATGATCCTGTTTTTAGTCCAGTTTTACTCGAGTAAAAGTCACATGATCTGTTTTTAGTCCAGTTTTAGTACTACAAAGTCACATGATCCTGTTTTTAGTTCAGTTTTACTCGAGTAAAAGTCACATGATCCGTTTTAGTTCAGTTTTAGTACTATAGTCACATGATCCTGTTTTTAGTCCAATTTTACTCGAGTAAAAGTCACATGATCCATTTTTAGTCCAGTTTTAATACTATAAAGTCACATGATCCTGTTTTTAGTCGATTTAGTACTATATAGTCACATGATCCTGTTTTCAGTCCAGTTTTAATACTATAAAGTCACATGATCCTGTTTTTAGTCGTTTTAGTACTATAAAGTCACATGATCCTGTTTTCAGTCCAGTTTTAGTACTATAAAGTCACATGATCCTGTTTTTAGTCCAGTTTTAGTACTATAAAGTCACATGATCCTGTTTTTAGTCCAGTGTTAGTACTATAAAGTCACATGATCCTGTTTTTAGTCCAGTTTTAGTAATATAAAGTCACATGATCCTGTTTTTAGTCCAGTTTTACTCGAGTGTCTGGTCTGATGATGTCACTTTAAGGAATACATCCAGACATGGAACATGTTCTGATTGGCTGATTTATTTTGAACCACACTCAGCTCCAAGCCAGCGAGCTGGGCTTCTCACCCATTTAAAATTTTCACAATAGGTTGAGATGGTTTCAGCCCCAAAACCTCTAATCATTGGTTTACCAGATAAAACTGTGAGACTCTGAGCTCCAGATATCCTGTGGAACCTTCAGAGGGAACCAGATACTAGATGGTTCCATTAGTCTTTGACCCCTAGACCCAGTTTGCCAATGACTAAGACTGAACTGGATCTCTGTCCCCCTCCTGTGGTGCCGATGGCTCTCTAATGTTCCTTGAAGGTTGAATCTGAAGCAACTGGACTGCTGTTTAGGGTTTAAATATCTGAAACTCCCCACAAGTCAGTCAGAACTGAAGAAGCCTCTTGGATGAGAGGTGAAACGTCTTCAACCTTAAACAGAAGTCCAGCTGCTTCAGATTCAACCTTCAAGGATTACAATAACCTGGATGGATGAGAATCTACACAAATATACTTTCTAATGTTCTAACTTTTCCTGTCTCAGCTCTTCATATGGATCATAGAGTTCACCACAAATGTCTCATTCCTGTATGTGAAAGGCCCTGTTCAGACTGATATTTCAACCTTGTTTTCTATCCAGATCGATCTTTTCAAACCGAATCCAAACCCCTTTTGAAGGTGTTTTAAATGTGATTGGATCTGTACAGACGTAGAGAACTACATAGCAGGTGTCACTCAGAACAGATTTCAGAGTCTTTGGTGTACCTGGACCAGAATGATAGACATGCATGAGAGCAGCTGATCAGTGTTATCTGAGTGATATGGAGGACAAACCAGTCTGTGGACAGATGCTGACATGAGCTGTGTAAAAATGACTGTTTGGAGGTCAGATCTTCTGTTTCTCGTGCTTCATCGTTGGAAAGCCTCACCATCAGTGTTCATAGATACATACACATACAGCCTGTTTTAACTGAGGTACGCCCACTAAACGTTACCTTTTTGTCAGTTTGGTAATTCTATGGTAATCATTTATTGAAGGTTTACTCCCACTCAGTATTTTCCTTCTCAAGGCGTGTGAACAATTTTTAAAGTAACCAGGATATTTTTATTCAGTATGATGAATGCTATTCTACAGCCTGATATAATGGTAGGAGAACAATTCTGATTTTGACCTGGTGTAGGGCGAAAAATACAAAGTAAACAATGTGCCATTTTGAAATTCAGGAACGGCACGTCTTCCTCAAGGGCTTCCCCAGACTTCCAGGCCACACAAGGCCCCAAGTGCATGTGCAGCAGTTTTAAATCTGTGAGAACACGGTGGATGAGTGTGGACGAAGTGTGGACGACCTAAAATAACAGATAGTGCGAAGAAAAGGCGTCGAGTATCTGAACAAAAGAAACGGAGAGCAAAACTGGTAAATACTGAAGAGCAGAAGGATCAAGGAGAGCTACTGAAATCTAAATCTGGACACACGGCATCAGATCTGGTTTGGCAGCAGTCTGAACAAAGCCTAATGGTGTTCATGAGGACTATCTTAACATATATATATTTATACATATATATGTTTACAACATACAGGTGGGTGTGCACGTTTGATGACTACCATCATTCTCATGGCATAAATGGATAGATTCAGAGGCTGTTCTGTCCATGGTTTGGTAAATGAGGATCCTGGTCTTTGGCCTAACACATAATGATGGGAGAGACGTAACAAACCCAGACAGCAGACATGTGACTGTTACCTGGATTCAACAGGGAAAGGCTCGTAGATGAACTTCTTGTAGAAATCCTTCTTGATGTCGTGGACAAAAATGACCGCTTTGCCCTCATCGTCAAACTGAGGCCGACCTGCTCGCCCCATCATCTGCAGAACATCTGGACACACACACAGAGCACATGTTATATAAGGTAACTGTTTTTAAAACGAGTCAGTCTACTTCCAAAGTTTGAATAAATGCCATGTAAAGTAAGAAAAAGCCTTATATCAAAGAGAGTCAGCATAACAATCATCATTATAGAAAAACAAACAGGAAGTATCCCTTAAAAAGTGAAGGGAAACTTCATTATTTACATAACATTATCATAAATTAAACATCTATTGTGGTAAATTAGAGCTACAGAGTAAACAATACAACATGTATAGGACACAGCTGCGTACCTGTAATAGGGTAGTCCACATAGCGCCTGGATTTACCATCATAGTACTCCGTTCCCTTGATGACCACCAGGTGAGCAGGGAAGTTCACCCCCCAGGCCAGAGTACTGGTGGCAATCAGCACCTGAGGACATTATGAATGATCAAACATCAGAGGAAACATAAACTGCACTACATTTATACATAGTGAAATGAATACTATGAGATCAGTTAAGTGTGTATGTCTATTTCATAAGGATCATAGATTATATGAGTCATTTGAAACAACACTATGATGTCATCAGTAAAGGTGTGGTGTGCAGGCTGAGCTCATACCTGGATCTTACAGTTGACAAACAGCTCCTCCACAGTCTTCCTGTCTCTCTCATGAAGACCTGCATGATGCATACCAATCCCAAAGGCCAGAGTCAGCTTCAGGTTGGAGTCCCTCACTGTGGCGATGATATCCTCTATCTACAGACCAACCAGAGCACAGACAATCATGAACCAATGACAGACACAGATTCATCTATAATCCACCTCCACCAACACCAGGTAAAACTGGAGCAGTCAGGACTTTGTAACCACAACTAAAGCTTCTAATAAATGTTCATCAGAGACAAATCGACTTTAGAAAATACCTTGAATACTGTTAAACGTTTATCACATAAAAAATAATTATTTACAGAGAAAAGACACAAGAAGAACAGCCGTTACATTTAAAATCATGAACATAAAATTGAATATGTATTAATATTTTACTTGGAAGAGAAAAAAACATAGAAACAAATCTACCTAATTCAGAAAAAACACATTTATAATTTGATCTTTTGTATTTGGATACTGATCCTGACCCACAGTAAAACGTACATATTCATAAATATTAATTAACAATATAGACACTTTATTTAGAAATGATGAATCTCACAATGAATCTCGTCTTTGGCCCAAGGCCCATCCCTCCATAGTATTTACATCAGATGACAGACACATGTGGGTGATCACATGACCAAAGAAGATCATTACAAACTGACTGACGATGACGCAGCGCTGTTAACTACACCACATGTCCACAGCACTGGATCCTGGTTCCAAAGTGATCAATAGGGACACGAAGACTGAAGACTGTTTAAGATATAATATGTATGGTTTCCCCTTTACAACATCACAGAATGGAGTTTTCTGGTGTATTCTGCTGAGTTGTATACATACATTATTCCAAATGTTTCCTATATTCAAGATAAAGGTGCGTTTCATTTAGTCGTCTGTCAGAGATGTCGGTGACAGTGATTTAACAACTTTTCTTTTTTCTTTCTTTTTAACATTACAACAACACAAATGATCCCACACAACATCAGTCTGTTTTAGTACTGAGAGGCTGCTGGTTGCAGAAGCTACAAACCAGAAGTAACAGCATGTTGTGGTTTAAGGAGGGGTTACTGGATGTGCTGGACTTTCAAAGTCTTCACTGGTTGTGAGGTCAGACGACATACAGACATGATGCCTTCTCACTGAACTAACAACTGTTAAATGTTCATTACAGCCATGACTGCTTAAACAAGAGTAGCTGGTAACATTAGCTCCACAGTCACAGTCATTCAGGTACAGACGGGTCTCACTGCATAGCTCTCCTCTAGTGTCTTCCAGACAAGACAGATAGAGAGTAAACCGTCCATGGAGCAGAGTTGGGGGAGTAAACAGAGACAGACCCTACTATCGGCTTATGTCCTTCTTTTTAATTAAAACATTGATAATTAGATATCTAAAATGAATGAATATAATCTCATTACAATGAATGATTCAAGCATCAGTGCATCTCCCAGTAAGCAATCCAAAATAGGATAGGAGGTAGAAGTAAGACAGAGAGATGATGATCCAGGCCTGAGAGAAGGAGCAGGAGGCAAGAGCAGAGAGAAACGAGCTGTTAGGAGGGAGAGGGGATTTGGGCTGGGGGTGACCCCCAGTGAGAGTTGAGCAGCTATCACCAGAAGCCTGTCAGTCAAACAGCAGGGAGCTGAGCCGCTGCTCGGGTTAGAGCTGGGAAGCAGCAGGCAGCAGCATGTATCAGAGGAACACACAGGCTGTATAGAGTGTCTGGGGCCAGTTACACATTTACATGTGAAGGGAGACTTTTTGTTGCTTTTTGGCCGTCTGTTTATATGAGAACGGTGTTTTAGGGGACTAAAACCACAGACTTTTAAAAACGGGCTCCAGAGTGGAGACTTTTCAAAACGCCGCCGTACCGTTGTCGTGTAAACCGGCAAAACACAACTCTGTTAAAGACGATGACGACACAGCCCCATTTCATGCTGCTGCCTCATGGCCAGGGCACACTGGTGAAAGAGATCCTTGATCTCACTGGTTATTTTTTTCCTGGTTAAATAAAGGTTAAATAAATAAAATAAAAATGCCTAATACGGTTCCTGTCAGCCTTTGTCTCGTACACACACAGCAAACAGCCTACCATGACCAGAACAACAACAAAATGACTATGTCAGACTGTCTGGTTTTGTTTGTGCAGCACTGTTGAATTTATTAAAGCTCCTTTAATGTAGATTCACTGAACCACCACTGTGATTTATTCTGTGGTGTTTATTTTGAAAAATTACACCACCAGCTACAGCCTTGGCAAACAGACTACAGTGTTGTCAGTCATGTCTGTGGATCCGTGTGAACGGGGATCGTTTCAGAAACGATGCTGCTGTAAATGCAGATGGTTTTAAAAATGCAGAGAAAAAACTTGTTCGTTTTCAACCAAAACGTTGCTGTGTAAACAGGGCTTATAAGTACAGATTCACACTGAGACAACGTATCTGCAGGCATCAGGACAGCAAACTCAGGACTGGTAACGGTTCCACCTACCATTATACAGGCCTGGTGGGCTGCCAGGCCAACAACAGGCCAAAAAAGATTTTTTTATATGCCAATTATCGTCAAATATTCATTCATTCAAAAACAGTTGTTTGCGTTTGGGAGCATCTGTGCTGTGCTGTTCCGAAAGGTGCTGTGTTGCTGCAAAGATATCGTACAATGCAAAGATCACAGACTGGGAGTGTAACCAGATAAAGGTACAGATTTAAACTAACTTTAACTGAAACATATCACTTTTAGCTCCTAGCAGCCTCTAACCTGGAAGAAGAAAATCCCAGGTCAGGTGTTGCTGTGTGTCTCCATGTTCATTTTATAAAGTTGTGAAGCAGCAGAGGCAGCAGTGATGTATACAGGTGGGTCAGCATAACAATCATCATTATCATTGGGTTCAGACCTGCTGTTTGTTGTCTTGGTGTTTGTGTCATCCATGCTGCTTAACATGCACCTTCTGCTGCTGTTCGACTGTCATATACTGTGTTCTGATTATTCTTGGAGGAATTATACAACTCCTTCAGTAACTGAGGACAACGTGTTCATCTTTCACATATAGCCACATTTTCACCTGTTGGGCCAGATGATTCAGGTCCTGGAACAAAGAAAGGCCTGCATACACACACACATACACACATTCAGATTTAGAACGTGGTGAGCCACCAGCACCATTTATAGTTCAAACCTCGTGGCCTTCTCTGACCACCCCTCTGTCGTGTGACGTACCCCCCTCCTGTGGGTGACTCCTCCTCTCAAATCTCTTGCTCTCTCCCTCACACACACACACACACACACACACACACACACACACACACACACACACACACACACACACACACACACACACACACACGATGTGCATGCTTGTATATACAGTAGTTGATTGTTTTAGTTGTAATAGATAACAGAGTTTATTGATTGAAGTGTATTAATTGCTAATTGATATAGCTAACCTTAATAAACTTTGTTATACTTTGAGAGTTGTTTGTATTATTTTGCATTAGTGCTGTTTTAAAGGCTGGTTGTGAGTCAGTGCTCGGATTCAAACCTTCATTGTTCACTTTGGGAATCTGGTATCACTTGGATACAGATGTCCTCCAGTGAACATCATTTGAGACTAAAAAGGCGTGTGGTTAACTGTTCCCTGTCTCCAGGGTGGTGTCCCTTAATTATTGTTCATTTTAATAATAATAATAGCTTGCTAATAATGAATGATTATTTCCAATAACCATTAATAATTCTTCTTGCAACCACGTTCATCCTACCTTAGCCCCAAGCAATTGGTACCCCATAATTATTAATTTTAATTATATTAATTTATTTAATAATTAATGACTATTGTTAATAGTCAATAATCACACTTTAATAACCAAATTTGCTCCTGCGATAGCCCCAACAACACCAATACTTTTGGTTATTGCCCTTGGAAACTGTGTGTCAGGCATAAATAATGAACTTAAACCCAAGATGTGTTTAGTGTTTCCGCCACAGACAGTACTGTTAGATGTGGGGGGGCTGGTAGCGGGGCTGTTAGCAGGCTAACAGCAGCTGGCAACACCAGATGAGACTTAAGTTGGTGCTGAGAAGCTTCTATTAACGCTGCCTGTAGTCTGCTGTAGACTACATCACTGACCACACACAATCCTAACAGTTCCTGTCTGTGTGTTCATGGTCACTCTGCTGCTGCTCTCAGTCTGAATCTGATGTTGCTTCCCCAGAGCTTTCTATGTGTCTACATGAGCTCTACATATCAGGACACAGATGACCAATCAGCACTGAGCTGCTGGATCCACATGGTGTGTCAACGCGGCTGAATGTCCAGTAGCAGAACAGGTTTGTAGCTGCTTCTTCATCAGTCCAGCTGCCCACACAGGCTGACTCACTGCTCCGTATTATCTGCACTATGTTTCCAGTGTTCCTTCCATTTTACACACAGCATGTTGGGCAGTAAACTGACAAAATGTGGTTGACCTACACTCAGTACAGCACCTGGACACATCCTGTGCAGACATGCTGTTCATGTTGTACCTCCTGCATACACATGGTGGAAGCGTACCTCTCTTTCCTCCTGGTGCAGCCACTGTTTGGGGTTGTCCTCTGTTGCCAGGTAGGCGATGAGGTCCAAGGCGGTGAGTCGAGTTTGCCGTCGCGATGACACAAAAATCAAAACTGGCTTGGCTGGCGAGTGGATGCGTATCGCTGTAAAGGTAAGTTCAAGTAAGTTTCACATACTGTGTGTTGATGGATTCAACAGTCACCTGTTCCAGGAACTGTTTCACAAAACTAAGTGTTCATCTCTACATACTGTGGGACATAACCCCAATCCCACTCATTCCTACTGAAGATGTACATCTTTAAAATCAAACTAATAAACAGAAGGATTCCACTAAAAGGTTCAGTCACTGCCTTAAATTCTTTTTAACAAACCTTTAATCTTATTACTGTATATTTACACTTATGACACATCACATCGTGTAAACACTAGGCTCTACGCTAAGTATCTCATTTCTTTTGCCTTTAGGGACAATTTGTTGTGGTGGAAAAATATTTGACATTAAAGATTATTTAAATGTTCCCTAACGTTTCCTAGATAATAAGGTATAGATGTCAATGGAAAAAAATCAAACACATTTAGATGACTGGGTATTTATTATCTCTTTCATATATAAAGTTAAATGTTAACGAATATTTAAATACATATATGCTTAACTTTAATTGCACTACCACATTTTGCATGGATGCCTGTTTGTATATAAAATTCTTTTTCTATGAACAGACATTTTACAGTATTCTAGTAGTTTGTAAAGTCAGTGATATCTCCGATTAACATTTTGTAAAAGCCTTGTTTCGTCTCAGACTGGAGACAATTTCCTGATTTCAGTTTAATTGACAATAGTATTGGTGGAGGTATTTCTAGTTATAATATGTGAATAAAACTCATACAACAGGGTGTGCATGTTTAACTTTGAATTCATGCTCCTCTAACTTTATCTGAACTATTGTATAATATATATTATATATTATTGTATAACAGAAAACAGGTTCATGGGGGTTTATAAAACTAAATTGTCCAGAAAGACTATTGGTGAATTATACGGGTACATAGTTGAATTAAGAGGCCACTCAACAAATTACATAAAGGTAATATGGGAAAATGAACTACGAATTGTTATTGCTCCTGAGGAGTGGACAAATATAATCAACACACAAATCACAACCACTGCCTCACAACTGTGGAGGGATTTTTCTTGGAAAAATTGTGTCAGATTTTTCATAACACCAAAGCAAAAGTCCAAAAAGACCAAACTATAACCCAAGTGCTGGAGAGGAGTGGTCAGTGTGCGGCAGACCATTCACACGTTTTGGGATTGCCCAGTTCTTACACCCTTCTGGGAAGGTGTGCATCGTATTATTAGAGATGTCCTGTGTTATGATATAAGGTTCACCTGTCTCTCCTTCTATCTAGGGAATATGGACCTGAAATCACCAAAAAAATGACATAGCTGTTAAAAATCTTTATGGTGGTGAGTAAGAAGACCATAACTAGGCGATGGCTCTGTAAGGAACCTCCTACTGCCAGCCAATGGGCAGCCATAGTTAAAAGCATACAATACATGGAACGTATGACCTTCAGTTTAAGACTGCAAAAGGACAAAGGTGATGCCTTCTGGGAAAAATGGGGCACATACATCTCACAAAGAGGTGATTAAGTGTTTTGCACTTGGTATAGTTTGACCAAGAAACACAATATTTATAATGTCAGTTTTCAGTGACTCGTACCCCAGATGTTTTTTTTTCTGTTTGCTTTATTCTGATGTATCGCAATTTCATAAAACTTAATTCTAGGTATACTCTGTATTAATGTTTTATGATTGCTGCGGTACTGTTTGCATTTTGTTGGCCAGTATTGAAAAACAAAGTAAAAATGGGGTACATGCTTAATGTGTGTTGTGACATCGGTTAAAGTAGGAGGTATTCATAGGTATTAGTTGTAGATGTAGTAGTACAATACTAGTAGTAGTATTAGAACCTGTAGCTGTACTATTGGTATAAATTAGTAGGTCCAGTTTCAACCAAAAACAGCTGAAGGTGAATGGACCAATGAGAACAGAGGAGTAAGCTGATAAAGAGCATGCTCAGGTGGATTTCATACCAGACACACAGAATAAAAAGATGTCAGCTGAAATAATCTCTGTACAGCAGTAACTTTACCTACAGCCACCTACAGATCAAATGTATGTATAAATCATATGTTCGGGTGGAGGTATACCTTGGAAGGTGGGCTTGTTCATGCTGGCCATGCGGGGGCAGTAGTGTTGACCTGGGAAACCACTGATGTGAGCCTCCAGTGGTACAGGGCGAACAGACGGACGGAAGTTAAACAAACCCACCTGTTGGACAGAGGGGGGTGTTAATGTGAGCAGCTGGCATCCTAAAGGCCCATCTGGCTGTAATATAAACCGGTCCGGTCACTGCTGGACCCTTCCTCATGTTTAACCTTAGGTGTGTGAACACAACTGAACTGTGTGTTTCAGTCATGTCATGTGTCATGTGGTGAGGGTCCCTACATGTCTAAAGACACCTTTCTACTTTTCTACACAGTTGATCCACAGAGGTTTACAGCACACAGAAGAAAAAACAAGAGAAGGAAACAGACATAAGTCAAAGATGAAAACAGCAACAATAATAAGATAAGATAAGATAAGATAAGATAAGATAAGATAAGATATCCCTTTATTAGTCCCACAGTGGGGAAATTTACAATATTGCAGCAGCACAGTGTACAAAAAACACAGCAGGAGGAGGGGAAGTAACATTTTTTTAAAATACAATACAATAAAGGAGGGGGGTGTAAAGTGTCTCAAAAATATTTCACAGTACTATTAGAAAAAAGTGTCTCAGTAATTCACACAAGTACTACTAATTGTTTGGTCTACTGGGAGCAGTGCTGATTGTATAGTCTAACAGCTGCAGGAAGGAAAGACTTGCGAAAGCGCTCCTTCACGCACTTTGGGTGAAGCAACCTGTCGCTGAAGGAGCTCTCCAGTGCTGTTACTCGGTCCCGCATCGGGTGGGAGTGATTGTCCATTATGGATAATAACATAATAATAACAATAATAATAATACAGCACTGCTGTGGTGCCACAGTGAACATCTGACCTGTCTGATTCCCAGCCAGTCGGCCAGGTCTCGAGCGTTGGCCAGGGCCGTAGACAGCCCAACTACTCTGACACTCCTAGAGGTGTGGGACGAGATGAAGTTGGTCCTAGACACAATGACCTCCAACACTGGACCCCTGTCCTCACCTGGAAACACACACAATGGCACCGTGCAATCAGAATGCTCATGTAATAAACAGCTATATTTGAGTGCCTTCACATTAGTAGGGGTAACATGCAGGAACATGAATAATAATTTTTGTAGAAACACTGTAGACATTAAAGCACAAGTTTATTTGACAGGAAACTTGATGGATGATGATGGTAGAGACGTTGAAGGTGAGCTGTTCATCAGATCAGACAGAGCCTATCCAGGGCTGCTATTACACCTGGTAAATCCACATCAGTTCATTATGACACTGACTGAGACTCCACTCACATAACTGATGTGTCTTATACTGAAAAACTGTTTTTGGAAACAAAATTTAAAAATGTCATTGTTCAGGAACAAAGTTACAGAATAAATCTAGGAACAATTAGCCATTAGTAAGGGTTAGGGTTAGCTGTGTGAAACAGAACTAAACAGAAGGTAAGGTTCTGGGTGGAGCAGTGGCCTCTCTGGGTGGAGTTCACATGTTCTCCTCCTGTCTGTGTGGATTCTCTCTGGCTTCCCTCACAGGCCAATAACATGCAGTATGAACCGGTGTGTCTGTAGGTGTGTCTGTAGGTGTGAGTGTGAGTGTGGATGGTTGTCTGCGAGTGTGGGTCCTGTGATGAACAGCCCCTGTGGTCCTGCATAGACTAGTGGTTAGATTGGTCTGTGGTCTGGTCAGTGAGTCAGTCATTCTGTCAGTCAGTCATTCTGTCAGTCTGTCTGTCATTCTCCTAGTTCTAGAACTGTTCCTCTGATCTACTTCAAACTTGGTGTGATAGTTTCTGGGAGCCCAGGAAGTTGACTTTGGTGTAATTCAGTTATGAGACACGTTCAGTATTAATAAATCTAACTAAACAGGCTAAAATTACTCTGCAGAAGGGGGGTGTGGGACTTATCAACCTAAGTGACATCTTTGATCACAATGGCTGCGCCTGGTCCAGAACAGCCCATCCATAGGTTAAAGCAGGAGTCACCAATTAGCAGCCTTCGGGTCAATCCGGACCACGAGAGGCCTCTACAAACTATGTATGATCAGACCAGGGTTTCCCTACCATTATACAGGCCTGGCCGTTTTATAGGTTTGCGTTTGGGAGCATCTGTGTTGCTGCAAAGATATCGTACTACGTGAAGATCACCGACTGAATGTAACCATTGTCATTGTGTGTGTGTGTCGGGGTGGGAGGAGTGAATGATCTCTTCCTCACTAAAAATCTTTGTTCAACGGGGCAGTTCCCTAATTATGTTAACAAACCAGACAGGAAGCTGAATCCACTGTAACACAGTATCAACAGAAGTTAACTAGTGGCTGCTGGTAGTTTAATGACCTAGTCAGACATCAGCTGACTAATATCTACTGCCTGGTCCTGATGTTAAACAGTGGCATCAGATGCCGGCTGGTTCACGTCAGTTAATTAACGAGCTCGTTAGCTAACATTAATTCCTCCATCCTCCATCCAATGACAGACTGGTAAACTTAAACATAAGTTTAAATGCTTTTCTTTCTATTCAGTTTGTGTAAACATGTAGTTAAACCACATGTTAAAATGAGGTCCCAATATTTATTTTTATTTCATTGTAGGATGAACTCAGTGGAGGAGCTAACATGTACATATAAATATCAGCTGACCCTGTGTTTACTGTCTGCACTGACACAGACTAACATGAAAGAAGACTGCAGCAGTCAGAGCTCAGGTTTAGGAAGGGAAGTGACACAGGACAAGAAGAAAAAAAGAAAGAGAGAAGGTGAAGAAGATGATGAGAGAGGAAGAGCAGGTACTGCCCACTGACCAGTATAGGATCAGTATTATGTTCATGTGCTGTTCAACACAAACTGACCTGATCACATTAAACAATGGAGAGATTTATGTTCTTTAGTCATTACAATATAACAACAACACAAACCTATAGGCTCAATATAACAACAACACAAACTATTGGCTCAATATAACAACAACACAAACTATAGGCTCAATATAACAACAACACAAACCTATAGACTCCATATAACAACAACACAAACCTATAGGCTCAATATAACAACAACACAAACCTATAGACTCAATATAACAACACAAACCTATAGGCTCAATATAACAACAACACAAACCTATAGGCTCAATATAACAACAACACAAACCTATAGGCTCAATATAACAACAACACAAACCTATAGACTCAATATAACAACAACACAAACCTATAGACTCAATATAACAACAACACAAACCTATAAGCTCAATAAAACAACAACAGAAACCTATAGGCTCAATATAACAACAACACAAACCTATAGGCTCAATATAACAACAACACAAACCTATAGACTCAATATAACAACAACACAAACCTATAGACTCAATATAACAACAACACAAACCTATATACTCAATATAACAACAACACAAACTATAGACTCAATATAACAACAACACAAACCTATAGGCTCAATATAACAACAACACAAACCTATAGACTCAATATAACAACAACACAAACCTATAGACTCAATATAACAACAACACAAACTATAGACTCAATATAACAACAACACAAACCTATAGGCTCAATATAACAACAACACAAACCTATAGACTCAATATAACAACAACACATAACCTATAGACTCAATATAACAACACAAACCTATAGACTCAATATAACAACAACACAAACCTATAGACTCAATATAACAACAACACAAACCTATAGGCTCAATATAACAACAACACAAACCTATAGACTCAATATAACAACAACACAAACCTATAGGCTCAATATAACAACAACACAAACCTATAGGCTCAATATAACAACAACACAAACCTATAGGCTCAATATAACAACAACACAAACCTATAGACTCAATATAACAACAACACATAACCTATAGACTCAATATAACAACAACACAAACCTATAGACTAAATATAACAACAACACAAACCTATAGGCTCAATATAACAACAACACAAACCTATAGACTCAATATAACAACAACACATAACCTATAGACTCAATATAACAACAACACAAACCTATAGGCTCAATATAACAACAACACAAACTATTGGCTCAATATAACAACAACACAAACCTATAGACTCAATATAACAACAACACAAACCTATAGGCTCAATATAACAACAACACAAACCTATAGGCTCAATATAACAACAACACAAACCTATAGGCTCAATATAACAACAACACAAACCTATAGACTCAATATAACAACAACACATAACCTATAGACTCAATATAACAACAACACAAACCTATAGGCTCAATATAACAACAACACAAACCTATAGGCTCAATATAACAACACAAACCTATAGGCTCAATATAACAACAACACAAACCTATAGACTCAATATAACAACAACACATAACCTATAGACTCAATATAACAACAACACAAACCTATAGACTCAATATAACAACAACACAAACCTATAGGCTCAATATAACAACAACACAAACCTATAGACTCAATATAACAACAACACATAACCTATAGACTCAATATAACAACAACACAAACCTATAGGCTCAATATAACAACAACACAAACTATTGGCTCAATATAACAACAACACAAACCTATAGACTCAATATAACAACAACACAAACCTATAGACTCAATATAACAACAACACAAACCTATAGACTCAATATAACAACAACACAAACCTATAAGCTCAATATAACAACAACACAAACTATAGACTCAATATAACAACAACACAAACCTATAGACTCAATATAACAACAACACAAACCTATAGACTCAATATAACAACAACACAAACCTATAGGCTCAATATAACAACAACACAAACCTATAGACTCAATATAACAACAACACAAACCTATAGGCTCAATATAACAACAACACAAACCTATAGGCTCAATATAACAACAACACAAACCTATAAACTCAATATAACAACAACACAAACTATAGACTCAATATAACAACAACACAAACCTATAGGCTCAATATAACAATAACACAAACCTATAGGCTCAATATAACAACAACACAAACCTATAGGCTCAATATAACAACAACACAAACCTATAGACTCAATATAACAACAACACAAACCTATAGACTCAATATAACAACAACACAAACCTATAGGCTCAATATAACAACAACACAAACCTATAGGCTCAATATAACAACAACACAAACCTATAGGCTCAATATAACAACAACACAAACCTATAGGCTCAATATAACAACAACACAAACCTATAGACTCAATATAACAACAACACAAACCTATAGACTCAATATAACAACAACACAAACCTATAAGCTCAATAAAACAACAACAGAAACCTATAGGCTCAATATAACAACAACACAAACCTATAGGCTCAATATAACAACAACACAAACCTATAGACTCAATATAACAACAACACAAACCTATAGACTCAATATAACAACAACACAAACCTATATACTCAATATAACAACAACACAAACTATAGACTCAATATAACAACAACACAAACCTATAGGCTCAATATAACAACAACACAAACCTATAGACTCAATATAACAACAACACAAACCTATAGACTCAATATAACAACAACACAAACTATAGACTCAATATAACAACAACACAAACCTATAGGCTCAATATAACAACAACACAAACCTATAGACTCAATGTAACAACAACACATAACCTATAGACTCAATATAACAACAACACAAACCTATAGACTCAATATAACAACAACACAAACCTATAGGCTCAATATAACAACAACACAAACCTATAGACTCAATGTAACAACAACACATAACCTATAGACTCAATATAACAACAACACAAACCTATAGACTCAATATAACAACAACACAAACCTATAGGCTCAATATAACAACAACACAAACCTATAGACTCAATATAACAACAACACATAACCTATAGACTCAATATAACAACAACACAAACCTATAGGCTCAATATAACAACAACACAAACTATTGGCTCAATATAACAACAACACAAACCTATAGACTCAATATAACAACAACACAAACCTATAGGCTCAATATAACAACAACACAAACCTATAGGCTCAATATAACAACAACACAAACCTATAGGCTCAATATAACAACAACACAAACCTATAGACTCAATATAACAACAACACATAACCTATAGACTCAATATAACAACAACACAAACCTATAGGCTCAATATAACAACAACACAAACCTATAGGCTCAATATAACAACAACACAAACCTATAGGCTCAATATAACAACAACACAAACCTATAGACTCAATATAACAACAACACATAACCTATAGACATAATATAACAACAACACAAACCTATAGACTCAATATAACAACACAAACCTATAGGCTCAATATAACAACAACACAAACCTATAGACTCAATATAACAACAACACATAACCTATAGACTCAATATAACAACAACACAAACCTATAGGCTCAATATAACAACAACACAAACTATTGGCTCAATATAACAACAACACAAACCTATAGACTCAATATAACAACAACACAAACCTATAGACTCAATATAACAACAACACAAACCTATAGACTCAATATAACAACAACACAAACCTATAAGCTCAATATAACAACAACACAAACTATAGACTCAATATAACAACAACACAAACCTATAGACTCAATATAACAACAACACAAACCTATAGACTCAATATAACAACAACACAAACCTATAGGCTCAATATAACAACAACACAAACCTATAGACTCAATACAACAACAACACAAACCTATAGGCTCAATATAACAACAACACAAACCTATAGGCTCAATATAACAACAACACAAACCTATAAACTCAATATAACAACAACACAAACTATAGACTCAATATAACAACAACACAAACCTATAGGCTCAATATAACAACAACACAAACCTATAGGCTCAATATAACAACAACACAAACCTATAGGCTCAATATAACAACAACACAAACCTATAGGCTCAATATAACAACAACACAAACCTATAGACTCAATATAACAACAACACAAACTATAGACTCAATATAACAACACAAGCCTATAGGCTCAATATAACAACAACACAAACCTATAGGCTCAATATAACAACAACACAAACCTATAGACTCAATATAACAACAACACAAACTATAGACTCAATATAACAACAACACAAACCTATAGACTCAATATAACAACAACACAAACCTATAGGCTCAATATAACAACAACACAAACCTATAGACTCAATATAACAACAACACAAACCTATAGACTCAATATAACAACAACACAAACCTATAGACTCAATATAACAACAACACAAACCTATAGGCTCAATATAACAACAACACAAACCTATAGGCTCAATATAACAACAACACAAACCTATAGACTCAATATAACAACAACACAAACTATAGACTCAATATAACAACACAAACCTATAGGCTCAATATAACAACACAAACCTATAGGCTCAATATAACAACACAAACCTATAGGCTCAATATAACAACAACACAAACCTATAGACTCAATATAACAACAACACAAACTATAGACTCAATATAACAACAACACAAACCTATAGGCTCAATATAACAACAACACAAACCTATAGGCTCAATATAACAACAACACAAACCTATAGGCTCAATATAACAACAACACAAACCTATAGGCTCAATATAACAACAACACAAACCTATAGACTCAATATAACAACAACACAAACCTATAGACTCAATATAACAACAACACAAACCTATAGACTCAATATAACAACAACACAAACCTATAGGCTCAATATAACAACAACACAAACCTATAGGCTCAATATAACAACAACACAAACCTATAGACTCAATATAACAACAACACAAACTATAGACTCAATATAACAACAACACAAACCTATAGACTCAATATAACAACAACACAAACTATAGACTCAATATAACAACAACACAAACCTATAGGCTCAATAATAACAACAACACAAACCTATAGGCTCAATATAACAACAACACAAACCTATAGGCTCAATATAACAACACAAACCTATAGACTCAATATAACAACAACACAAACCTATAGACTCAATATAACAACAACACAAACCTATAGACTCAATATAACAACACAAACCTATAGGCTCAATATAACAACAACACAAACCTATAGGCTCAATATAACAACAACACAAACCTATAGACTCAATATAACAACAACACAAACTATAGACTCAATATAACAACAACACAAACCTATAGGCTCAATATAACAACAACACAAACCTATAGGCTCAATATAACAACAACACAAACTATAGACTCAATATAACAACAACACAAACCTATAGGCTCAATATAACAACACCACAAACCTATAGGCTCAATATAACAACAACACAAACCTATAGACTCAATATAACAACAACACAAACCTATAGGCTCAATATAACAACAACACAAACCTATAGGCTCAATATAACAACAACACAAACCTATAGACTCAATATAACAACAACACAAACCTATAAGCTCAATATAACAACAACACAAACTATAGACTCAATATAACAACAACACAAACCTATAGACTCAATATAACAACAACACAAACCTATAGACTCAATATAACAACAACACAAACCTATAGGCTCAATATAACAACAACACAAACCTATAGACTCAATATAACAACAACACAAACCTATAGGCTCAATATAACAACAACACAAACCTATAGGCTCAATATAACAACAACACAAACCTATAGGCTCAATATAACAACAACACAAACCTATAGACTCAATATAACAACAACACATAACCTATAGACTCAATATAACAACAACACAAACCTATAGGCTCAATATAACAACAACACAAACCTATAGGCTCAATATAACAACAACACAAACCTATAGGCTCAATATAACAACAACACAAACCTATAGACTCAATATAACAACAACACATAACCTATAGACATAATATAACAACAACACAAACCTATAGACTCAATATAACAACACAAACCTATAGGCTCAATATAACAACAACACAAACCTATAGACTCAATATAACAACAACACATAACCTATAGACTCAATATAACAACAACACAAACCTATAGGCTCAATATAACAACAACACAAACTATTGGCTCAATATAACAACAACACAAACCTATAGACTCAATATAACAACAACACAAACCTATAGACTCAATATAACAACAACACAAACCTATAGACTCAATATAACAACAACACAAACCTATAAGCTCAATATAACAACAACACAAACTATAGACTCAATATAACAACAACACAAACCTATAGACTCAATATAACAACAACACAAACCTATAGACTCAATATAACAACAACACAAACCTATAGGCTCAATATAACAACAACACAAACCTATAGACTCAATATAACAACAACACAAACCTATAGGCTCAATATAACAACAACACAAACCTATAGGCTCAATATAACAACAACACAAACCTATAAACTCAATATAACAACAACACAAACTATAGACTCAATATAACAACAACACAAACCTATAGGCTCAATATAACAACAACACAAACCTATAGGCTCAATATAACAACAACACAAACCTATAGGCTCAATATAACAACAACACAAACCTATAGGCTCAATATAACAACAACACAAACCTATAGACTCAATATAACAACAACACAAACTATAGACTCAATATAACAACACAAGCCTATAGGCTCAATATAACAACAACACAAACCTATAGGCTCAATATAACAACAACACAAACCTATAGACTCAATATAACAACAACACAAACTATAGACTCAATATAACAACAACACAAACCTATAGACTCAATATAACAACAACACAAACCTATAGGCTCAATATAACAACAACACAAACCTATAGACTCAATATAACAACAACACAAACCTATAGACTCAATATAACAACAACACAAACCTATAGACTCAATATAACAACAACACAAACCTATAGGCTCAATATAACAACAACACAAACCTATAGGCTCAATATAACAACAACACAAACCTATAGACTCAATATAACAACAACACAAACTATAGACTCAATATAACAACACAAACCTATAGGCTCAATATAACAACACAAACCTATAGGCTCAATATAACAACACAAACCTATAGGCTCAATATAACAACAACACAAACCTATAGACTCAATATAACAACAACACAAACTATAGACTCAATATAACAACAACACAAACCTATAGGCTCAATATAACAACAACACAAACCTATAGGCTCAATATAACAACAACACAAACCTATAGGCTCAATATAACAACAACACAAACCTATAGGCTCAATATAACAACAACACAAACCTATAGACTCAATATAACAACAACACAAACCTATAGACTCAATATAACAACAACACAAACCTATAGACTCAATATAACAACAACACAAACCTATAGGCTCAATATAACAACAACACAAACCTATAGGCTCAATATAACAACAACACAAACCTATAGACTCAATATAACAACAACACAAACTATAGACTCAATATAACAACAACACAAACCTATAGACTCAATATAACAACAACACAAACTATAGACTCAATATAACAACAACACAAACCTATAGGCTCAATAATAACAACAACACAAACCTATAGGCTCAATATAACAACAACACAAACCTATAGGCTCAATATAACAACACAAACCTATAGACTCAATATAACAACAACACAAACCTATAGACTCAATATAACAACAACACAAACCTATAGACTCAATATAACAACACAAACCTATAGGCTCAATATAACAACAACACAAACCTATAGGCTCAATATAACAACAACACAAACCTATAGACTCAATATAACAACAACACAAACTATAGACTCAATATAACAACAACACAAACCTATAGGCTCAATATAACAACAACACAAACCTATAGGCTCAATATAACAACAACACAAACTATAGACTCAATATAACAACAACACAAACCTATAGGCTCAATATAACAACACCACAAACCTATAGGCTCAATATAACAACAACACAAACCTATAGACTCAATATAACAACAACACAAACCTATAGGCTCAATATAACAACAACACAAACCTATAGGCTCAATATAACAACAACACAAACCTATAGACTCAATATAACAACAACACAAACTATAGACTCAATATAACAACAACACAAACCTATAGACTCAATATAACAACACAAACCTATAGACTCAATATAACAACAACACAAACCTATAGACTCAATATAACAACAACACAAACCTATAGGCTCAATATAACAACAACACAAACCTATAGGCTCAATATAACAACAACACAAACCTATAGACTCAATATAACAACAACACAAACTATAGACTCAATATAACAACAACACAAACCTATAGACTCAATATAACAACAACACAAACCTATAGGCTCAATATAACAACAACACAAACTATAGACTCAATATAACAACAACACAAACCTATAGGCTCAATATAACAACACCACAAACCTATAGGCTCAATATAACAACAACACAAACCTATAGGCTCAATATAACAACAACACAAACCTATAGGCTCAATATAACAACAACACAAACCTATAGACTCAATATAACAACAACACAAACTATAGACCCAATATAACAACACAAACCTATAGGCTCAATATAACAACAACACAAACCTATAGGCTCAATATAACAACAACACAAACCTATAGACTCAATATAACAACAACACAAACCTATAGACTCAATATAACAACAACACAAACCTATAGACTCAATATAACAACACAAACTATAGACTCAATATAACAACAACACAAACCTTGCATATTTATAGTCATAATTTTATCATTATATACAAAATGTTGCAAACTCAAACACAAAGATGAAATAGATGAGGTGTATAGGATATCACTTATATGTGTTTAATATGCTTGAGAGACAGTGAGGAGTCACAGATGAAGGACAGGAGGTGAAGTAGAGGGAGAACTAATCGTAGATGGATCATTTAGACCCTGCTTACAGCCATGGTTACCATGTGTTTCTTTTATTTGCTGTAACTTCTTCCAGTGAAGTGAAGTGTGGTGTGGTAGTGTGTAATAAATGGAATTTATTGAGTCATCCTCTTTTTGTGATCATTTTGTTTTAAGAGTTTTACATGGAAATAAATAAACAAGAATTTGGTGGCACACATAGTCACTATCAGCTCTGTCCACCGGGCCGAAAACAATGTATAGGAGAAACACTGCCGAATATTTAAAAATGATGTCTACAGTTTAAAACAAAGACAAACACAATCAATTTATCAGAAATACAAAATATATTAAAGGTACCCTTCCCTAGTGTTTGATTGGACACCCTTTGTTAAAATCATGGCCTCCTATTGGCTCCTGTAGACATCTAAGTTTAAGCTTCTTGTACTGGTCTGCTGCTGGTTTCCTTCTCTCCCGCTCTCTCCATCTGTCTTTCTCTCTCTCTCTTTTTGCTATAGGCTTCCGTTTGTTGCCTGTAAACAAATCACTAGGCTACATGACCAAAGAGCTCCATGTTGGATTCATCTGCCCACAGCGATAGTGTTAGTTTGAATATGTTTAGTCAAAGATCAGTCCTTCCTTTTTCTGTCTCTATCAGTAGTGGGGTTGTCCTTGGCCGTTGCCAATAAAGCCGTTCTTGGTTTAGTTTGTGGTGACTGATATGGATTGATGTAGCACAGAGAAGATGTAAAGCCACCATCATCAGTTAGCCTGAAGGAAGTACATGTCCACTTCCTACAGAAAGGTTTGTAGCTACCGACCAGGAGAGTGGATGAGAAGAGGAACTTAAGTGTTTGTCTGTGTAAATCTGCTCAGTGCAGGTCATAGCTGAGCTGCTGCAGACAGACCCCAGAGAGGAGGACAACAGTATGATCCATTTATCAAACCCCTGTTTAACTAGCACAACACAAACTGACAGAAATATCTTTGGACTCTCTGCCCCTAGCATTAGGTTCTTTATTTAACAAACAAAATGTTTATGACCTGAAAAAGTCCCATCCCAGCATTATTCTAATGAGTTATTTTAATAATAAGTCCTGATCAGTAAACCATAAACTGTTAGATGAAGCCATGGCTTCAGATGCTCCAGGTCAGCCCTCAGCTCTCTGCATGTCTTTGGATTGTTTTTTTTCTCAGTTGGTACCAACCTTCAGACTTCTCTGATTGACTGACCCTGACATCCTCAGTGGTTCTGAAGGAGAAAACCTCTAAATAATCTGCTCTGGTGAAAAAAGGTAGGTCTTTGGAGATGGCCTTGTACCCTGTGGAAAGCTTGTGCTTGGTTATAATTACACTGCTGTACCTCTTCTTCTTCTACAGCTCTCTAAAACAAGAAAAAGGAACTCATCCAAGCCCTGAGGTGATTCATCAGTTTGACTCTGATTTTAAGAGATTTTCTACAGGGAGATAAAACTGTACCCTCCTACTGGTCTGTGAAAGTGCGTCATCCTTTTCCGAGTTGCTGTACCATGACACACTTTCTCTCCTACATAATGTGAATCTTACCCAGCAGGTGGATCTCATCGATGATGAGGATGGCTACTTCCCGAACGTAGCTTCGGTTCTGCCAGCTCCTGCTCACTCCGTCCCACTTTTCTGGAGTGGTGACAATGAGGTCAGCCTGTTTGATGGCTCTCATGTCTGGGGTCACGTCTCCTGTCAGCTCCACCACTCTGCACCAAGACAACAAGAAGAAGCTTCAGGTTTCATTCGTCCTAAAAGTGCATGATGATTTTCTTAGTTATACTCACAACTGTAATGATAATTTACAAAATCATTGGTCATGTCAGGCCTAAAGTATGACAGACAGCTGATGTCATTCATAAATGCATTCTGTCTCTGTGTGATGTCACTGGGTGAGGTTACGGTCTGTCTTATCACTTACTTCTTGCCCAGTTTCTCCCCCATCCTGACCTTCCAGTCCTCAACCCTCTCTCTGACCAGGGCTTTCAGGGGGGCGATGTACACCACCTGACCACACAGCAACAAATAAGAAGATGTGATGAGAACAAGCTGCAGGTGTCCTGGGGCCACAGTTGAGCTTCATTATGACAGCTTTAGAGCATCTGAATGGATGAAGCTTTCAGGTGGTGTGCTCTGTAGTGGTCATCAAATATGAGACTATATATTTCACTTGGGTGTTGTCGTCCACAGGTATCACCAGAGTGGAGGTATGGGTGGAGTCATTTTCTGTGTTGCTTCTGACTAAAATTTTAAATTATAGTTAAAATTAATAGGAGTGTTGTGTGCTGAGCAGGCCATATAAAATCAATAATTAATTATTATTTATCTTAACAGCAGCTACACAGCAGGTTATACTATGTGAAGTGGACCTCACTGGTTGCTGGAGATATTTGACTAAATGGATTTTCTACACATTTAGACTTAATTGATATTGTTTTTTTAACAGCTTTAAACAGTTTCTAGTCTTGTTTGCTTTAGTCTCTGATGCAAAGACTGACTCAGTACCAATATCAACCAACAGGACAGAGTCCAGGAGTACGTTCGTTACCCACTACTTGAACTCAACAGTAACACAGATGCAGCCAGACCCACACACCTTAGAGGTTGGGTAGTTTGTAAAGACCCGGAACATGGCCATCTCTGCTGCTATGGTTTTGCCGGAGCCTGTTGGGGCCCCCAGCAGGACGTTGGTGTCAGTGTGATTAAGAGTGTGGAAGATCTGGGTCTGAATGGGGTTGAAGTGAGTGAAGCTGTACAGGCTTTCATATGCACTGTTACCCAGAGCTGTCACTGGCAGTGGCTGCAGGTCCAGCAGCTCTGATAGGGAAAGAGAAAAGGGAGAAGATGAACTAGTTTAAAAAAAACAACATTGAACATTAACCAAAAACACAGCATCAGCAGTGTGTGGACACTGTGACAAGCAAAAAAGAAAGTTGGTTACGTTGTGGCAGGATGGGACTTCTACTGACATCAGTGCTGAGGATTAAAACTAAAACATGCTCATATGGAGTTTCTATTTCAACATTATGAAAGCCAGAAATCTGATGCAAAAAATACAGCTTTATAAATAATGTCTGGAACCTAAAGCCTCAAAATACCATTTATGATTTTTTTTATCCTACACTCAGTACAAAAAGGGTTAGGAAAATTAGACCGTTTATAGTAGTGCAACACTGTTCCCAAAAAAAAGTTGGGAAGCTGTGTAAAACATAAATAGAAACACAATGTGATGATTTGCAAAATGCAAAAAAAGCATATTGAAATTGCAATTGAAAGAGCCTGGAAAAGTTGTGAGAGGCTAAAAGAAAACAGCTGGTGGAAAATCTCAACATTAATGAGGTTAACTGGTAACAGGTTAGTAACATGACTGGGTATAAAAAGATCATCAGAGAGGCTGAGTCTGTCTGAAGTAAAGATGGGGAGGGGTTCACCACTGTGAAAGTCTGCACTGGAAAATAGTGAAACAGTTTAAGAAGAAGGTTTCTCAACATACAATTACAAATAATTTGTGGATTTCATTGTCTACAGTAACAATATCATTAAAAGATTCAGAGGAACATTTTCCATTGTGACATTGTGTTTCTTTTACTTAACTAAAGAGTCTGATTGGACTAAAGTGGACTAAACAGGGCAGTACTCATTGTGGCTCTTAACAATGGGCTGCAGCGACATTCAAACAGTCAGTGTTGGTGGTGGAGCGCCTCGGTAGCTTACAGTGTATACTGTATGGATGCAACCATTACTGCTACAGCCTGTTTGAATGTCAAACCCCTGTATGCCTCCTCATAGTCCTTGCCAAAAGAAACAACTGACTGATTCTGTATCAATATTTTAAATTCAATATAAGTTACATCGAATCCTTGTCATGTCATAAACAAGTGTTTGAGAGAGAGAGAGAGAGAGAGAGAGAGAGTGTGTGTGTGTGTGTACCAGTGTGGGGGGGGTGTCTTTCTGGTAAGATGAGGTTCTGGAAGTTGATGATGCAGACGGCCTCGGCGCCGAGCCAGCGGTCAGACACTGCCTTGATGTAGTACTGGGAGGGCAAAGGCTCAAAGATGGGTATGGTGAATGTGATGTGCTGAGGCTCTCCTGTTACCACCTGCAGGAAAAACACACACACACACATTAAGGTGCACGAAGCAAGAACACACACCAACGAACCTACGGATAACAAACCTGTTTCTTCTGTAGGAGGAGGTACTCCGAGTGATAGATGTGATTATTAATGGGATCCTCCACCCACAGCCACCATGGCTCACTCACTGACCCATGGACCTGAATCATGGAGGAAAAAACCTTTCAATCAGAAAGTCTGTTCAAAAGGCATTAGCAGTAGTATTAAATTCATGATGAGAGTTAACACTTTAAGGACTAAAACAAGTAAACATGAAAGATGTCTGTCCCTCAACTGGTCTTTCAACCTGCACAACACCAACAACTAGAGGTCAGTGCACTGTTGATATACTAATGTGTGTAAGGGACTTTTCTAGAGGATGTACAGAGACCAGTCAGCTTCAGCTTTAGTCTCCATATCAGGTTGAACATGAGGGTGCACCATTAGAGTGCACCATTAGAGTTCTCTGTGCTGCACATGTTCACCTGAATACCTGCATGTATGACGAAGACTTCTGGATCTATTTCTGGATTTATATGTTCATTGTCTATTGTTTGTTTCTAATTTGTTTTTACAAAAGAAACAGATTTATTGAAACTCTGATATACAGTGTATATGATACAGATCTAAATTCCTTGAGACGTCTAGGTGACAGGGTAGGACAGTTCCTGATGCTCCGTCTCTTACTATGGCCTACTCGGCAGGGTCACAACACTACCCTCTCATAGTTAGCATCTAGGATACATCAGGCCATGAAAACAAATGACCAAGTAATGGGTACCTTTAGCTTTTTCTATCATGCACCAAAGGTATGGATGGTTCTGTCAGTTCTAACAAATGATGAAAGAAATGTGGTGTCAAGCTATCCTGATCACTTTGGGTTATGTCTGTCCAGGTTAATTCATCTAAGGCGCTCACAGCAAGGAAAAATGTCATTTATTGGAGGGATGTATACATCTGGCAAGTATAAAATTACAGTCATGAGTTTAATTTTAAGTGGGAAATCAATCTAGTTTACATTTCCATTATTGAAATCGAAAGCAGGAACAGTGATTGTCCTGTATTTTTCAAATATAAAGAGGAACAGCATTACAGTCACAGGCTGCAGTAAAGCTCATCTGTTTACCTGGTCGTTCCAGTGAAAGTCAGGCTTGATGATTAAGCGAACACGCACAACGGTGCGTGTCACTGGCTGGATGCTGGCCTCCATTAGGATGGAAGGGATCTGGTGGGCACACTGTTTGACAGTCAACCCCACGTTGACATTGTGCAGCATGTGACCTGGTAACAATAAACTAGATATTAACATGCTAGAATTTTGGTGCAGTGCATAGAGGGTACAGTAAATTGACAAATGAGAGCCTATGGTGACAGAGAAGTACTGTAGCTTCTGACTGACACAAAGCAGCGCACAGCGATACACTGTTGGAATTGTTCGTTTCTCTCATTTTAATACTAAGGGGGGTGGTTGTTTAAACAGGAAATGCTCTTGTGCCCATTTGTGCTCCCATGTTAGTGTTGCTGTTAAAATGAGGTGTGGCCAGGTGTAATGTTGGCACATTGCTGTCTTATGGCAGCAGAAAGCAACCAACAAAAACCTGCTCATATATCAGTGGCACAGTATTTTCCTGCTGTCTAAAGAGCACATCAATTGGTCAGTAAGACACACCTACATTGGTAGCTTCACAACACTTGTTACACAATACTGATGCACAGACCGTCACTGACATTGTCTGAATCCACATGTGATTTTCATATTCACCACCCACACACCTGAACCAATGATTGTCTCTGATTTACACACTCCACCCTCATGGACATTTGAATCACCTCTAGCGGTGCCTGAGGATTTATCAGGAGGACGTCTGTTCTACTCCAAACTATTTCATTGTATGAGCCTGGACTGTTTCATTGTATGAGCCTAGACTGTTTCATTGTATGAACCTGGACTGTTTCATTGTATGAACCTGGACTGTTTCATTGTATGAACCTGGACTGTTTCACTATCAACCTGGACTGTTTCACTATGAACCTGGACTGTTTCATTGTATGAACCTGGACTGTTTCACGGTATGAACCTGGACTGTTTCACTATGAACCTGGACTGTTTCACTATGAACCTGGACTGTTTCATTGTATGAACCTGGACTGTTTCACTGTATGAACCTGGACTGTTTCATTGTATGAACCTGGACTGTTTCACTGTATGAACCTGGACTGTTTCATTGTATGAACCTGGACTGTTTCACTGTATGAACCTGGACTGTTTCACTGTAAGAACCTGGACTGTTTCACTGTATGAACCTGGACTGTTTCACGATGAACCTGGATTGTTTCACTGTATGAACCTGGACTGTTTCACTGTATGAACCTGGACTGTTTCATTGTATGAACCTGGACTGTTTCACTGTATGAACCTAGACCGTTTCACTGTATGAACCTGGACTGTTTCACTGTATGAACCTGGACAGTTTCACTGTATGAACCTGGACCGTTTCACTGTATGAATCTGAACCGTTTCACTGTATGAACCTGGACCGTTTCACTGTATGAATCTGGACTGTTTCACTGTGTAAACCTGGACTGTTTCACTGTATGAACCTGGACTGTTTCACTGTATGAACCTGGACTGTTTCACGATGAACCTGGACTGTTTCATTGTATGAACCTGGACTGTTTCACTGTATGAACCTGGACTGTTTCACTGTATGAACCTGGACTGTTTCACTGTATGAACCTGGACTGTTTCACTGTATGAACCTGGACTGTTTCACGATGAACCTGGACTGTTTCACTGTATGAATCTGGACTGTTTCACTGTATGAACCTGGACTGTTTCATTGTATGAACCTGGACTGTTTCACTGTATGAACCTGGACTGTTTCACTGTATGAACCTGGACTGTTTCACTGTATGAACCTGGACAGTTTCACTGTATGAACCTGGACCGTTTCACTGTATGAATCTGAACCGTTTCACTGTATGAACCTGGACCGTTTCACTGTATGAATCTGGACTGTTTCACTGTGTAAACCTGGACTGTTTCACTGTTTGAATCTGGACTGTTTCACTGTGTAAACCTGGACTGTTTCACTGTATGAACCTGGACTGTTTCACTGTATGAACCTGGACTGTTTCACTGTATGAACCTGGACTGTTTCACGATGAACCTGGACTGTTTCATTGTATGAACCTGGACTGTTTCACTGTATGAACCTGGACTGTTTCACTGTATGAACCTGGACTGTTTCACTGTATGAACCTGGACTGTTTCACTGTATGAACCTGGACTGTTTCACTGTATGAACCTGGACTGTTTCATTGTATGAACCTGAACCGTTTCACTGTATGAACCTGGACCGTTTCACTGTATGAACCTGGACCGTTTCACTGTATGAACCTGAACTGTTTCACTGTTTGTACCTGGACTGTTTCACTGTTTGAATCTGGACTGTTTCACTGTATGAACCTGGACTGTTTCACTGTATGAACCTGGACTGTTTCACTGTATGAACCTGGACTGTTTCATTGTATGAACCTGAACCGTTTCACTGTATGAACCTGGACCGTTTCACTGTATGAACCTGGACCGTTTCACTGTATGAACCTGAACTGTTTCACTGTATGAACCTGGACCGTTTCACTGTATGAACCTGGACCGTTTCACTGTATGAACCTGGACCGTTTCACTGTATGAACCTGGATCGTTTCACTGTATGAACCTGGACCGTTTCACTGTATGAACCTGGACAGTTTTACTGTATGAACCTGGACCGTTTCACTGTATGAATCTGAACCGTTTCACTGTATGAACCTGGACCGTTTCACTGTATGAATCTGGACTGTTTCACTGTGTAAACCTGGACTGTTTCACTGTATGAATCTGGAATGTTTCACTGTATGAACCTGGACTGTTTCACTATATGTACCTGGACTGTTTCACTGTTTGAATCTGGACTGTTTCACTGTATGAATCTGAACAGTTTCACTGTATGAATCTGGACTGTTTCACTGTATGAACCTGGACTGTTTCACTGTATGTACCTGGACTGTTTCACTGTATGTACATGGACTGTTTCACTGTATGAATCTGGACTGTTTCACTGTATGAATCTGGACTGTTTCACTGTATGAACCTGGACTGTTTCACTGTGTGAACCTGGACTGTTTCACCGTATGAATCTGGACTGTTTCACTGTGTGAACCTGGACTGTTTCACTGTATGAATCTGGACTGTTTCACTGTGTGAACCTGGACTGTTTCACTGTATGAATCTGGACTGTTTCACTGTGTGAACCTGGACTGTTTCACTGTATGAATCTGGACTGTTTCACTGTATGAACCTGGACTGTTTCACTGTATGAACCTGGACCGTTTCACTGTATGAACCTGGACCGTTTCACTGTATGAACCTGGACAGTTTCACTGTATGAACCTGGACAGTTTCACTGTATGAACCTGGACCATTTCACTGTATGAATCTGAACCGTTTCACTGTATGAACCTGGACCGTTTCACTGTATGAATCTGGACTGTTTCACTGTGTAAACCTGGACTGTTTCACTGTATGAATCTGGACTGTTTCACTGTATGAACCTGGACTGTTTCACTACATGTACCTTGACTGTTTCACTGTTTGAATCTGGACTGTTTCACTGTATGAACCTGGACCGTTTCACTGTATGAATCTGAACAGTTTCACTGTATGTACGTGGACTGTTTCACTGTATGTACCTGGACTGTTTCACTGTATGAACCTGGACTGTTTCACTGTATGAATCTGGACTGTTTCACTGTATGAACCTGGACTGTTTCACTGTATAAACCTGGACTATTTCACTGTATGTACCTGGACTATTTCACTGTATGTACCTGGACTGTTTCACTGTATGAATCTGGACTGTTTCACTGTATGAACCTGGACTGTTTCACTGTATGAACCTGGACTGTTTCACTGTATGAACCTGGACTGTTTCACTGTATGAACCTGGACAGTTTCACTGTATGAACCTGGACCGTTTCACTGTATGAATCTGAACCGTTTCACTGTATGAACCTGGACCGTTTCACTGTATGAATCTGGACTGTTTCACTGTGTAAACCTGGACTGTTTCACTGTATGAATCTGGAATGTTTCACTGTATGAACCTGGACTGTTTCACTATATGTACCTGGACTGTTTCACTGTTTGAATCTGGACTGTTTCACTGTATGAATCTGAACAGTTTCACTGTATGAATCTGGACTGTTTCACTGTATGAACCTGGACTGTTTCACTGTATGTACCTGGACTGTTTCACTGTATGTACATGGACTGTTTCACTGTATGAATCTGGACTGTTTCACTGTATGAATCTGGACTGTTTCACTGTATGAACCTGGACTGTTTCACTGTATGAACCTGGACTGTTTCACTGTATGAATCTGGACTGTTTCACTGTGTGAACCTGGACTGTTTCACTGTATGAATCTGGACTGTTTCACTGTGTGAACCTGGACTGTTTCACTGTATGAATCTGGACTGTTTCACTATGTGAACCTGGACTGTTTCACTGTATGAATCTGGACTGTTTCACTGTATGAACCTGGACTGTTTCACTGTATGAACCTGGACCGTTTCACTGTATGAACCTGGACTGTTTCACTGTATGAACCTGGACAGTTTCACTGTATGAACCTGGACAGTTTCACTGTATGAATCTGAACCGTTTCACTGTATGAACCTGGACCGTTTCACTGTATGAATCTGGACTGTTTCACTGTATGTACGTGGACTGTTTCACTGTATGAACCTGGACTGTTTCACCGTATGAATCTGGACTGTTTCACTGTGTGAACCTGGACTGTTTCACTGTATGAATCTGGACTGTTTCACTGTGTGAACCTGGACTGTTTCACTGTATGAACCTGGACTGTTTCACTGTATGAATCTGGACTGTTTCACTGTATGAACCTGGACTGTTTCACTGTATGAACCTGGACTGTTTCACTGTATGAACCTGGACTGTGTGGGGCCTTCTGGATGTGTAGAAGAACACAGAACATTCACTAACATTAGACCCTGTCAGTGTGTCAAAGATTTAAATCATTAATGAAGTTAAGCTGCTGTGCATCGTGGGTAAATGTCACAGATGGCAGAGATGCAGTTATGGTTTGATCGGAATGTATCACTAGACCTATTACACACACAGGGATGAGCAGCAGCCCTCCTCCTCCTCAGTGAAATATGTCTGACTTTGCTCATATACAGTCAAATGGAGTTGTTGATGGGGCAGAGGACTGAGAGACGGTGGAGGCAGAGGGTCCACAGGACCACATACTGTACCTGTCTCTAAGTGAAGATCAGTGATGCTGTTTAAACATTGCTGTAATGTTTGTCACTTGTACTGGTTAAAATAAAGGAGTAGTTCTACTGAATCATATGTAAGTGCCCAGAGTAGCACTGTACTTTAGAACCATTTCTACACAACAGTAAAGCTAGCATTCAATGGTTTTTACCGATCTCATCCTTCCTCATTTCCTTTAGCTTGTCCACAGTTAGCTTCTTCTCCTCCAAGCGTTTCAGTACAACTTGGCTCAGATTGGGGAACTGGCGGAGAGGGTGGGAAAACCCCCAGAGCCGCTTGTCGATCACCTTACAGAGAGTGAGCAGCCGGTAGGTCATGACTGGCCACTGCCTCCTCAGGGCAATCTCAAACAGAGCTCTGACAATCCTTGCAGCATTCTGTGGAAGAAGAAAGGGGCTCAGCATTAGTCCCAGGGGAACCCTGGCCTGTTTGAACACAGACTGGTCTGGTTAGTCATATGATCAGGACGAGGTCAGCTGGCCTGTTTGAACACAGACTCCTCTGGTTAGTCATGTGATCAGGACGAGGTCAGCTGGCCTGTTTGAACACAGACTGGTCTGGTTAGTCATGTGATCAGGATAAGGTCAGCTGGCCTGTTTGAACACAGACTCCTCTGGTTAGTCATGTGATCAGGACGAGGTCAGCTGGCCTGTTTGAACACAGACTGGTCTGGTTAGTCATGTGATCAGGACGAGGTCAGCTGGCCCGTGTTTTAACACAGACTGGTCTGGTTAGTCATGTGATCAGGAGGTGGTCAGCTGGCCTCAGCTGTGTGCTGATGGAGGACAAACAGTGTTGATTGCTGACAGACAGCTCGTCTGGTCAGGCTGTGATTGATCTGGTCAGATGTTAATGTGATCTGTTTGGCAGTGAGGTCTGAATGCAGTCTGGATTATTGAAATGCGGCTGTGTGTTGGGTCTGACTGGACACAGGAAGACCTCCTCTAAGACAACATCTGCTGTAGCATCAAACTGATGCCAGTGGTAACTACTACAGTCCCTTTTCCTTACCTGTGCCACATACAACAGGTCAGAGATCAGGGAGAAGCTGTCCACCTCTCCTCGGCTGATGTAGGTCTGAAGCAGGATGTTGATCTTGCCGTAGCCGTTCTCCACCCCGCCTGCGGCTGGCAGCTGACAGTACTCACACAGTAAGTTATCCAGCTCCTCCAGCTCCTCATCACGAACCTGTCGATGCACAGCAGCACCATGACTCACTCATGATGTCATAAGATAGTAGTGTTTTTATATTTCAGCTGCATTATATGGGTGGGCATGTAAAGTAAACCGAATGTAAAGTCTACAAGTTTATATCTCCTTTTATTTTGACGTCTCACCTTGAGCTGTTCAAACTCTTCAGCCTTGGACACAATATTGAGGATGTCAGCTTCAGTTCGGTGAGGGGTAAAAGCTTCATTGAAAGTCTTCAGAGAAGAGAGGAAAAAAAATAGAGGTGGTTATCAGAGTGTCCATCGGGATCAGTAATCAGTGACATATAGTAAATATGGTTGGGGCACAGATAGCGCAGTGGTTAGAGCGTGTGCCCCATGAACCAAGGCTGTAGTCCTCTGGTGGTCGGCGTGGGCTCAACTTCACCCGTGGCCATTTGCCGAATGTCTCCCCTGCCTGACTGTCTCTCCCACATTTCCTGTCACCTCTTCTGGCTGTCCTATCAATAAAGGCAATAATTGCCCAAAACAATTACAAAAATTTAAAAAAAGAAAGAAAGGGGAATAGTAATGAATCCAACAACAGCCGTCAACACACCAGGTTTCTTTCATTTGGATGGTTACATTATTCTATGTAATGTGGAATCTAGTCTGCCTTATCCAAAGAAGAAGAAGAAACGGTGCCATCACATGTCTGTTATGTTGTTGTTGTCACTACTACAGTGATTGAACACGGTAATATTTATCTGGAAATATCACACCATTCATGTACTATTGGTTTCATCCTCAGGTTTCAAACAAGAAAAGAAAACAAGAAATGTCCCAATGTGAAATACGAGATATTTCTTCTGATGCATTTTGTAGCCAATTATGACAGTATCAGACTGTTCTATCTGATGTAGGGCTGAGTCTACATCGATGGTGTTGTATCTGATGTAGAGGTGAGTCTACATCGATGGTGTTGTATCTGATGTAGAGGAGAGTCTACATCGATGGTGTTGTATTTGATGTAGAGGAGAGTCTACATCGATGGTGTTGTGTCTGATGTAGGGGTGAGTCTACATCGATGGTGTTGTATGTGATGTAGAGGTGAGTCTACATCGATGGTGTTGTATCTGATGTAGAGGTGAGTCTACATCGATGGTGTTGTATCTGATGTAGAGGTGAGTCTACATCGATGGTGTTGTATGTGATGTAGAGGTGAGTCTACATCGATGGTGTTGTATCTGATGTTGAGGTGAGTCTACCTCGATGGTTTTGTATCTGATGTAGAGGTGAGTCTATATCGACGGTGTTGTATCTGATGTAGAGGTGAGTCTATATCGATGGTGTTGTATTTGATGTAGAGGTGAGTCTACCTCGATGGTGTTGTATCTGATGTAGGGGTGAGTCTACATCGATGGTGTTGTATCTGATGTAGGGGTGAGTCTACATCGATGGTGTTGTATCTGATGTAGGGGTGAGTCTACATCGATGGTGTTGTATCTGATGTAGGGGTGAGTCTACATCAATGGTGTTGTATCTGATGTAGAGGTGAGTCTACATCAACAGTGTTGTATCTGAAGTAGAGGTGAGTCTACATCGAAGGCTTTGTATCTGATGTAGAGGTGAGTCTACATCGACGGTGTTGTATCTGATGTAGAGGTGAGTCTACATCGACGGTGTTGTATCTGATGTAGAGGTGAGTCTACATCGACGGTGTTGTATCTGATGTAGAGGTGAGTCTACATCGACGGTGTTGTATCTGATGTAGAGGTGAGTCTACATCGACGGTGTTGTATCTGATGTAGAGGTGAGTCTACATCGACGGTGTTGTATCTGATGTAGAGGTGAGTCTACATCGACGGTGTTGTATCTGATGTAGAGGTGAGTCTACATCAATGGTGTTGTATCTGATGTAGAGGTGAGTCTACATCGATGGTGTTGTATGTGATGTAGAGGTGAGTCTACATCAATGGTGTTGTATCTGATGTAGAGGTGAGTCTACATCGATGGTGTTGTATCTGATGTAGAGGTGAGTCTACATCGATGGTGTTGTATCTGATGTAGGGGTGAGTCTACATCGATGGTGTTGTATCTGATGTAGAGGTGAGTCTACATCGATGATGTTGTATCTGATGTAGAGGTGAGTCTACCTTGATGATGTTGTATCTGATGTAGAAGTAAATCTACCTCGATGGTGTTGTATCTGATGTAGGGGTGAGTCTACATCGATGGTGTTGTATCTGATGTAGAGGTGAGTCTACATCGATGATGTTGTATCTGATGTAGAGGTGAGTCTACATCGATGGTGTTGTATCTGATGTAGAGGTGAGTCTACCTCGATGGTTTTGTATCTGATGTAGAGGTGAGTCTACCTCGATGGTTTTGTATCTGATGTAGAGGTGAGTCTACATCGATGGTGTTGTATCTGATGTAGAGGTGAGTCTACCTCGATGGTGTTGTATCTGATGTAGAGGTGAGTCTACCTCGATGATGTTGTATCTGATGTAGAAGTAAGTCTACCTCGATGGTGTTGTATCTGATGTAGGGGTGAGTCTACATCGATGGTGTTGTATCTGATGTAGAAGTGAGTCTACCTCAATGGTATTGTATCTGATGTAGAAGTGGCTGGCCGTCCTGCCCAGGTCAGTAGAGAAAAAGTAGCCAGTGCGCTCCTCGAAGCGGATCATCCTGGCCTTATCAAGCTTTCTGCCTGACTCCTCCACCAGCTCCTTCCTGTAAAGTTCCAAGGATGGATCCATCTGGAAAGAAACATGTCAATAAAGGCTTCATTTTGAATTCACATATTATATTCATGTACTCAAGGAATTAAAATTGCCTGTCTGTCTTTATGTAGGGCAGGTTTTGTTTTAATTCTCAAGATACAAGTTTGGACACACTTGACTGAATTTTGAGAGTAGTCTTTAGTCTGAAAACACAATTTTTTAGAGATATAGACAAGATGTCTTCATCTAACTCATCCAAAATGACCACTCCCTTGTTGAGCTGGTTCAGTGAGTGAGGGCGACAGCATGAACATCATCCACAGACTCAACAGCAACTCTGACTGAAAAGTGGGACGCCATTCCACAGGATGACATCATCACACAGGGTGACATCATCCAGAGTTTGTTCCAGTCCATGGGGAAGAGGATGACTGCTGGAAACAATGCTTAGAGGAGAGGAGAGGAGACTGGTAAACACTGTGGTTGACCGACCTGATAAACCTTGTGGTTGATGCCGTATACCAGGGGGTTGGCCCTCATGCGAACATAGAGGTAAGTGTAACTGAGCCACTTCACTGCCTCCTCCACGTTGGTGACTGACCCCAGAGCCACCTGGTTTCAGGATAGAGAAGAGAGAAACAGTCACACTGACGTCTATGACTGGTCTCTGTCTCCATCTAGTGGACACTTCTAAAAAGTACATCACAGTCTGTTACTATTAAAACAAAATAAGGATATGTTTTGATTATTCTGCTGATGTGAGCTTTTAAGAAGACTTTATCACAGCATATTTGATTCATCTGATATTTTCAAAGGGATCATTATACTGTATAATCAACAATTAGCAGGAAAACTAAAGCCCTTTATGGATTTTTGTTTTTTTGAACTTATTTTCTCAATCATTACTTCAATACATTTCAGTTTAATCTATTATATATTGTCTTTTTTTAACATTGCCTTTCTTTACTTTTTTTGGGGGGGGGGGGTTCATCCTGACAGTTGTTTGAATAATGTGCTTTGTAAAAAGAGAACTCATGAAATGCAGCAGCAGATTTGAGGCCATTAGCAACGAATGAAATCACCACAATCATTATATGAGGTGAGGGCTACCTTTACATCACTAACACATTATAGTTAGGTACAAGGCAACTCAGAATTAACTTTAATACATTTTAGTACATGGTATCATGTATCATGTGGTGGGGTGATAAGAAAAGCCCATTAATACATCAGCTGATGAATATTTGATTGGGTATTTTTGTCTCTTTATGTCTCTTATGTATGATCCTGGTGATATTATGTCTCTTATGTATGATCCTGGTGATATTATGTCTCTTATGTATGATCCTGGTGATATTATGTCTCTTATGTATGATCCTGGTGATATTATGTCTCTTATGTATGATCCTGGTGATATTATGTCTCTTATGTATGATCCTCGTGATATTATGTCTCTTATGTATGATCCTGGTGATATTATGTCTCTTATGTATGATCCTCGTGATATTATGTCTCTTATGTATGATCCTCGTGATATTATGTCTCTTATGTATGATCCTGGTGATATTATGTCTCTTATGTATGATCCTCGTGATATTATGTCTCTTATGTATGATCCTCGTGATATTATGTCTCTTATGTATGATCCTGGTGATATTATGTCTCTTATGTATGATTCTCATGATATTATGTCTCTTCTGTATGATCCTCGTGATATTATGTCTCTTATGTATGATCCTCGTGATATTATGTCTCTTATGTATGATCCTGGTGATATTATGTCTCTTATGTATGATTCTCATGATATTATGTCTCTTCTGTATGATCCTCGTGATATTATGTCTCTTATGTATGATCCTGGTGATATTATGTCTCTTCTGTATGATCCTGGTGATATTATGTCTCTTATGTATGATCCTGGTGATATTATGTCTCTTATGTATGATCCTGGTGATATTATGTCTCTTATGTATGATCCTGGTGATATTATGTCTCTTATGTATGATCCTCGTGATATTATGTCTCTTATGTATGATCCTGGTGATATTATGTCTCTTATGTATGATCCTGGTGATATTATGTCTCTTATGTATGATCCTCGTGATATTATGTCTCTTATGTATGATCCTGGTGATATTATGTCTCTTATGTATGATCCTCGTGATATTATGTCTCTTATGTATGATCCTGGTGATATTATGTCTCTTATGTATGATCCTGGTGATATTATGTCTCTTATGTATGATTCTCATGATATTATGTCTCTTCTGTATGATCCTCGTGATATTATGTCTCTTATGTATGATCCTCGTGATATTATGTCTCTTCTGTATGATCCTGGTGATATTATGTCTCTTATGTATGATCCTCATGATATTATGTCTCTTATGTATGATCCTGGTGATATTATGTCTCTTATGTATGATTCTCATGATATTATGTCTCTTCTGTATGATCCTCGTGATATTATGTCTCTTATGTATGATCCTCGTGATATTATGTCTCTTATGTATGATCCTCGTGATATTATGTCTCTTATGTATGATCCTGGTGATATTATGTCTCTTATGTATGATCCTCGTGATATTATGTCTCTTATGTATGATCCTGGTGATATTATGTCTCTTATGTATGATTCTCATGATATTATGTCTCTTATGTATGATCCTCGTGATATTATGTCTCTTATGTATGATCCTCGTGATATTATGTCTCTTATGTATGATCCTCGTGATATTATGTCTCTTATGTATGATCCTGGTGATATTATGTCTCTTATGTATGATCCTCGTGATATTATGTCTCTTATGTATGATCCTCGTGATATTATGTCTCTTATGTATGATCCTGGTGATATTATGTCTCTTATGTATGATTCTCATGATATTATGTCTCTTCTGTATGATCCTCGTGATATTATGTCTCTTATGTATGATCCTCGTGATATTATGTCTCTTATGTATGATCCTGGTGATATTATGTCTCTTATGTATGATTCTCATGATATTATGTCTCTTCTGTATGATCCTCGTGATATTATGTCTCTTATGTATGATCCTGGTGATATTATGTCTCTTCTGTATGATCCTGGTGATATTATGTCTCTTATGTATGATCCTGGTGATATTATGTCTCTTATGTATGATCCTGGTGATATTATGTCTCTTATGTATGATCCTGGTGATATTATGTCTCTTATGTATGATCCTGGTGATATTATGTCTCTTATGTATGATCCTGGTGATATTATGTCTCTTATGTATGATCCTCGTGATATTATGTCTCTTATGTATGATCCTGGTGATATTATGTCTCTTATGTATGATCCTGGTGATATTATGTCTCTTATGTATGATCCTCGTGATATTATGTCTCTTATGTATGATCCTGGTGATATTATGTCTCTTATGTATGATCCTCGTGATATTATGTCTCTTATGTATGATCCTGGTGATATTATGTCTCTTATGTATGATCCTGGTGATATTATGTCTCTTATGTATGATTCTCATGATATTATGTCTCTTCTGTATGATCCTCGTGATATTATGTCTCTTATGTATGATCCTCGTGATATTATGTCTCTTCTGTATGATCCTGGTGATATTATGTCTCTTATGTATGATCCTCGTGATATTATGTCTCTTATGTATGATCCTGGTGATATTATGTCTCTTATGTATGATTCTCATGATATTATGTCTCTTCTGTATGATCCTCGTGATATTATGTCTCTTATGTATGATCCTCGTGATATTATGTCTCTTCTGTATGATCCTCGTGATATTATGTCTCTTATGTATGATCCTCGTGATATTATGTCTCTTATGTATGATCCTCGTGATATTATGTCTCTTCTGTATGATCCTCGTGATATTATGTCTCTTATGTATGATCCTCGTGATATTATGTCTCTTCTGTATGATCCTCGTGATATTATGTCTCTTATGTATGATCCTCGTGATATTATGTCTCTTATGTATGATCCTGGTGATATTATGTCTCTTATGTATGATCCTGGTGATATTATGTCTCTTATGTATGATCCTCGTGATATTATGTCTCTTATGTATGATCCTCGTGATATTATGTCTCTTATGTATGATCCTGGTGATATTATGTCTCTTATGTATGATTCTCATGATATTATGTCTCTTATGTATGATCCTGGTGATATTATGTCTCTTATGTATGATCCTCGTGATATTATGTCTCTTATGTATGATCCTGGTGATATTATGTCTCTTATGTATGATCCTGGTGATATTATGTCTCTTATGTATGATCCTTGTGATATTATGTCTCTTATGTATGATCCTCGTGATATTATGTCTCTTATGTATGATCCTGGTGATATTATGTCTCTTATGTATGATTCTCATGATATTATGTCTCTTATGTATGATCCTGGTGATATTATGTCTCTTATGTATGATCCTGGTGATATTATGTCTCTTATGTATGATCCTGGTGATATTATGTCTCTTATGTATGATTCTCATGATATTATGTCTCTTCTGTATGATCCTCGTGATATTATGTCTCTTATGTATGATCCTCGTGATATTATGTCTCTTCTGTATGATCCTGGTGATATTATGTCTCTTATGTATGATCCTCGTGATATTATGTCTCTTATGTATGATCCTGGTGATATTATGTCTCTTATGTATGATTCTCATGATATTATGTCTCTTCTGTATGATCCTCGTGATATTATGTCTCTTATGTATGATCCTCGTGATATTATGTCTCTTCTGTATGATCCTCGTGATATTATGTCTCTTATGTATGATCCTGGTGATATTATGTCTCTTATGTATGATCCTGGTGATATTATGTCTCTTATGTATGATCCTCGTGATATTATGTCTCTTATGTATGATCCTGGTGATATTATGTCTCTTCTGTATGATCCTCGTGATATTATGTCTCTTATGTATGATCCTCGTGATATTATGTCTCTTCTGTATGATCCTCGTGATATTATGTCTCTTATGTATGATCCTCGTGATATTATGTCTCTTATGTATGATCCTGGTGATATTATGTCTCTTATGTATGATTCTCATGATATTATGTCTCTTCTGTATGATCCTAATCATATTATGTCCTCCTGATGCAGTAAAACCTGAAGTTTCAGCCAAACACATTTTCAAAGCCTGTAGTCTGCCGTTATTTATCAAGAAGGAATCAAAAATTGTGCATCCAGGATCGAAATAATAAAGCAATCATTACTATCATTGCTGTCAGTCCTAACTGGGCTTATGGATACAAACCTCAGCGTTAAGGTTGTCAGCCAGACTGGACAGGAACTGGCTCTCAATGGGGTTCTGCTGGGTGAGCAGCGTCAGGTAGTGGCTCAGTTTGTCATGGGTGGTGATGATGGTGCCTTCACCATACTTGTCAAACTGCGGACGGCCTGCACGTCCAAATATCTGCATGACATCCAGGATGCCCAGATCCACCAGAGCACCACGCTTGGCATCATAGATCTGAGTGCCCTGTTATAGATATGAGAGACACAGATGGCTTCAGAGGACTGCAAACATAAGCAACTGAACTTATTTATGAATATCTATAAATATAGTGAACATCTCATGAAGAATGGCTAATAGGTAATAGGCAAAGAGCAGTTTGCTCACTACCTCAAGCAATAGAGATGGGCTGAGATGATATGATCACCAGTGTTTGTATGTTTGTGAGCAGAATATCTCAAAAAGCCATTCACACATTTTAATCACATGTTGAGGAGGGATGATATGTATGATTTAGAGGGGATCTAAACTCACTCACTTTGTGGTAACATTAAAGTAAGCCAAGGTGCTCCCACATCTATTTTATCTTTTTATTTTACTATTCTATTTCAATTATATATTAATGTTATTTTATTTTTCTACTCGTTTTCTGACACATTTGTGCCACACTAGTATTAGTATATAAAAATAAAATGTTTGTAGGAGCACCAAGGTTTAGATGTATCTTTATTATCGTCTGGAAAACATTCAGACACACGTCAGTATGGGTTTGGCAGTTATCTGTCATAGGTCTGGAACAGCCTCTGTCTGGGAAATGCTGCTTTGTGATGTAGTGATGCTGTAGTGATTACATTAGGAACCACCACATATCAACACTCAGTGTAGTTAAGCTTGAATAATCACACATACACTGTCTGTAGTATTTCTGCATTAAAGGGTCTAACATGACTATACCTTTGTAATATACTGTACAGTTGTGGATGTAGGAATGTGTCATTTTATTCAAAGTAACAGTTTGTTTCATTTAGTCACCAGCCTCTATAACTACCACCAGAGAGTCAGACAGTGAGGAGGGAAGCCAGCGAAAGAGACGAAACATCATAAAAGTTTAAAATGTGGCCTGTCAGTAAACATTTCTGCCTCAGTCACGATAGATGATCGATAGCAAAGGAGGCTGTTCAATTATGACAACAACAAAACTACATTCACTTCTTTTCATTGATTTAACTGAGAGGCTCCCATTAGTATGAATTACATTCTGTGCATTTAAAGTCCTTAACTATTTATTCCTATTTTACTCAAGTATATATTATTAAACAAACTTGAAATGAATGAAATCACCCGAGAGTACAGGAGGTCTGAGAGCTGAGGGCTGTTGCTGGAAATCCAGCCTTGTTAAGGGAAAATACAAGCTAAAAAGAAGAGAAGTCAAACAGTAGAACCTTAATGATAACAGCATGGGCAGGCAGGTTCACCCCCCAGGCCAGGGTGGCGGTGCAGACCAGAACTTTGAGGTGACCTTTAGAGAACATGCTCTCCATCAGGGTACGGTCAGAGCGCAACATGCCAGCGTGGTGGATTCCAAAACCTTCTGGGAACATCTCCTTCATCTGCTTGTTTCTGGAGTGCTGGATCTGAAAGAGGTGGAAACAGAGGCTAGCTTCAAGAATGAGGTAAAACATCTAGAACTGGTTTTTGGTTGTTTAAAGAAAAGAAAAAGCACAGATCTAATATATATTGTATTGGTTAAAAAAAGAGGACTCAGACATGACACAAAATATACTGACCAACAGTAGAAACGCATATTTTTTTATGTCATGCCATCCTGTTCATATTAGATATCAAAGGTACATTATGGTTCACACATCTTTATTCACCCTTTAGTCATACAGAAAAATCATTTTTGTGCAGATTAGTGGTTTTTGTCTTAGTGTTTACAAGTCAGAAAGTGTGGATGGTGAGACAGAGAACAACAATAGTCACTACCGTGCGTGTCTACCTCCAGCATTCATCACTACTTTACACCTCCTGAATGGATAAGATGTTATTCTGGACTTGTAGGATGACATGCCATTCTTCCTGCAGAGCTGTGACAAGTTGTTCATGTGTTGCTGGAGCAGGATCTCTCTCTCTCACCTGGTGATCCTGAACGTCCCATAGAGGGCATTGTAATGCATGAAGGTGATGCCTGATTGCTGTATCCTGGGAATGACATGTGGACCTAGAACCATATCTCAGTAACTGATGGCTGTCAGTGTACCGTGGATCTGGACAAGGTCTGACCATCATCCATTAGCAATGGCTCCCCACATCATGACAACACCACCAAAACAGTCTGCCTCCACTGTGCAATGAGACCATGACATCTGTAACATCTGTGCTACACGTGTCTGCAGATTTCAGACCATCATCATCATCATCATCAGCATCCCAACTGTCTGGTCATGTAAGTTTTGTGGAAGTCGTGACATCATCAGTTGTTTCAGTAGGACATTAATTAGACCCGGTAAATTATCACCTTGACCAGGTCTTTTCAATCATGCAGAAAAAAATCTCACCAACATCATGGTTTACTCTGAAATGCACCAATGACTGTTATTTCTATGTTATGACTAAATGATGGTTATTCATGATTTAACATGTTTTGGTTGTGGGTACTTAAAAAAGTCTATTCAGTGAATCACATGTTTGTTTGTTTCAGTAGATTAGTGCTAGTGAATAGAAATTACAGGGTTTTTAAATTAGGTGTTTCTACTGTTGCTCAGTACAGTTTTTCCCACAACACCACCAGAAATAATGGTAACAACTTAAAGGAACATAAACATAATGTAGAAGGGCCTAAGAGCATATAGTTGTGTCAGCGGCTCCGACTAAAATATAGGTGCAGGTTTACAGACTGTCTGCAGCTCAGAGACCATGATCACACACAGTCAGACTGAGATGTGTGCTGGTGACTGACAGCAGGGCTGTGACCTGGCAAACTTCGGGGGGAGTCCTCATCAGAGGCTTTTATCTCTGTCTGGGCATCTAAATAGAGGTCAGTGCCCACACTCCTCTGCACCGCAAACAGAGAGCCCCTGAATGGCAGCAGCTGTCCATCTCACACACACACTGTGGGTTTGGGTAGGAACCAGCCTCTAGTTCAAACACGGTGAATAAAGACGGCAGACTGACATGAAGCAGCCAACAGTGTCTGAAATTCAGCAGGATATCACCAAAGTACAGGCTTTCTTCCAGACTGTGAAAACAAGAAACTGGTTCATTCTATATGAATAATAAACGTTCAGTTTTAATCCCTTTACAAATGATCTCTACCGGGGGTGTAAAAAAATACTGATAGATGAGTATCACAATATTATGTGAACCTCTATCTATTCTCAAAAAATATTGATTTATTAATAGTATACATTTTGTTTTGTTTATTTTAGTTAATTTTAGTTCTTTTTTTTAAACTTTTTTTGCTTGGACGAGCCTACAATAATTACAAATGCAGATGCCCCTCTTCTTACTCAGATTTTATGGATGTGGTGTATTCTTAAAAAATCAAACAGCCTTTCAATACAGTATCGATTACAGGATGGAAATATACTGAGTGGTTTCACGTGCATCACGAAACATATCGAATCATATTCTTGCTAATAAACAATACAGCCCTGATGTCTACCAGATAAGTTGCTCTTGTTACTCCAGACTCAGGTAATGATAGCCACATTTAATACTTTTTGTATCTAACAGATTACTCTATAGTTGTCAATTTTACCTAAAGAACCACATTTTTTGTAAATAAAAAATATTACATAACATTTACAAATCAAATGTCTCTTTAATAAATAAAATACTTTGTTTATTATTATTTTATTGTGGTTATTTCTTGGTTATGGTTAGACAAAGCTCACAGTTAAGTTACAAATGTACTTAGTTAAGATAAGGGAAACTCTCTTCTATTAAAACCTGACAAAGACCCATCAAGCTAGCACTCGCCACCCCCAACCCTACTAACTGAGTTGTCCACTAACAACTTACCATCGGCCACCTTTTTATAAAGTTGATGGGGAATGTTTATTTTGTACATTAAAGAAATGAGGTTTTGGATAAATCAGGTCATTTATCCACTGGGTGAGGGTTTTGTAAACAGCTCCAGGACCAACGATCACCCCCAATTGACACAAAGTGTCTAATTTATACAGAGTCTGTTGTTGTTGTCAATGGTGTATATACTTAAGACCACAATGAAGCTAAACACGGACACTTTGAAGAAACTTACCCACAGAAGTCTGAGGTAAGGACACAGAGAATAAATGAACATGCTTTTGAGCCAACAGAAGAATCAAAAGGCCAGACAGTTTGCTCAGTTTTTGAAACATGAGAGGAAAATGGATATTATGGCCTTCCTGGTAGACATGACATCACACCTAAATGACCTCATCTTAAAATTACAAGTCCCAAAAAAAAAGTGTGTGATTTGGTAACAGCTGTCAGTCTTCAGAGGAGTCAGTCCAAGAGGACTGAACACATTTTTAGTAATGAAACAGATTCAGGGTGAGAGATTTTCCTCTCATGTTGAGTTCAGACTAAAACTGATGGGGAACTTCTGGGATGGTTTTGACCTCTTCAACCTTGGAGAGCAGCTCCTTTCTTTTCATCCAGAATCTCTTTCTGTCAGAAACGTCTCCACATTTTCACAGGAGCATAAACAGATCTACAGGTGGGCAGATACTGGATCTATACTGGGGGAACTTATGGACCTGAACCACATGTGGCTTAAAGAGAGCAGTGTGGAATTTTACCACTGGATTTTGGAAGGAGAGACGATGTGTATGAAAGAACATATGAATGAACATGTGAATGTTAGTTGTGATATCTGATTTCTTTTTTAAGATAAGAAGTTTGTGTTTCCATCTTTAGATGATTATTAAGATCAGTTCAGCCTGAAAGAGACTTTATTTAGTTTTATTGTGAAGATGTTATGTTTTTATGGACTGAAAGGAATCTATTTACAGATCAGAGTTGAAGAGTTAGTTTTGTGAACTAAACTGATTTATTCAGACTGAGAAGAAGCATCAGCCCATATCTGTAGGTATCTAACTGTTCAGACCCAATTTTAACCTAAGACTCCAGCTTTAGTCGTTCACACATGTAGATTCTCTGGCATCTTCTGCATGTCTAACATATTCCCATATCAATGAACTATTAATGTGGCAGTTTGTCAGACAACCTCCAGTTCTGTTGTATGTGCAGGGATTTTGTGTTAGATGACAATCCCATCAGAAATGATGCACCAGAACAAAAAGTGATTCTGCTACACTGTTTAAAGTCATATATAGCCATATAGGCACACCGTTGGCTGGTGGGAGTCCTCAGGGCCAGGCAGTGCACTGTGCAGTTGAGGTCCATTTGAGCTAGGGAGGGCAGATAATTGAAATGCTATGGCCGAGGCTTTGCTTTGAGGTGTCAGTGTGTGTTACAGCCATGCTTCCAGCTTCTAATCTAAGGTGAGTGAGTGTTGATGCCTGCTGTGGCATGGCTGTATTTGAGATGGCAGTGACCTAAGCTCCTGATCAGGTCCCAGTAGACCCTGTTGCTCACTGCTGCAGAGCTCACTCTGTCGACAGACAGCCAGCTGCCAGTTCCAGTCACCATCTGCCATAGTGACAATGTAAAGAAGAGCAGCTAACACCAGAGCTGAAATAAAGTATTTAAGAGACTGTCGTACCTTCTCCAACGACAAGCAAATCGGAGTAGGTGTAACTAACTGCTCTTACATTTCTGGCCAACATTCACAGACTCCTGATCCTTTTAGAAATAGTATGCAGGAGAGAAGTTAAATCATTTTCATAAATGTGGAAGCGTCAGTAGTTCTGTGCACCGAATTATAGCCTTGAAGCTGAGATTTGAGAGTGTAAAATCAGAAGAAATTTAACAAATCACATCTGAGCTCTGTACTGAAGAGTAGAAGGCTTATCTCACAGCATCATCACCAACACTTACCTCTGGAGCACCAAAACTATCACTTTGTGAAAATGAGACAGGATGTTTAATTTATGATTAATTATGAATGATTTCATTCAGTGGCCCATAATAGTCATAATGTTTGGTGCTCAGAGAGTCTGGCTCTGGATGGGCAGGAGATAGTGAAGGATTCTACTCACATCCACTTTAATACCACGATCTACCTCTCTCTTTTCATTTTCCGGTCTGTTTTAGCTCCATCTAGGAGGGATATTTGCTCAACCTACTCCTATTCTTGTCCAGAGTGGGAAAAAAAGTTCACACCATCACATTTTTACAATTCAGTAGGGGACATTTTCTGTGAATACAGATGAAGTGAATAAGTTGTAGTTTATCTAGTTTGCATTTTGAACATCACATGAAAGCAGATAAAAGCCTGTGCATTGTAAACAATGCAAATCATCCAGAAATATTTTAATCTTTATCTCTGTCAGAAAAATTGGGGATTGACCCACTGCATTTGTTCTTCTCAATGTACGGGTGCCTCAAATCTCTTACTTTTTGTCTTCAAAAATGTTTTTCCACTTGTTTTTACCTGCACCTGTTAGTAATGTAGTACTACAGCCAGAAGGTGGCAGTAATACACCTACATGCTGTTTGGAACTGCTATTATCAAAAGAAGAAGAACACACTATTACCACCAGGTAGACAGCAAAAACATGCTACAGTCATCATAAAGTCCGTAGTGTCTGTAGTGTTATGGTTCTAAACAGAAGTCATGATTTCTTATTCTAATATACAGATTCTCATAAATCACAGCTACAAAATCAAGACAAAGCAGCGTGTGCAGGCAACAAATGATAGGAGTACAGTCATCTGTTAGCAGATCATCAGAAATGAGCTGCAATTTTGTTTTTGACTTGTTTGCAAAGCACAAAAACATCTCTAAAAATTTTAGAAATGTGGCAGCTCAACAACTTTGAAGACGCTGTCTCTGAAAGCCAGACGATATTTAACCTGTAACAGATACGTGCAGGAGCCACGATGACAACAGATTAGACAGCTTCACTGGTGGAGGTCATATTTTCTGCAGGTGTAGATTCTCATTCATTCATTCATTGGTAATCCTCAAAGGTTGAACCAGGATCAACTGGACTTCTGTTTAGGGATTGAAGACGTTTCATCCAAGAGGCTTTTTCAGTTCTGACTGACTAGTAGGGAGTTTCAGATATTTAAACTCTTCTGAGGTCGTTAACACGATGACAGTCGTTAAGGTCACATGATGTAGTTGACACACAAGCACTATTATGGGATGTTACAGTCATTGAGGACACAAGCGGTTTGTTTGCCTAATGGGGCATCATGTAAGTCTTTAGCATTATTCTCTGTTTCACTTGATTAAAAGTGTGAATGGTGGTGAAACATACTGGGGAGAGATGGTAAGACTGCATTGTATGTGGGTGAGAGGTGTTGGCGTAGACCCCACCTCTGTTTAGAGATGGTCGTTCCACTTTGACGTAAATGGCTTCCATCCCTCCCCTCTCAAACCATCTGTCCTCTCTGTCCAAAATGTCTTCAAACATCTTCAGACCTTAAAAAGAGTTGCTTCTTGTTCGACCTTTGAGGAGGTCATCTTTGTTTGCATGTCTTGTCGATGAGTCTATTTGTGTAGACAAAAAAAGCATGAGTGTGGTACCAATCCATTGTTCCTGAAGATGGTGGGTGTCAGAAGAGAAGAGTTAACACACCAGTCAGTTGTTTTAATGCTGATGAGGACACAATTAAAGAGGAAAATGAACTAGAAGCGGCTGCATGATAAGTCCACTCCCTGAGGCGGTGAGATGGAGGATGAGCTGCAACACCAGACTGGATGGAGAGGAACCCAGTGGTTCCACTGCTTTACAAAGCACAGTTTCTATTTCAGGCAGACATTTTTGTGACGTGAGTGTTTGTCACTCCACTGTGTCAATCCTGTTTTCCTCCAGCCTTTGAGCTGCAGCTCATTGTTGTTGATCAGTGTTTTGTGGAGCTGGTTCGGCGCAGTGACAGGTTGTCACAGATCTGACACAATGAAAGGACCCGCAGTGGACGGCACTAGTAAAAATAGCAGCGATGAAAGCAAACAGAGACATTAATGAGCCTACTCTGGTGTCGCTGTGGAGTCCCTGGAGGCTTTGCACTCACAGTCATCAGTTTGTCTGCATCGGTGTATCTTGTCAAACAACATCACATGAAAGCTACACATCTGAAGACCACAGAGATGGAAAGTCTAAAGAAAGACATTCACAAGAAAACCCAACTTGTTATCAGTGCATCTGTACCGTCTACCTTTAGAGTTCATCCTCACTCATTTAACACTGATTTCTTAGGCAATATGAATCCCTACATGAAGAGACAAATGGCCATCACTGAAACCATTCCTTAGTGTTAAAGATGTGACTTCATTGACCCCTAATGTGTCTGTGTTTCATCTGTGTAATGGACTCATGGGACCACAAGGTGTCTCTTAACCTCTACAAAAGAGATGCCTTCTCCGCTGGAGGCAGTCACATGGATTCATCTCTGAGAAGTGGATATTAAAAAAACGAGGGGGGCAGGGGGAGATGAAGGGAAGTGAGTGGAGGGGCTGGATCGTCAGGGTTGCAGCAAATGAAAGTCAAACAGGCCCCTGAATACAATATTCTGCAGAGGCTCCCTGCACACTAGTTGGAATAGTTACAGTTACTTCACATTTGTGAAAGGATAACAAAACATTTAGCCTCAAAACCATGTTTATTCTGATTCATATCTATAGATTTAGCTCTTAATGTATTGAGAGCATTAATGGTAGCAAGAGATGATTTTAACATCCAATCATCAACTGAGTCAAACCTTTGGACAGTCATGTCTCCATTCTGTGTTCATCATCTGCAGTCAGAAATTAATCATTTAAATTAGTCTATGTTTTCTAACTGTCGTCAAATCCCATGTGCAGACTGAAAGCAACACGGCACGATTTAAAAGTCTGAAGTCCATACTTTCGGGAGTACCTCTTAATGATGAAAAATCTGTGGCATGCCAAGGCATCAGGTATAAAGGGGTAGAGGGTCCACTAATTATTCATAGATGTATTTTGGGTTTTGCATGAATCAAACCAGTCATCTCCCATTCCCTTTAAAAGCAAGGTATGTCTCCACCTAGAGCCTCACTGGTCTTCAGTGAGGGACAGGTGAGTGGCTTTTGCCCGGTGGACCCTCTGCCTCCACTGTCTCCCAATCCTCTGTACCTTCAACAACTCCATTTGACTGCATATGAGCAAAGTCAGCCATATTTAACTGAGGGGGAGGAAGAGGAGGAGGGCTGCTGCACATCCCTGTGTGTGTAATGCACAGCGATCACATTCTGCAAATCCATCAGAAAAATTATCATTCTGATTAATAGCTGATGGGATGCATGTGGCTGAAATAATCCTTCATTAAAGAGGAAAATATTTTCGACATCACCTGCAGTGATCCCCCTGAAGCAGAAACCATAAGTGTGTCTCAGCCGTCTGTGACATTTACCCACAATGCACAGCAGCTTAACTTCATTAATGATTTAAATCTCAAACACACCGACAGGATCTGATGTTGATAAATGTTCTGTGTTCTTCTACACATCCTAAAGGTCCCACACAGTCCAGGTTCATACATTAAAATGGTCCAGGCTCATACAGTGAAACAGTCCAGGTTCATACAGTGAAACAGTCCAGGTTCATACCGTGAAACACTCCAGGTTCATACAGTGAAATAGTCCAGGTTCATACAGTGAAACACTCCAGGTTCATACAGTGAAACAGTCCAGGTTCATACAATGAAACAGTCCAGGTTCATAGAGTGAAACAGTCCAGGTTCATACAGTGAAACAGTCCAGGTTCATAGAGGGAAACAGTCCAGGTTCATACAGTGAAACAGTCCAGGTTCATACAGTGAAACAGTCCAGGTTCATACAGTGAAACAGTCCAGGTTCATACAGTGAAATAGTCCAGGTTCATACAGTGAAACAGTCCAGGTTCATACCGTGAAACAGTCCAGGTTCATACAGTGAAACAGTCCAGGTTCACAGAGTGAAACAGTCCAGGTTCATACAGTGAAACAGTCCAGGTTCACAGAGTGAAACAGTCCAGGTTCATACCGTGAAACAGTCCAGGTTCATACCGTGAAACAGTCCAGGTTCACAGAGTGAAACAGTCCAGGTTCATAGAGGGAAACAGTCCAGGTTCACAAAGTGAAACAGTCCAGGTTTACACAGTGAAACAGTCCAGGTTCATACAGTGAAACAGTCCAGGTTCATACAGTGAAACAGATCAGGATCATAAAGTGAAACAGTCCAGGTTTACATAGTGAAACAGTCCAGGTTCACACAGTGAAACAGTCCAGTTTCATATAGTGAAACAGTCCAGGTTCACACAGTGAAACAGTCCAGATTCATATAGTGAAATAGTCCAGGTTCATATAGTGAAACAGTCCAGGTTCATATAGTGAAACAGTCCAGGTTCATATAGTGAAACAGTCCAGGTTCATAGTGAAACAGTCCAGGTTCATACAGTGAAATAGTTTGAGGTAAGCAGACGTCCTCCTGATAAATCCTGAGGCACCGCTAGAGGTGACGTCAAATGTCCATGAGGGTGGAGTCTCTAAATCAGAGAAAATTTTGGTTCAGGTGAGGACGAAAATGTGATGATGTTAGAGCTGATCGGTGCATCACTAGTTTGTAGGCACCATCTACTGTTGGATGACTGCCTTTTAAATAGCAGTAAAAACACTGAACCAGGCTTTTGCTTGTTATTGGGGGTAAATGTGACTTACTATCAGTGGTTATTGGGGGTGAATGTGACTTACTCTCAGTGGTTATTGGGGGGTAAATGTGACTTATTATCAGTGGTTATTGGTGGTACATGTGACTTACTATCAGTGGTTATTGGGGGTAAATGTGACTTATTATGAGTGGTTATTGGGGGGTAAATGTGACTTAATATCAGAGGTTATTGGGGGTAAATGTGACTTACTCTCAGTGGTTATGGGGAGGTAAATGTGACTTACTCTCAGTGGTTATTAGGGGTAAATGTGACTTATTATCAGTGGTTATTAGGGGGGTAAATGTGACTTACTATCAGTGGTTATTGGGGGTAAATGTGACTTATTATCAGAGGTTATTGGGGGTAAATGTGACTTAATATCAGAGGTTATTGGGGGTAAATGTGACTTATTATCAGAGGTTATTGGGGGTAAATGTGACTTAATATCAGAGGTTATTGGGGGTAAATGTGACTTACTCTCAGTGGTTATTGGGGGGTAAATGTGACTTATTATGAGTGGTTATTAGGGGTAAATGTGACTTATTATCAGTGGTTATTAGGGGGGTAAATGTGACCTACTATCAGTGGTTATTGGGGGTAAATGTGACTTATTATCAGAGGTTATTGGGGGTAAATGTGACTTAATATCAGAGGTTATTGGGGGTAAATGTGACTTACTATCAGTGGTTATTGGGGGGTAAATGTGACTTATTATCAGAGGTTATTGGGGGTAAATGTGACTAAATATCAGAGGTTATTGGGGGAAAATGTGACTTAATATCAGAGGTTATGGGGGTAAATGTGACTTACTATCAGTGGTTATTAGGGGGGTAAATGTGACTTATTATCAGTGTTTATTAGGGGGGTAAATGTGACTTACTATCAGTGGTTATTGGGGGTAAATGTGACTTACTATCAGTGGTTATTAGGGGTAAATGTGACTTATTATCAGTGGTTATTGGGGGTAAATGCGACTTACTATCAGTGGTTATTTGGGTTAAATGTGACTTACTATCAGTGGTTATTGGGGGGTAAATGTGACTTACTCTCAGTGGTTATTGGGGGATAAATGTGACTTACTCTCAGTGGTTATTGGGGGGTAAATGTGACTTATTATGAGTGGTTATTAGGGGTAAATGTGACTTATTATCAGTGGTTATTAGGGGGGTAAATGTGACTTACTATCAGTGGTTATTGGGGGTAAATGTGACTTATTATCAGAGGTTATTGGGGGTAAATGTGACTTAATATCAGAGGTTATTGGGGGTTAATGTGACTTATTATCAGTGGTTATTAGGGGGGTAAATGTGACCTACAATCAGTGGTTATTGGGGGTAAATGTGACTTACTATCAGTGGTTATTGGGGGGTAAATGTGACTTATTATCAGAGGTTATTGGGGGTAAATGTGACTAAATATCAGAGGTTATTGGGGGAAAATGTGACTTAATATCAGAGGTTATGGGGGGTAAATGTGACTTACTATCAGTGGTTATTAGGGGGGTAAATGTGACTTATTATCAGTGTTTATTAGGGGGGTAAATGTGACTTACTATCAGTGGTTATTGGGGGTAAATGTGACTTACTATCAGTGGTTATTAGGGGTAAATGTGACTTACTATCAGTGGTTATTGGGGGTAAATGTGACTTACTATCAGTGGTTATTGGGGGTAAATGTGAATTACTATCAGTGGTTATTGGGGGGTAAATGTGACTTACTCTCAGTGGTTATTGGGGGGTAAATGTGACTTACTCTCAGTGGTTATTGGGGGGTAAATGTGACTTATTATGAGTGGTTATTAGGGGTAAATGTGACTTACTATCAGTGGTTATTAGGGGGGTAAATGTGACTTATTATCAGTGGTTATTAGGGGGGTAAATGTGACTTACTATCAGTGGTTATTGGGGGTAAATGTGACTTAATATCAGAGGTTATTGGGGGTAAATGTGACTTAATATCAGAGGTTATTGGGGGTAAATGTGACTTACTATCAGTGGTTATTGGGGGGTAATGTGACTTACTATCAGTGGTTATTGGGGGGTAAATGTGACTTATTATCAGAGGTTATTGGGGGTAAATGTGACTAAATATCAGAGGTTATGGGGGGTAAATGTGACTTACTATCAGTGGTTATTAGGGGGGTAAATGTGACTTACTATCAGTGGTTATTAGGGGTAAATGTGACTTATTATCAGTGGTTATAAGGGGTAAATGTGACTTATTATCAGTGGTTATTAGGGGGGTAAATGTGACTTACTATCAGTGGTTATTGGGGGTAAATGTGACTTAATATCAGAGGTTATTGGGGGTAAATGTGACTTATTATCAGTGGTTATTCGGGGTAAATGTGACTTATTATCAGTGGTTATTCGGGGTAAATGTGACTTATTATCAGTGGTTATAAGGGGTAAATGTGACTTACTATCAGTGGTTATTATGGGGGTAAATGTGACTTACTATCAGTGGTTATTGGGGGTAAATGTGACTTACTATCAGAGGTTATAGGGGGTAAATGTTTTTTCTACTCTGTTTCACTGACAAATATATTTTAAATGGCCTTAACCACATCAAATCAATCACCAGTTTCTCTGTCCTCTGTTCTGATGATAGTATTACAGCACAGCCATTAGGAAACGTCAAGCAAGATTTAAGGGTGTTCCTCTCATACCCACACAGTTTTATATATAATACACAGCTTAAATGTGAACACATATGATCAAAAAGTGACTGTAGGACAGTGGTATTAAGTTCCACTTGTGTTTTAAATATTTTCATTATTTTTACTCATCTTCACTTTATAATAATTGACTCAACAAAAAGTGTATTTAGCGAGAATTGATTCAAGTGGGTGCATTAAGATATCTAAGCTTGATTGACAGCCTCTCCAACCCCCCTGAGATGGAGCCAATTAAATAACATTAGGAGGGAAAAATACTGTGGAATCACTTCTGACTTTTAAAGCTGGATAAATAAACACAAAATTATATGACTGACCTTAAAGGTGCTTTATTTCACTGAATATGCATATTAGAGATTAAAAACACCTATAAATATTAATGTGGGGCAATTTCCAGAGTGTAAATACGCAGTGCATTATCTCTGTGTGGGCTTAGGAGTGGAATAAGCCTGATACCTCCTCCTTCATCAGAGCAGACCAGACCAACAAACACTCAGAGACGGCCTAATGGAGTGGATAATACTCATTATGTTGGGACACAGCAGAAGAGTTAGTGTTGAATTAATGCACAGTTAGTGAATATATGACAACATCCATTCATGTACAAATACTAGTGGAATAGTTGCTTTCAAAGTAATGTTTCAAGACTAATCGGGCCACAATGTACCATTTCAGCTTCCCAATGTAAACTCTGGTCTTTATTTCCACTTTTAGAAAGCATGAAAAGTCATCTGATGTGTACATATCCTATTTTAAATAGAGGGAAGATTAGAGACGCTATCAATCTTGGCTCAGCCCCAGGGAACGAAGGAAAAGGTTACTAAATTTATCACTCTTCCTTCTGTAGCAGGAAATTTAAATATGGGAGCCTGAGTCTGAATGACCATCCTCTGAGGGAGAATGTAGCTCCACCTCTGTGTACTCTCACAGCACATAGACCATTAATTACTCTCTCACACACTGCTCTCAGGTCTGCCTACACGTGGAACCGAGCACCAAACCTGTGCTGTTTGGAGTTACAGTCATGATGTGCCGTGAATCGGGAAATCCACTCATCTCTTTTTAGATGTTGAATCGGTTCTTTTTGGGCCTTAGGCAGATACTCGGTGTAAACATGCACTAGTTTAAAAGTGTAGAGGAGCTTCAGCCAAGAAAGTCTTTAAATAAATACAATTCATAGAAACATCTCTGGATAATTATCTCTATTGTATGTACTTCCTACTTAAAACCAGGACAGCGTGATGGTGGCACTAGACAAAGACAGGGTGGCTTCCTATGCATTCCTGACCCTGTTCTTTGTCTTGTCTTTTATTACGTCCACCATGGAGGTGTGTTTTCACCAGCGTCTGTTTGTCTGTCTTTTGGCAGGATCACACAAAAACCACCGAATGGATTCTCATGAAACTTGGTAGGATGGGTGGGCATGTAACCTTGGAGAGGATGTGGATAAAGGGGCGGACAAAGGCATGTGGGAAGTTACAGCCAACGTCAACAAAGTTACTCCCCAAGTTACCTAATAAGATGCTTACCTGGCTTCGTAGTACAGCCCTCTGCTCAACTCTCTATTCCTCAGACACACACAGCACATTTTAATATTTATTATGTCCACATAGCAGTGAACAGTACCAGAACAAATAGAGAACATGCAGCAGACTGCATTCACAAATCATGGAGCAGTGACACACACACTCCACCTGTTTGTGTGTGTCTGCTCTGTGGACTTCCTAAAATCATAACTCTCAGTTTACACTTTGTTTCATCCATGATTACACCTTTTCAGCAGCAGCTGATCCTGGTGTGGTGGAGATCTCTTATATGGAGACCAATGTGGTAAAGACTGACACCCAGTAACCAGGAAGATAAAACAGCAGCATCATCATTCAGCCAACATTAACTGGTGACATCACACCACAGGCAGAGAGACACATCTGGTCATGGATGTCATTGAAGGAATGACATCATTCTTCCTGTCTCTCATACCATACTCCTCCGTGTTTCCCCTAGAATCTATTCCAGCAGCGGTGTTGGTGTGCTGTTGTGTTGTTGTGCTGTTGTGTTGCTGTGCTGTTGTGTTGTTGTGCTGTTGTGTTGTTGTGCTGTTGTGTCGCTGTGCTGTTGTGTTGTTGTGCTGTTGTGTTGCTGTGTTGTGCTGTTGTGCTGCTGTGTTGTGCTGTTGTGTTGTTGTGCTATTGTGCTGTTGTGCTGTTGTGCTTTTGTGTTGTTGTGCTGTTGTGTTGTTGTGCTGTTGTTTTGTTGTGTTGTTGTGCTGTTGCTTTGTTGTGCTGTTGTTTTGTTGTGCTGTTGCTTTGTTGTGCTGTTGTTTTGTTGTGTTGTTGTGCTGTTGCTTTGTTGTGCTGTTGTTTTGTTGTGCTGTTGTTTTGTTGTGCTGTTGTGCTGTTGTGTTGTTGTTTTGTTGTGCTGTTGTGTCCATGACGATGTGACACCGGCCCGTATTCATGAGAGTCAGAATATCTTCAAATTAAATGACCTTAGAATCATTATAGGATTATTCATGTTGGTCTTTTGTGTCTTAATGGACAGGTTTTGACATTTATCTGTAGAAATTAATATAAAAAATATTAAATGCCACAACATATAAAATTACTCACCATTTAGTGAACATTAAAAGTTAACATTGTTTTCTGCATTGAGAGAAACCTTTTCTCAAACTAAACTTGTCTCCTCCCTCCTCTCATAGCTCCTCCCACTGCTCCCTTTCTCTCCTCTCCTCTTCTCTTTCCTCCCTCACCTGCACTACCAGCTGACGTTCACTTCCTGGACTAATAAATGAAGTAGTGATGTCACTATGCTGTGATTACTAACAGAGGATCTTAACACTGGACACACAGGCAGTAATGACCAGCAGCTAATTAACATGGCTTCCTATGAATGTAGCTAACGTCACATAGCAGCAGTTCTTGGTCTTGAGAAGCTGCAGCATTTATTAAGTGACACATATTGACAACTTCCTGCTAACCTTTTCCTCTGTTCTGCTCTCATTCACTGCTTCATCGTTACTTTTCTGCTGCTCACTTGTTTCTCACTGCTCTATTCTCTAAAGGAGCTACGCTGCTCTAACGTTACCGTTTACGTAGGTGTTCTTTGAAGACTGAGGAGAGGGTCCAGGAGGATCTGATGACTAGTTGATGACTCAAAACAGGTCCAAGATAACGTTGGGTGTTGTCGGGTTCACACAGTGTGCAAGTGAAAATAATTAGTAGCTCTTTAATATAAATGATAGTGAGAAATCTTAGCAGCTGCACTCATAATCTAGCAGCGGCGATGTGTCTGAATGAATATAAGGCAGTGAATAGGCTGTGGCATCGGGAAGTGGTGGACAGAGTCCAAACAGGGCGGGCAGGTTTCATATGGGGCGATCTACCCAGCCTGTGGGAAAGAGCCAACAAGAAGAAGAGGAAGAACCTTGTTGTCACTGAACTCACAAGGACGGAGCAGGAGGAATTCAGGGTGAAAGCAGTGGCTCAGGCACAGCAGCCCCCGCCACCGCTGAACAACATGGGAGGGCGCCACAGGTCGGACAATCACCTGGGCGGAATTCTGGAGACTTTCTCATCAGAGCAACCTACAACACGCTGCCCTCCCACCCCCACCAGTGGCCGGGCATGGAGCAGGCCTGTGTCCTCTGTGGGACCATCAATGCCTGCCTCCAACATGTTCTGGCAGGTTGTAAGACAGCACTAACACAGGGCCGGTTCAGGTGGAGACACGACCAAGTGCTGAGGAAGCTGGCAGAGCTGGTGGAGAGAAGGAGGCTAGAGACAGGTCGGAAGAGTCCAACGGGGAGCCAACAAAGGATCCACTTCTTCAGGGAAGGAGAAACTGCAGACACCATCAGCAGGAGACCAGCACCCAAGCTCCTGCCTCCAGGGATGGACTGGAAGATGGAAGTGGACCTGGGCAGACAGCTACATTTCCCCGGAAAAATATGTAGCGCTACACTGCGGCCAGACATGGTGCTGTGGGCTGCAGCCAAAAAATCTGTGCTGCTGGTTGAGCTCACAGTACCATGGGAAGAGGGGGTGGAGGCAGCCCACGAAAGAAAGAGGGCGAAGTATGCGGACTTGGTGGCAGAGTGTAGGGAAGGTGGATGGAACACATAACTCTATCCAGTGGAAGTCTGCGCTAGAGGCTTTGTGGAAGGCTCAACGCCAAGACCTAGGGCTACTGGGAAGAGCGTTGAGCAAAGCAACCAGGGAGATAGCTGACGAGATGGAGAAGGTAAGCTATTGGCTCTGGCTGAGGGACAAGACATGGGGAGCTGGCAACCCCTGAAGCAGGTTGGCTGCAGGGGGTGGCAGGGAGACGTCCCTGCTCACTGCCCAACCACCAGGAGATGTTCCGGGATAAGGGGCGAACATCCATGAAAGGTGGTCCCTGACTGATGACCCTGCAGCCAACCAGAGAGGTTCTAGGGGCAGGTGCAGCAGGCCAAGAGGGGAGCAGGTATAACATCTACCTGTACAAATGAAATATGGGAAACGCTGCTCCTTATCATATTACCATACTACTATCATACTACCATACTACTATCATACTACCATACTACTATCATACTACCATCATACTACTCATCATACTACTATCATACTATCATACTACCATACTACTATCATACCACTATCATAGTACCATACTACTATAATACTACAAAAGTACCATACTACTATCATACCACTATCAGAGTACCATACTACTATCATACTACCATACCACTATCATACTATCATACTAATATCATACTACCATACCAATATCATATTACTCATCATACTATCATACTACCATACTACTATCATAGTACCATACTACTATCATACTACTATCATAGTACCATACTACTATCATACTACCATACCACTATCATATTACTCATCATACTATCATACTACTATCATAGTACCATACTACTATCATACTACAATCATAGTACCATACTCCTATCATACTACTATCATAGTACCATACTACTATCATACTACTGTCATAGTACCATACTATCATAGTACCATACTACTATCATACCACCATAGTGTCATACTACCATACCACTATCATACCGCCATAGTGTCATACTACCATACCACTATCATACTACTATCATAGTACCTTACTACTATCATACTACCATACCAATATCATATTACTCATCATACTATCATACTACCATACTGCTATCATAGTACCATACTACTATCATACTACCATACCACTATCATATTACTCATCATACTATCATACTACTATCATAGTACCATACTCCTATCATACTCCTATCATACTACTGTCATAGTACCATACTACTATCATAGTACCATACTACTATCATACTACTATCAAAGTACCATACTACTATCATACTACCATACCACTATCATATTACTCATCATACTATCATACTACCATACTACTATCATAGTACCATGCTCATACTACTATCATAGTACCATACTACTATCATACTACTGTCATAGTACCATACTACTATCATAGTACCATACTACTATCATACTACTATCATAGTACCATACTACTACCATCCTACTCATCATACTATCATACCACTATCATACTACCATACTACTATCATAGTACCATACTACTACCATACTACTCATCATACTATCATACTACTATCATAGTACCATACTACTATCATAGTACCATACTACTATCATACTACTGTCATAGTATCATACTACTATCATACTACTATCATAGTACCATACTACTATCATACTACCATACCACTATCATATTACTCATCATACTATCATACTACCATACTACTATCATACTACTATCATAGTACCATACTACTATCATACTACTATCATAGTACCATAGTACTATCATAGTACCATACTACTATCATAGTACCATACTACTATCATACTACCATACTACTATCATAGTACCATACCACTATCATATTACTCATCATACTATCATACTACCATACTACTATCATACTACAATCATAGTACCATACTACTATCATAGTACCATACTACTATCATAGTACAATACTACTATCATACTACCATACCACTATCATACTACTATCATAGTACCATCCTACTATCATACTACCATACCACTATCATACTACCATACTACTATCATATTACTATCATAGTACCATACTACTATCATAGTACCATACTACTATCATACTACTATCATAGTACCATACTACTACCATACTACTATCATACTACCATACTACTATCATAGTACCATACTACTACCATACTACTCATCATACTATCATACTACTATCATATTACCACACTACTACCATACTACTACCATACTACTCATCATACTACTATCATAGTACCATACTACTATCATACTACTATCATATTACCATACTACTACCATACTACTATCATAGTACCATACTACTATCATAGTACCATACTACTATCATACTACTATCATAGTACCATACTACTACCATACTACTCATCATACTATCATACTACTATCATACTACCATACTACTCATCATATTACCATACTACTCATCATATTACCATACTACTTATAATATCACCGTACTACTCATCATATTATCAAATTCACTACTGTCAGATAACAAACAATAATGATATAGACTGAACGAAGATCAGATTGTAGCTGAAACTATGCTAATTCTATGTCAAATTTATCTTCAAAGGTTCCTGATCTAGATCCTGAAGAAAACTCCCATTAGTGAAATAATTTTTCTAGAATAACTATCGAACTAATAGGATACCAATGTAATCCAGATTCTAGGGGCAGGTTTTCATGGTCCAGGAGTCACATGATGAGGGTCACACTATCATGAGACTGTCAGTTTAGGTGACATAATGGGGAAACTGAGCTGTCCTGGCAGAGGTTTGTGCTCTCTGAGTGACATCAAGTGTCTGTTTTTGAGTTAAGTAGAGAAGAATAATTTTGCTGAACAAAGATCATTAAAAGCTTTTCTTACCCGTTTCTCACACTGGCCGTAGTCGGGACTTTGGTCTGGTTGAAAGAAGCATGATTCCCCATTGTTCTTTGCCTTCTCAATTAGCCCCATTGCTGTCCTCACTGTGGCATTGCGAGCGTGGACAAACACCATCACCTGACACAAACAATGATACAAGGAAAGAGGTTCACACATTATTATTATTGTTGTTAATGCATTATTATTATTGTTGCTAATGTAGTAGTTATTATAAATATTATTAACTTCAATCTTTTTGTTATTGTTGCTGTACTTGTCTATCTGTTCCTCAGTCCCCCCTCCCCCCCACATCTCTCTCTACCTTGAGATGACCTTTGTAGTGCTTTTGTACCATACAAATAAAATTGACATGACTTGATAAATCCGGGTAAGGGCTCAGTATTTTTTGAGTAATGATGGAAAATGTTGAAAATCACATGTATTCACAGGGTGGAGGGTTTTGGCCTTGACGGAATAAATATGATGTAAGTTGAGATCCAGTAGATGGTAGTGACGTATATATGCAGACATACATATATATATATATATATATATATATATATATACACTGACAAATAGTAGAAACGCATATATTTTTTTATGTCATGCCATCCTGTTCATATTAAATATCAAAGGCAAATTATGGTTCACACATCTTTATTCACCCTTTAGCCATACAGAAAAATCATTTTTGTGCAGATTAGTGGTTTTTATCTTAGTGTTTACAAGTCAGAAAGTGTGGATGGTGAGACAGAGAACAACAATAGTCACTACCGTGCGTTTCTACCTCCAGCATTCATCACTACTTTACACCTCCTGAACTGATAAAATGTTATTCTGGACTTGTAGGATGACATGCCATTCTTCCTGCAGAGCTCTGACAAGTTGTTCATGTGTTGCTGGAGCAGGATCTCTCTCTCTCACCCAGTGATCCTGAACGTCCCATAGAGGACATTGTCACGCATGAAGGTGATGCCTGATTGCTGTATCCTGGGTATGATGTACAGTATATGCTGTGTATATACATGCATACCAGCTATGTGTCCACTCCAAACACAGTCCAGTGAGACTACTTCTGCAAATGTTGAAGGTGTTTTATCAGCAGCACTATGCTGTGGTCATTATTGCTATCTTAACTTCTCTTTGGCAGTAGGCATCTCATCAGAAGGGTGGAGGATACATTACTAAAGAAATGTCCTCCATCAGATCCTTCAGGATGAAATGAATGTACGTCACAGTCACTTCTATACAACTTCATACTGAGGAAAGAAGAGGCCTCCCCAGCTGAGCGGTGGCCTCAGCCTACGGGCCAGACCTGACCGTTGTATCGTTTGAAGCATGAAGACTGAAACAAAGCTGTCAGGGGTGCTGAGGCAGGTTTACAAGCTCTCAAGGGTCACAGCAAGATTCATTGCATGTGTCTCTGAGAGAGACAATGAACAGGAGAGAAGGAAAAAAACAAGAAAAAAGTTCCATGTATGTGTGAATGGGTGTACACCTTAAACTGATGCAGACAGTATCCTGTCTTATTGAACTGTGTTCTTTAGGTGGGAGCTACAGGGTGAATTCACAGCTCCCAGAAGGCCTTCAGAGGCTAAAGAGGAAGCACACTGAGTGGATGGTGGAGATTGGTGGGTGGAGGATGAACAGGGAGGGTAATACTGTGGCACAATAGAATCCAGAGACCACAGATTGTAAGTGTTCATTTCAATGCAGAAGTTGGCATCTATGAACACGTTGAGAGAAATATTTTCAATGGAAAGCAGCAGGACTAAAGATTGTATTCTAACGCTACACCACACATAAGACTGTATTCTAACGCTACACCACACATAAGACTGTATTCTAACGCTACACCACACATAAGACTGTATTCTAATGCTACACCACACATAAGACTGTATTCTAAAGGTACACCACACATAAGACTGTATTCTAAAGGTACACCACACATAAGACTGTATTCTAAAGGTACACCACACATAAGACTGTATTCTAAAGGTACACCACACATAAGACTGTATTCTAAAGGTACACCACACATAAGACTGTATTCTAAAGGTACACCACATATAAGACTGTATTCTAACGCTACACCACACATAAGACTGTATTCTAAAGGTACACCACACATAAGACTGTATTCTAAAGCTACACCACACATAAGACTGTATTCTAACTGTACACCACACATAAGACTGTATTCTAAAGCTACACCACATATAAGACTGTATTCTAACGCTACACCACACATAAGACTGTATTCTAAAGGTACACCACACATATGACTGCATTCTAACGCTACACCACACATAAGACTGTATTCTAACGGTACACCACACATAAGACTGTATTCTAAAGGTACACCACACATAAGACTGTATTCTAACGCTACACCGCACGTAAGACTGTATTCTAAAGGTACACCACACGTAAGACTGTATTCTAACGCTACACCACACGTAAGACTGTATTCTAAAGGTACACCACACATAAGACTGTATTCTAAAGGTACACCACACATAAGACTATTTTAAAGTCACACCACACATAAGACTGTATTTTAAAGGTACACCACACATAAGACTGTATTCTAAAGGTACACCACACATAAGACTGTATTCTAAAGGTACACCACACATATGACTGTATTCTAACGCCACACCACACATAAGACTGTATTCTAACGCTACACCACACATAAGACTGTATTCTAAAGCTACACCACATATAAGACTGTATTCTAACGCTACACCACACATAAGACTGTATTCTAAAGCTACACCACATATAAGACTGTATTCTAACGCTACACCACACATAAGACTGTATTCTAAAGGTACACCACACATATGACTGCATTCTAACGCTACACCACACATAAGACTGTATTCTAACGGTACACCACACATAAGACTGTATTCTAAAGGTACACCACACATAAGACTGTATTCTAACGCTACACCGCACGTAAGACTGTATTCTAAAGGTACACCACACGTAAGACTGTATTCTAACGCTACACCACACGTAAGACTGTATTCTAAAGGTACACCACACATAAGACTGTATTCTAAAGGTACACCACACATAAGACTGTATTTTAAAGGTACACCACACATAAGACTGTATTTTAAAGGTACACCACACATAAGACTGTATTCTAAAGGTACACCACACATATGACTGTATTCTAACGCCACACCACACATAAGACTGTATTCTAACGCTACACCACACATAAGACTGTATTCTAACGCTACACCACATATAAGACTGTATTCTAACGCTACACCACACATAAGACTGTATTCTAACGCTACACAACACATAAGATGTATGTATGTTGCAGGATAGCGTTCCCCACGGCAACAATACAAACGCCTACGACCATCAGCTCTGTGCAAGTTAAATCTGGATTTGTCACTAAATGTGATCTGCCTACACTTTGCAATGAGCCATAACATCTGTACTACACATTCTGCAGAGTTCAGACCATCATCATCAGCAGCATCTTGACCGCCTGGTCACTTAAGTTTTGTGGAAGTCGTGACATCATCAGTTGTTTCAGTAGGACATTAATTAGACCCGGTAAATTATCACCTTGACCAGGTCTTTTCAATCATGCAGAGAAAAATCTCACCGACATCATGGTTTACTCTGAAATACACCAATGACTGTTATTTCTATGTTATGACTAAATGATGGTTATTCATGATTTAACATGTTTTGGTTGTGGGAACTTAAAAAATAGTCTATTTAGTAGTAGTCTATTCAGTGAATCACGTTTGTTTCAGTAGATTAAGGCTAGTGAAAGGAAAATTTGAAAAAAAAATTTTTTTTTAAATTATGTGTTTCTACTGTTGCTCAGTATGTTTTAGTTATTTTGTTAGGTCACCTTCCAAACACCTGTACTGCTATGTTGGTCTGATTCAGTGTTTTTGGAGGCAACTCTCCAGCAGGAAGATAACGTCCACATCATTAATACTATCTGAAATCTCTGACTGGCTCAGTCGTTTGTCCAGCAAGGAAAAAAATCATCAATGAAGACAACATCAGTGGCTGGTTTCACAAACAGGGCTTAGATTAAGCCAAGAGTAGGCTTTAATGTGGACTAGTTAAAGAACTAGAACATTTAAGTGGTTTTCCTGAGCATGGCTTAAATTTGGTTTAGCTAGTGGAGTCCCGGAGTAAGGTTAAGACTAAATGAGAGCACCTGGGTTAAGCCTCATTATCTTAAGTACGAGCAGATGCTGTTGGTCTCATGGTGCTCATAAAAACCTGGAATAGAATAGAAAACACCATCATTGGTGTGAATCTTGAGACCAAACAATGGCAGACTCAAACTTAAGTGAGTATGAAAAAACACTTCCAAAACAAATCTGCTATACCATTCATGAGTGAGATGCTGCCACCACCTTACAGCAAAGAACAAAAAAGATGAACATGACTGAAGTTAGCCAGAGAATTTCATGAGATGAAATGAAATATCTGAAGGAAGAACATGAAATGAAAATGAGAATTCTACAGGTTGAAGCTGGAGGAGAGAGCTATGATCCAAAGAAGATACAGTAATGAGACAACTGTGAATACCAGCCACAATGAACAATATGATTTGTAAAAAATAAATGTTTTGTTATTAGATGAGATCATTTTGTTCTGAAAGAGATGAAAGCAACTCTTAGTGCAAGTCCTCGTTGGTCATTGTCTGCCTCAGCCATGGGCACATCTGCTTGATCCTAATCTTCCATTGGTGGATCCGGGCAGCAATGCTGCCTCAGGTAGTTGTGCAGCACACCTGTAGCAATAATCACCTTGCAGCATCTTCTCGGGTTGAAACGAAGTGTGTTACGCAAACACTGGAATCGATTTTTCCACACTCCAAACATACGTACGCTCCACCAACCCTTTGGTGCGGATATGAGCTCTGTTGTATCTTTGCTGCTCAGGTGTTGTGGGATTTAGGTATGGAGTGAATAAAAAGTTACTCTGGCCATAACCACTGTCACCAAGTAGTAGTCCACTATGTTGTCCTCTCTGAAACTGAGCACACAATGATGAGTTGAGAAAAATCCTTTAATCGAGAGTTGCACCTTTCCAACGTCAACAACGTTTGAAAACTAAATTAGGAGTGCATACACGCTGAACATTGATGGAAAACCACTTCTCACGGTTCCTGTACTCCTCAGCATCAGGAGTTGATGGACATTTGATGGGATCATGACATCCATCTAAACAGTGAACCACTGCTGGAAATTGTCCATATTCATAGAATTGCACTTTATCGTTGGCTTGGCCTGCAGCATCAGGAAACCTGATGTAAACACTCCGAAGTTGTGAACTATTCTGCAAACAGTTGTTTCACTGGCACCACACAAATCACCACTATGAAAGATTCCAGATGCCAAAAACCTCAAGTTGATCAGAACTAGGACAGAGGTAGGTGTAGGTCTTCCTCTTTGAGAGAGAGAGAGGAAAGTCTAGGCTCAAGCAGAGATATCATCTCTAGTGCATTGTCTTTGTACATACGAAAACGGTCTCGTTTAAAAAGGTTATTTCATCAATGTAATTCAACGGATCAGTCCTATCAACAAAGACTTCTCTGGCTGGGCTCTGTATTGCATGTTGGTCTTCATTTAGATAATCCAAGTAGTCCACGCTCTCTCACAAACATTGTTAAGCAGAAGTTAAACCTGCCTCCTTGGAGGATTAATTTAAGCTTCAATTTAGTCCTAGACCACCTCTCATCTTCCCTCTCGCAACCGCCTTAGTTTAATCCAGAAAGGCTAAATCTAGGACTATTTTGTGCAAGTCCCTTTTAGTTAAGAGAGCTTAAATTAGCATTTTAGTCTGGCACTAGGCTTAAGTCTTGTCTATGAAACCGGCAGCAGATCAGTTTGAATCACCAAGATAAAGGCAGAACAGTCTGGAAACTTTTTACGAGGACTGCTTTTCCCCAGACATGGGAAACGGATCAAAAGAATAAATATACTGACAAGGTGAAGCTGTCTGGTAATGTGTGATCCATCACTAAAAACTAAACCATGTCATGAAAATGAGCATCGCACTGACAGAGCTGTGTGTGATGTAAAAACAGGTCCATTTATGGAGACAACCCTTACCTGATGACCGGCTTTAACCTGCTCCAGAACTTTATTATAACAGACCTCCTCCATGTCATGAAGCTGCTGGATCTGAACAAGACACAGAATGACAATCATTTAATCACTGCAGTGTTTCCACTGTCCAATGCACCGAATGAATGCCACACACATGTAGTTAAAAGTTCCAAGACTTTGCCTATGTGCACAAAAGGTTTATTCCTTTAAATGTGTAAAAATGTGATGTAAGGAGAAACTATTTAACTTCAGTTTCCTTGAGAAAACCAGGGAAATATTAAAATCGTAATAAGTCATGTCAGTTTCAGCCAAACTACCCAGGAAAGGACTGAAACTAGCTCGTATTAATATTTGCAGTCTCAGGAACAAACTTTTCTATTACTTTTCTGTATCTATTTTCATACGTAAATGGACAATAAAAGAGACTTCAGTTTTAATCATGTGTGTGTTAAGCTCTTATCAGATGACTAGTTTTACCATGCTGATGTAGCAGCAGGGCTCCTCCATCAATGGTTAAAACCAAAGGTTGGTCCACAGTTCTTCAGTACAAACATCTCTTTATAGGGTAAGAATGTTTGAGTTCTAAGGTCCTCTAGGATTATCCATTCACATCACCTTGGTTTGTTTACCTTATTGGTGGATTTGATGCCAACAAACGTCTGTCCCAGAGGCACCGGTCTGAAGCGACTGTCAAAGAAAAACAGGCCAATGTAGGGGTTGACATGTAGGAAGGTGGCCACGTCCAGATAGTTAGGCAGGGTGGCTGACAGTCCCAGGATCCGGATCATACTCTGGGTGGACTCCACCTAAACATCAGAAAACACCGGTGTCACACTTAGAACAGCCTCCATCCTCTGCATTCATCCAGGCAGAAAAGTAAGAATGAAAGTATATTTATCATACAAACCTTTAAAAGACTAAATGATGGGAACCATAATATATAATAAATACCCAGACTGGTGGATGTGTACTGGGGTTGGACTAACTTCAAATGCTGACGCCCATGCCAGTTATGTTTCTTTTAAACTACAGGTCCATTGTATGTGTTCTTTAGTCTTATGCAGTGATAATTCACTACTAATACTAAAAATGTGCTTTATATTTGAAACTACAATATAATATCAAATAGATTAAGTTCTGCTGCTTTCTTCCTTCATATATTGGTACCTTCTGGGGTTTCAGTGGTTACTGGTTCCATGGTATAAAATATGATGGTTATCATACCATGAACATTTGCTTATCGGTTTTATAAAAAAAGACGAAAGGAGAATCTTCGTCACTCCTTGACTGCCTGTCAGATAGAGCAGAGGGAGCCACTGACACCCGCAGCAGAGGAAATGTCAGAGAGGAGAGAGACAGATATCACTGATCTCCATCCTCCCAAAAATAAAGTAAATTCAGTAACGTGGGACAACTTTGGAGAACAGAAACACCAACCAGGATTAGTCCTGGAGGACGGATACCCTGTTAGTAAGAAATGTGGGGACAAAGTGATGCTAAAGGAGGAAACATGTCCAACTATACTGAACAAAAATATAAACGCAACACTTTTGTTTTAGCTCCAATTTTTCATGTGTTGAAAGCAAAGATGTAAAACTTTTTCTATGTACACAAAAGGCCCATTTCTCTCAAATTTTGTTCACAAACTTGTTTAAATCTGTGTTAGTGAGCACTTCTCCTTTGCCGAGACAATCCATCCACCTGACAGGTGTGGCATATCAAGATGCTGATTAGACAGCATGATTATTGCACAGGTGTGCCTTAGGTTGGTCACAATAAAAGGCCACTCTAAAATGTGCAGTTTCATCACACAGCACAATGCCACAGATGTCGCAAGTTGTGAGGGAGCGTGCAATTGGCATGCTGACTGCAGGAATGTCCACCAGAGCTGTTGCCCGTGAATTGAATGTTCATTTCTCTCCCATAAGCCGTCTCCAAAGTCGTTTCCGAGAATTTGGCAGTACATCCAACCGGCCTAAAAACCGCAGACCACGTGTAACCACGCCAGCCCAGGACCTCCACATCCGGCATCTTCCCCTGCAAGATCGTCTGAGACCAGCCACCCGGACAGCTGATGCAACAATTGGTTTGCATAACCAAAGAATTTCTGTACAAACTGTCAGAAACCGTCTCAGGGAAGCTCATCTGCATGCTCGTCGTCCTCACCGGGGTCTTGACCTGACTGCAGTTCGTCGTCGTAACCGACTTGAGTGGGCAAATGCTCACCTTCGATGGTGTCTGTCACTTTGGAGAAGTGTTCTCTTCACGGATGAATCCCGGTTTTCACTGTACCGGGCAGATGGCAGACAGCGTGTATGGCGTCATGTGGGTGAGCGGTTTGCTGATGTCAAAGTTGTGAATAGAGTGGCCCATGGTGGTGGTGGGGTTATGGTATGGGCAGGCATATGCTACGGACAACCAACACAGTTGCATTTTATTGATGGCATTGTGAATGCACAGAGATACCGTGACGAGATCCTGAGGCCCATTGTTGTGTCATTCATCCACCACCATCACCTCATGTTGCAGCATGATAATGCACGGCCCCATGTTGCAAGGATCTGTACACAATTCCTGGAAGCTGAAAACATCCCGGTCCTTGCATGGCCTCCATACTCCCCGGACATGTCACCCATTGAGCATGTTTGGGATGCTCTGGATCGGTGTATACGACAGCGTGTTCCAGTTCCTGCCAATATCCAGCAACTTCGCACAGCCATTGAAGAGGAGTGGACCAACATTCCACAGGCCACAATCAACAACCTGATCAACTCCATGCGAAGGAGATGTGTTGCACTGCGTGAGGCAAATGGTGGTCACACCAGATACTGACACTTCAGTGCCTATAAATGTCTCTTTTCAAGATAAAACTGCACATTTTAGAGTGGCCTTTTATTGTGACCAACCTAAGGCACATCTGTGCAATAATCATGCTGTCTAATCAGCATCTTGATATGCCACACCTGTCAGGTGGATGGATTATCTTGGCAAAGGAGAAGTGCTCACTAACACAGATTTAAACAAGTTTGTGAACAAAATTTGAGAGAAATAGGCCTTTTGTGTACATAGAAAAAGTTTTACATCTTTGCTTTCAACACATGAAAAATTGGAGCTAAAACAAAAGTGTTGCGTTTATATTTTTGTTCAGTATAGTTCACCATATTCACCATCATCATCCTCTGTCAGATCACAGTATGTGTCCCAATAATGACTTAAATCCTAACAAAGAAAGGTGTTGAACAAAGAACATTCATATGACTAGGGGGACTAAAATAATGGAAATCAGTCGTTCATTTTCTACTGAACCTACAGAGAAACATTCATTTTCTACAGACACACAGACACAGGTGTATCAGTGTAGGACACAGGTGTGTCTCTGCAGGACACAGGTGTGTCTCTGTAGGACACAGGTGTATCAGTGTAGGACACAGGTGTGTCTCTGTAGGACACAGGTGTATTAGTGTAGGACACAGGTGTGTCTCTGTAGACACAGGTGTATCAGTGTAGGACACAGGTGTGTCTCTGGAGGACAGAGGTGTATCAATGTAGGACACAGGTGTGTCTCTGTAGGACACAGGTGTGTCTCTGCAGGACACAGGTGTGTCTCTGCAGGACACAGGTGTGTCTCTGTAGGACAGAGGTGTGTCTCTGCAGGACAGAGGTGTGTCTCTGCAGGACACAGGTGTGTCTCTGCAGGACAGAGGTGTATCAGTGTAGGACACAGGTGTGTCTCTGCAGGACACAGGTGTATCAGTGTAGGACACGTGTATCAGTGTAGGACACAGGTGTATCAGTGTAGGACACAGGTGTGTCTCTGCAGGACACAGGTGTATCAGTGTAGGACACAGGTGTGTCTCTGTAGGACACAGGTGTATCAGTGTAGGACACAGGTGTGTCTCTGCAGGACACAGGTGTATCAGTGTAGGACACAGGAGTGTCTCTGTAGGACACAGGTGTGTCTCTGCAGGACACAGGAGAGTCTCTGCAGGACAGGGGTGTATCAGTGTAGGACACAGGAGTGTCTCTGCAGAACAGGGGTGTATCAGTGTAGGACACAGGTATGTCTCTGCAGGACACAGGTGTGTATCTGCAGGACACAGGTGTATCAGTGTAGGACACAGGTGTGTCTCTGTAGGACACAGGTGTGTCTGTAGGACACAGGTGTATCAGTGTAGGATACAGTTGTGTCTCTGCAGGACACAGGTGTGTCTCTGCAGGACACAGGTGTGTCTGTAGGACACAGGTGTATCAGTGTAGGACACAGGTGTGTCTCTGTAGGACACAGGTGTGTCTCTGTAGGACACAGGTGTATCAGTGTAGTAACAGGTGTCTCTCTGCAGGACACAGGTGTATCAGTGTAGTAACAGGTGTCTCTCTGCAGGACACAGGTGTATCAGTGTAGGACACAGGTGTGTCTCTGGAGGACAGAGGTGTATCAGTGTAGGACACAGGTGTGTCTCTGTAGGACACAGGTGTGTCTCTGCAGGACACAGGTGTATCAGTTTAGGACACAGGTGTGTCTCTGCAGGACACAGGTGTATCAGTGTAGGACACAGGTGTGTCTCTGCAGGACACAGGTGTATCAGTGTAGGACACAGGAGTGTCTCTGTAGGACAAAGGTGTGTCTCTGCAGGACACAGAAGAGTCTCTGCAGGACAGGGTTGTATCAGTGCAGGACACAGGTGTGTCTCTGCAGGACACAGGTGTATCAGTGTAGGATACAGGTGTGTCTCTGCAGGACACAGGTGTGTCTCTGCAGAACACAGGTGTGTCTCTGCAGGACACAGGTGTGTGTCTGTAGGACACAGGTGTGTCTCTGCAGGACACAGGTGTGTCTGCAGGACACAGGTGTGTGTCTGTAGGACACAGGTGTGTGTCTGTAGGACACAGGTGTGTGTCTGTAGGACACAGATGTATCAGTGTCGGACAGAGGTGTGTCTCTGTATGACACAGGTGTGTCTCTGCAGGACACAGGTGTATCAGTGTAGGATACAGGTGTGTCTCTGCAGGACACAGGTGTGTGTCTGTAGGACACAGATGTATCAGTGTCGGACAGAGGTGTGTCTCTGTATGACACAGGTGTGTCTCTGCAGGACACAGGTGTATCTGCAGGACACAGGTGTGTCTCTGCAGGACAGAGGTGTATCAGTGTAGGACACAGGTGTGTCTCTGTAGGACACAGGTGTATCAGTGTAAGACGCAGGTGCGTCTCTGTAGGACACAGGTGTATCAGTGTACGACACAGGTGCGTCTCTGCAGGACACAGGTGTATCTGTGTAGGACACAGGTGTGTCTCTGCAGGACACAGGTGTATCAGTGTAGGACGCAGGAGTGTCTCTGTAGGACACAGGTGTGTCTCTGCAGGACACAGGTGTGTCTCTGCAGGACACAGGAGAGTCTCTGCAGGACAGGGGTGTATCAGTGCAGGACACAGGTGTGTCTCTGCAGGACACAGGTGTGTCTCTGCAGGACACAGGTGTATCAGTGTAGGACACAGGTGTATCAGTGTAGGACACAGGTGTGTCTCTGCAGGACACAGGTGTATCAGTGTAGGACACAGGTGTGTCTCTGTAGGACACAGGTGTATCAGTGTAGGACACAGGTGTATCAGTGTAGGACACAGGTGTGTCTCTGCAGGACACAGGTGTATCAGTGTAGGACACAGGTGTGTCTCTGCAGGACACAGGTGTGTCTCTGCAGGACACAGGTGTATCAGTGTAAGACACAGGAGTGTCTCTGTAGGACACATGTGTGTCTCTGCAGGACACAGGAGAGTCTCTGCAGGACAGGGGTGTATCAGTGTAGGACACAGGAGTGTCTCTGCAGGACAGGGGTGTATCAGTGTAGGACACAGGTATGTCTCTGCAGGACACAGGTGTGTCTCTGCAGGACACAGGTGTGTCTCTGCAGGACACAGGTGTATCAGTGTAGGATACAGGTGTGTCTCTGCAGGATACAGGTGTGTCTCTGCAGGACACAGGTGTGTCTCTGCAGGACACAGGTGTGTCTGTAGGACACAGGTGTGTCTGTAGGACACAGGTGTATCAGTGTAGGACACAGGTGTCTCTCTGTAGGACACAGGTGTGTCTCTGTAGGACACAGGTGTATCAGTGTAGGACACAGGTGTCTCTGCAGGACACAGGTGTATCAGTGTAGGACACAGGTGTGTCTCTGGGGGACAGAGGTGTATCAGTGTAGGACACAGGTGTGTCTCTGCAGGACACAGCTGTGTCTCTGCAGGACACAGATGTGTCTCTGCAGGACACAGGTGTGTCTCTGCAGGACACAGGTGTGTCTCTGCAGGACAGAGGTGTATCAGTGCAGGACACAGGTGTCTCTCTACAGGACACAGATGTATCAGTGTAGGACACAGGTGTGTCTCTGCAGGACACAGGTGTATCAGTGTAGGACACAGGTGTGTCTCTGTAGGACACAGGTGTATCAGTGTAGGACACAGGTGTGTCTCTGTAGGACACAGGTGTATCAGTGTAGGACAGAGGTGTGTCTCTGCAGGACACAGCTGTATCAGTGTAGGACACAGGAGTGTCTCTGTAGGACACAGTTGTGTCTCTGCAGGACACAGGAGAGTCTCTGCAGGACAGGGGTGTATCAGTGCAGGACACAGGTGTGTCTCTGCAGGACACAGGTGTGTCTCTGCAGGACACAGGTGTGTGTCTGTAGGACACAGGTGTATCAGTGTAGGACACAGGTGTGTCTCTGTAGGACACAGGTGTGTCTCTGTAGGACACAGGTGTGTCTCTGCAGGACACAGGTGTGTCTCTGCAGGACAGAGGTGTGTCTCTGCAGGACAGAGGTGTGTCTCTGCAGGACAGAGGTGTGTCTCTGCAGGACAGAGGTGTGTCTCTGCAGGACAGAGATGTATCAGTGTAGGACACAGGTGTGTCTCTGCAGGACACAGGTGTATCAGTGTAGGATAGAGGTGTGTCTCTGCAGGACACAGGTGTATCAGTGTAGGACACAGGTGTGTCTCTGCAGGACACAGGTGTATCAGTGTAGGATAGAGGTGTGTCTCTGCAGGACACAGGTGTATCAGTGTAGGACACAGGTGTGTCTCTGCAGGACACAGGTGTATCAGTGTAGGATAGAGGTGTGTCTCTGCAGGACACAGGTGTATCAGTGTAGGACACAGGTGTGTCTCTGCAGGACACAGGGGTATCAGTGTAGGATAGAGGTGTGTCTCTGCAGGACACAGGTGTATCAGTGTAGGATAGAGGTGTGTCTCTGCAGGACACAGGTGTATCAGTGTAGGACACAGGTGTGTCTCTGCAGGACACAGGTGTATCAGTGTAGGATAGAGGTGTGTCTCTGCAGGACACAGGTGTATCAGTGTAGGATAGAGGTGTGTCTCTGCAGGACACAGGTGTATCAGTGTAGGATAGAGGTGTGTCTCTGCAGGACACAGGTGTATCAGTGTAGGATAGAGGTGTGTCTCTGCAGGACACAGGTGTATCAGTGTAGGATAGAGGTGTGTCTCTGCAGGACACAGGTGTATCAGTGTAGGACACAGGTATGTCTCCGTGTGTCTAACTATACACGACCGATTTCACTTGCTTCTGTCTTTTGTAAAGATTCCACCCAAAAAGATGAGAATACATGTAAAAAAAGAAAAAGCCAGAGTTTCCATTTAAAAGTCAATCATAAAATTTGTTCTCTAAAAACTTCTCCTCATCATCAGTGACATCATTGTTGTTTGTCCAATCAACGAGATCCACCTCCAGTTAAATGCTGCTGTACCTTAAGGATGTGACTCTTCCTCCTCCACTGTTACATGATGCTTTTATCATGTTATCATCCTCTTCATTATCAAAGCACCTGAACAGAAGTCCAGAAATACCTGCTTCTATGATCTTCCTATCTCAGGAACACAGTAAACAAGTGTCTGTGCTTTTTTTTCCTCCATCATGTTGTTCATGCCCTTGTTCACTTAAAGAATAATTTCATTATTCCACTACAGTAAAGCATTTGTTTTCACTCCTTTATGGGGCATAGTAAATGGTAAATGGACTGTGCTTACATAGCGCCTTCCTGTCTGACTGACCACTCAAAGTGCTTTACAACCCCAGCCAGCATTCATCCATTCACACAAACATTCATACAGTGGTGACAGAGGCTATCACTGACGGAGCCACCTGATAATCAGGAGCGGTAACCATTCACACAGCAATGAAACAGATACTGGGAGCAGATTAGGGTTCAGTATCTTACCCAAGGACACTTCAACCTGCAGACTGCAGGGTCTGGGGATCGAACCACCGACCTTCTGATAAGTGAACGACTCACATGATAAATATGACTACTACTAACAACAACAATAATAATAATAAATAGTGAAGTACGGTATCCGGTGAGATTTTCTGAGATGGTTGTGTTCTTTGTCTTCACTCTGACAAAGAAACAAAGCAAATAATGTTACTCGTGTCTTTATTTTGTCTTAAAAACCTGGATAAAATTCAGTCTATGTTGTGATTGAAGAGAGAAAATGAGGGTGGGGGGTTTGCCCTATCTGTGAGCCTCCTGTTGGTGACAGGGAAGATTGGTAAGGACTTTACTGTGATGCAGTACCTGTCAAACATTCCCATCAAGATAAGAGCCAACCAATCCTGCCACACTACACATTAACTCCAGCACTGCTGAACCTCCATGCTGCAGACGCTCACCTCAGTCTTCAGGGTTTGCTCCTACACAACCACCTGCTCTATGTGACTAGGAGTGAAACTGTTTTTGTACAGGAGATGGAGAAGCCTTCTTCAGTTATGTTTTTGGCATCATAAAATTTTATGACAACATAAGGTAATTGTGATTAAGAGCTGAGGTTACAATTCCCCCAGAGGAGAGAGAGTAATGAGCTGAAAAAAATAAAATTAATAGGTCACAAAATATTAAGTCCTCTGTGGATCTGCAATGAGAGATACAGTATGTAGTTCACAATAAAACAAAAGGAGGTCCGATCTTTGTCCTGGGTTTGCATGCACCCCTATAAAACCTCCTGAAGCAGGACAGATGCCAACTCTGAGCTGACTCCTGATTCTTAGACTAAAAGTCACAGTATCCCAGTGTCTGCAGCATCTTTTATATACAAACCTTATAAAGGGAAATGAGCATCCAACATCAATACATATGTCCACTGAATAAAGTCCATTCGTCAGCAGTTCTGACTGATTTAACCTTTACACACGTATCATAGTGGTATTAGTATTGAAAAGTGTGTGAGGCCTCACCAGCAAGCATTCTTTGACTATCAAAAGTACTCAGCTGTGTTCTTCCTCATTACCTGACTATAAATATTTATTTGTGGTGGCTCCTGCATTCAATACCACACATTTCATTCAAACAATCTGTGAAATTAAAATAGAGTATCATACCTAATGCAATCTAATTAGTGCAAACTCCTCTGAAATGATTGAGGTTAACATAAACTGTCAAAGGCAGAAATTCAATGCAGTGTTTCCCCTATAATCTAGCATAATCTATGAGCACGACCACTAAAATTTCTCACTATCATTAATATCAACGAGCTACTAATTATTTTCACACTGTGAGCCTGACAACAACCAACGTTGGACCTGTTTTGAGTCATCAACTAGTCATCAGATCCTCCTGGACCCTCTCCTCAGTCTTCAAAGAACACCTACGTAAACGGTAACGTTAGAGCAGCGTAGCTCCTTTAGAGAATAGAGCAGTGAGAAACAAGTGAGCAGCAGAAAAGTAACGATGAAGCAGTGAATGAGAGCAGAACAGAGGAAAAGGTTAGCAGGAAGTTGTCAATATGTGTCACTTAATAAATGCTGCAGCTTCTCAAGACCAAGAACTGCTGCTATGTGACGTTAGCTACATTCATAGGAAGTCATGTTAATTAGGATAAGATAAGATAAGATAAGATAAGATATCCCTTTATTAGTCCCCCAGTGGGGAAATTTACATTATTGCAGCAGCACAGTGTACAAAGCTGCTGGTCATTACTGCCTGTGTGTCCAGTGTTAAGATCCTCTGTTAGTAATCACAGCATAGTGACATCACTACTTCATTTATTAGTCCAGGAAGTGAATGTCAGCTACAACCTTAGACTAAACTCACATGTGTCCTGTACACATACATCTGGATATAAATGATATTTACCTTTTCAGATGAGTCTATTAAACTGGTTGGTTAGAAGAGAAAGGAGGATGGAGACCATGGAGGAGCTGAGGGTAGTAAAGATAATAAGGGATGCAAACTAGTCACCTTTTAAACTCATAAGTTTCTTTTAGATTTTAAAGAACAAATGTCTTTACAGAATGGAGTCAATAAAATACTGCTTACATGTTGTCTAAGTGCTGAAGTGTGTTACAGAAAAAAATGCAGGTAGTGCAGGTGAGGGAGGAAAGAGAAGAGGAGAGGAGAGAAAGGGAGCAGTGGGAGGAGCTATGAGAGGAGGGAGGAGACAAGTTTAGTTTGAGAAAAGGTTTCTCTCAATGCAGAAAACAATGTTAACTTTTAATGTTCACTAAATGGTGAGTAATTTTATATGTTGTGGCATTTAATATTTTTATATTAATTTCTACAGATAAATGTCAAAACCTGTCCATTAAGACACAAAAGACCAACATGAATAATCCTATAATGATTCTAAGGTCATTTAATTTGAAGATATTCTGACTCTCATGAATACGGGCCGGTGTCACATCGTCATGGACACAACAGCACAACAAAACAACAGCACAACAAAACAACAGCACAACAAAACAACAGCACAACAAAACAACAACACGACAGCACAACAACAAAACAGCACAACAACACAACACAACAACACAGCAGATGTATGGAATAGATTCTAGAGGAAACACTGGAATCATTCTGGATTAAATCTCAACTGTTGTAGGCTCATATAAACGAGGATTTAATTGTCTCACACTGAACTTTTCTCAGAGTCCAGACAAACCAGCTGCCTGTTGACAGACATATTCTGTTCCTGAGACCATCTATCCACTGGTATGATGGTGTGGATAACACTGGTGCTGTGTTAGGGTATTTATGGTGGGTTTATGTAGGAGGATCCTCTTCATGCTTACGTGTAGAAATGAAACTAATGAACACCATTGTACTTCAGTGCTGTACTAAAGTACAACTCATTTAAAAATGTGAAGTACAACTACATTTTAATTGATGATGTCCGTGTTATACCTTTCATTTCTACTCCATTATATAATATAATATATATAACATAATATAATAAAACATTTTGGCTTAGAACGTATAGTTTGGATTTGGCCTATAAAACTGTGTTTTTAGTTAAAGGAACCCGACTTCTAACCAACTTTGAGTTGCACTGCTGTGGTAATGTGCCAATCACATCTTCAGCCTTATTGGGGGCTTATTTTTCGGGGTACAAAAACGAATTAAATGTTTGACTGGAGAAGTTTCGACGCTCCTTGGCTCTTTAGCAGCTCAACGCTCCTCTATGTTGACATGCTCTTCTCTAGAACAGGTAGTACTGTGGCCTTATCAGACCTCCTTCACTTCAAACAGCTGCCTAAAAATACTGCAGATTAGCATCACAAGACCTGAAAAACCAAACAAGAATAGCTCAGAATCTATGTTAAGCTAAGAGGAACTAGAGAGTCGGTGAAAACGCTCTGTCGGGTCATTTTCAGCTTCATGCATTAATCCATTGGTAATATGAAAATACAGTTTGTGCAGCTTCAGAAAAGGATGTCAGGGTTTTAGCGCTGCCTTAAGACTCTGTGGTTCAAACAGAAAATATGGACAGAAATGCAGTTTGACAGCCTGATTATAAAGACGGAATATTATAATGGCCATTACAAATCATCGTCAAGCTGCTAATTATAAAAGGCATATGTAAGCTCAGGTAGAGCACATATACTCCTTAAATATCACACCATGGAGGAGCCCTACAACAGAGCATCAGGAAAGGCCTGTGTAATAAAGGGCAGGCAGACTTAGTGTTGAATCCAGAGCATAATTGGTGGCAGTACACCTGACCAATAATGTGTAGTCCAAGCCATGGCTCCCCCAAGCAAAACATCAAAGTGGAAAGTGGCTCGCTCTGAAAACATTTGCATAAAAAGGGGACAAATATCATTTAGTTTACTGGGATTTCCATATTAATGTGTCTGAAGACGTGAACTTAAGCACCTAGCGCATCAGAAGAAGCCGCCTTAATTCCTTCAGCGCAATCAATTATAGCAGTCTGTCAGGTGTGGCAATAATTGGACAGAGAGATGAAGGAGGTGGGGGAGGGTCTGCGAGGGAGCCGCTGGCACGGAGTATGGGCTGTTTACAAGTTCCCACACAAAGACTAAGAGACACATGCTGCTCTATACCAGACAAATAATTGGTGACAAAAAGAATAGTCCTACATACTTTACACAGCGACAAAGCCCTCTACAGACTCAGCAAACCGCTATACAGGTCAAAATATTCTCTATTACTGATCTATTCTTCTATGATTTAGTGCTCTCTCTTATACATACCTGCTTTTACAGGAGAAAGAGCTCCAAATGCTGCCAGCACACACTGTACGTCTACTGAAAGTCTACATTTATCATCTTGTCAACCAATCCCACGGGAAGAGTCACACCCATAATGAACTGATTTAACAAGTATTGTGGGTGTATCAAAAGGCTGATATGTCTTATGCCTAAAAACACCATCAATGAGCCACAGCGTTGCACAGGGTCACGTTCACGACTCCACTGGGTGACTTTAACTCATATATACTAAATGTGGATTTATCTACTATTGGCTCAGATTAAACATTTTCAAACCAGTCTGCTGTTGAGTCAAACACCTGACCAGACAGGAATACCGGCTTACCATTAGAAGTCCACGTCACTCAACAGCTGCTCCCATTGACTCTTTTAGGTCTCAGAGACAGATGATAGCAATGCTAACGTTAGCAGCCATGGCTATGAAAGAGCAATCATAACCATAGTTCAAAAGAGCAGAGACAGGTATCTTTATTATGGTAGAAGCACCAGATCTGCAAAGAGACAAGTCACACTTGTTATTCATGACTCCGACATGAATGAGTGGATCAGCCCTGCTGTTTCAATACAAAGGAGAACCTGGATGTATGTCACTTGTGTAATTTATCAAAAATCATTCTGTCTCAAAAAGATGAAGAAAAATGAATCCATGCATTTGTTTCTTCCAGGCTGGATTATTGTAATTCCCTATTATCAGGCTGTCGCAACAAGTCTCTAAAGACTCTCCAGCTGATCCAGAATGCTGCTGCACGTGTCCTGACCAGAACTGGTATCAGAGATCATATCTCTCCTGTATTAGCCTCTCTGCATTGGCTCCCTGTAAAATCCAGAATAGAATTTAAAATCCTTCACCTCACGTACAAAGCCCTTAATGGTCAGGTACCAACATACCTTTAGGAGCTCGTAGTACCCTACTACCCATCTAGAACATTACGCTCCCTGGATGCTGGGTTACTTGTGATCCCTAGAGTCTCCCAAAGTAGAATAGAGCCAGAGCCTTCAGTCACCAGGCTCCTCTCCTGTGGAACCATCTTCCAGTCTGGGTCCAGGAGGCAGACACCCTCTCTACATTTAAGAGGAGGCTTAAAACTTTCCTTTTTGATAAAGCTTAGAATAAAGGCTGGCTTAGGCTAGTCTTTAGCTATGCTGCTATAGGCCTAGACTGCTGGGGGACTTCCCATGATGCACTGAGCTCCTCTCTCTTCTTCTCCCCCATCTTATTTACACACTCATGTCTCATTAATTCATGTTACTATCTTGACTTCTTCTCTGGAGTCTTTGTGTTTTCTCATCCCTCAGGTCACTGTGGACCAATCTACTGCTGGGATCATGGTTGACGCCCTCTGACATCATCATCATCATTATTATTATTACTCTGTCATCATCATTATTAATATTATCATTATTATCAGTGTTGTTATTTAGTAGCTATTATAAATACTACAAACTATAATCTCTCTATTATAACAGCTGTTATTGTTATAATGGTTGAACATTTCTGTGTCCCTGTCCTTCACTCCCTCTCTCTATCTCCCAACATTTCTCCCTCTCTCTCTCACCCCAACTGGTCAAAGCAGAGGCTCCGCCCACCTTGAGTCTCTGATCTGCTCCAGGTTTCTTCCTGTTAAAGTCTGTTTTTCTCTCCACTGTCTCCATGTTCTTCTCATGGAGGATTGTTGGGTCTCTGTAGAATAAAGAGTCAGTCTAGACCTGCTCTTTTTGGAAAGTACCTTGATATAACGTTTGTTGCAATTTGGCACTATATACTGTAAATAAATTGAAATGAATTGAATTGGTCAGGTTCAGGTCGAGCATTTTTCAGTTGTGCATGGAACCCATCTATTTCAAATAATAGATGGGTCCCAGTCAGATCCAGGTCCACCATATGGATACAAGAAGTGTTTCTTTATTTTAAAAGCTTATTGCAACAACTTTATTGGGTCAAATTTTTCATTGGATCTAAACGAGGCTTCGTACCAAAGATATGTAACATGTATCATGATGGGAGCTTACCTGCACCATCTTGTTACTGATCTGAGTTCTGTCCAGTGGAAAGCAGCTCTAGTACAGTACATCACACCATAACAGGGGAAGCAGCATCAGGGGAGAAGCTAATCACCTATAAGCTAATCTGTAGGCACCAGTGGGTTTGGAGCTGTCCACTGTTTGTTTCAGGGCTGCTTGTCTTTATAGGCATCAGTTGTTGCTGAGAGCCAAGGAAAATGTAGAATATATGGAGGATGCTTTTTAATGCAGTTTAATGCAGTAGATCCAGAGCTTTGCCGTATGGCTCAGCTCACTCTTCACCACGGTGGACCGCTACAATGGCCACAATACTATTGATGCCGCAAAAACAATCCTGTCCATCTCACGTCCATTTTCTCATTACTTGTGAACAAGATGCCAAGACACTTAACTCATTTGGTTGAGGCAACAACTCACTCAAAACCTGGAGGGGGCAGTGCACCATTTTCCAAAAGAGAACCATGGCCTCATATTTGGCTGACTACTGACTCTCATGAAAGCTGCTTCAAACTCTGTTGCAAACCATGCCAGTGCTGCTGAAGATCACAGATTGATGAAACCAACAGAACCACATCATCAGTATAGAGCACACGCAAAATTCTGAGCTCCCCAAAGCAGATATTCTCCTCATCTCGACCGAGCTTTGAGATCCTGTCCGTGAATATCACAAACAGGATCAGAGACAAAGGGGAACCAACACCCACTGAGAACATGTTGGAATGTGGGAACAACTTTGAACATACAGGGAGCAGATGGCTCACAGAAACAGCTGCCTTCACTGAAAATGTCCAACTTCCTCTGAAAGACTAGACAGCTGCTACCAAATCACACACAGCTGTTTTTGACTGTTGAGGCGATTTAGGTGTGATGTCATGTCAGCCAGGAAGGCAATAATATCCATTTTTCTCATCTTCTAAAATTAGCACAGAACAGATAATACAGTGATGTCTGTATCACTGTGAGAGGTCTGGGTTGTCTTCTTTCATTAGAGTCACTGCTCCTTTTTTGTTTCCTATCATGGAGAGAGAACCAGTGGTGATGAACAACATTTTTCAGGCTCCTCTCTGTGATGGATTTCTTTTATGTCCAGGTAAACGTCTTCCCTCTGGTGTGTGTCGTTAATGCTGTGACACCAAGGATGTCCTCACAGAAGTCTTTCCTCTCTGCTCAGTCAAATCTGACGTCCACCAAAAGCTGGACACTTTCACTGATATCAGCTGATTGGTCGACTGCTAAAGGTATGCTAGGTGACTCTGAATAGCAGTATCACCTGTGACTGTACTTCATGTGTTAATACTATTTAATACTGTATGCAGCTAGCATCCATACACTCCTTCACAATTTCTCCATCTGTAAAGGTCTTTTTATGTTTTCCTACAATCCTCTGTATTCTCAGTGGACACTCATAAGTTTGTTGTTGAGCTGTGAACCAATGAGAGGAACCTGTAGATCGCTCATACTGACCTCATTTATTCTCTGTGTCCTTACCTCAGACCTCTGAAGGTAAGTCTCTTCAGACTCTGTGTTTGGCTTCATAATAGTGTTTAATATTTACACTATTGACAACAGACTCTGTACACTTTAGAAAACACCATCCTCGTAGAGGTCCAGTCATCTTGAAGTGATCAAGATGGCGCCGCGCTAGTGGCAGCCTGTTGCAGCAGCTCCCGCTCACCCTTGAGCTTTTTCTTGCACTATTGTGTCTCTTTAACTTTCTTTTAATTTTTCCCTCGCTGTCTTGAGGGGTGCTCTTTGCACTATGGAGGCCAAGCAGTTGATTTTTGCTTTGGCCTTCTGCTGTTTGTTTGTTTCTGCTTTTTCCTGACCATGACCGTGTCTGGGGACCTCGTGCGCTGCCATGGCCCTATTGTTTACAGTAGGGATCAGCTGTTAGCGCTCCGTAACATAGCGGTGCTGCCCCACGAGAGACCTGATGTCCCCCGAGAGTTGAAGCGGAGGAGACGGGGGACCCGTGCCGGAGCCGAGCGCCGTGCTAGGAGGAGGAGATATCGACCAGTCCTCCCGTCCATCATCATGGGGAATGTGAGATCTCTCCCCAATAAGATGGACGAATTAGCGGCGCTGACCAGGCACCAGAGGGAATACCGGGAGTGCAGCATCATGATGTTTACGGAAACATGGCTGACCGCGCTAACACCGGACACGGCTGCAGCGCTGGACGGCTTCAAGCTGTTGCGCGCGGACAGGACGAGGGAGAGTGGTAAGAGGAAAGGAGGAGGGCTGGCAGTGTTTGTGAATGATAGATGGTGTAACTCTGGGCACATCACTATTAAAGAACAACTCTGCTGTAAGGATATTGAACTGTTAGCCGTTAGCATGAGACCCTATTACCTGCCGCGGGAATTCACGCATGTTATCGCGGTAGCTGCGTATATCCCCCCCTCTGCTAACGCTGAAGCAGCCTGTGATGTCCTCCACTCTGTCACAGGCAGGCTGCAGACTCAGCATCCACAGGCCCTCCTTCTTATATCAGGGGACTTTAATCACGCCGCTCCATCTTCCACTCTGCCCACCTTCACCCAGTATGTAAAATGCTGCACCAGAGACAATAAAACACTGGATTTACTTTATGCCAACACCAAGGAGGCATACACCTCATCAACCCTACCTCCCCTGGGAAGATCAGACCACAACCTGGTTCATCTCCTGCCTGTGTACAAACCTCTCGTACACAGGCAACCAGCTGTGTCCCGCACAGTGAAGAGATGGTCCGACGAGGCTGACGAGGCCTTGAAGGACTGTTTTGGTACAACTGTGTGGCAGGAACTCTGTGATTCTCATGGGGAGGACATCAACAGTCTCACTGACTGTATCACTGACTACATCAACTTCTGTGTGGAAAACACCATACCCACCAGGACTGTACGGTGTTTTTCCAACAATAAACCATGGATTAACCCTGACATAAAGGCTCTCCTCAAGGAGAAGAAGAGGGCCTTTAAGTCAGGAAATAAGGAGGAGCTGAAGATTGTACAGAAGGAGCTAAGGAGGAAGATCAGGGAGGGGAAGAACAGCTTCAGAAGGAAGATGGAGGATCAGCTGCAGCAGAATAATGTCAGTGGAGTTTGGAAAGGCCTGAAAACCATCTCTGGCCACAAGGAACCAAACTCCCAGGCTGTGGGGGACCAACAGTGGGTGAATGACCTGAACTTATTTTTCAATAGGTTTGATCAGTCATCTGCCCCTCCCCCAGCCCAGCTAGGCCTGCTGCAACCCCCTTCATTGGCACCTCCAGGACACTGCTCCACCCCCTCCTCCACCTCCCCTCCTGCAACACTTAGCTCACAGCCACCCCCCACTACTCATCTCATCAGCTCAACACCACCATCCCCCCCATCCACAAACTTCAGCACACAGCCCCCCTGCTCCACCCTGTCCCTCAACACTCTCCAGGTGAGAGATCAGCTCAGGAAGATGAAGGCGAGGAAGGCTGCGGGTCCGGACGGCATCAGCTCCAGGCTCCTGAAGTCCTGCGCAGACCAGCTGTGTGGGATAGTTGAACACATGTTCAACCTGAGCCTGAAGCTGGGGAGAGTGCCACAGATGTGGAAAACATCCTGCGTGGTACCTGTCCCCAAGACTCCGCACCCCAAGGACCTCAACAGCTACAGGCCGGTGGCTCTAACAACCCACCTGATGAAGACCCTGGAGCGGCTGGTCCTTGTTCATCTCCGCCCCCTAGTGAGCCCAGCGATGGACCCGCTTCAGTTTGCCTACCAACCTGGCATCGGGGTGGACGACGCCGTCATCTTCCTTCAACACCGAGCCCTCTCTCACCTGGAGAAGCCAGGAAGCACTGTGAGAATCATGTTCTTTGACTTCTCCAGTGCTTTCAACACAATACAGCCTCAGCTTCTGAAGGACAAGCTGGAGCACACCAGTGTGGACCAACACCTCACATGCTGGATACTGGACTACCTCACCAACCGTCCACAGTATGTGAGGTCACGGGACTGTGTGTCCGACATGGTTGTCTGCAGTACGGGGGCCCCACAGGGAACGGTCCTGGCTCCGTTCCTCTTCACCCTCTACACTGCAGACTTCCACTACAACTCACCCACCTGTCACCTGCAGAAGTTCTCTGATGACTCTGCCATCGTCGGCCTCATCACAGATGGGGACGACGGGGAATACAGAGAACTGACGCAGGACTTTGTGGACTGGTGCCAGCGGAACCAACTCCAGATCAACGCAGGGAAAACCAAGGAACTGGTGGTTGATTTCCGCGGGCACACACACTCCCCCCCGGACCCGGTGAACATTCAGGGAACAGACATTGAGATGGTGACATCTTATAAGTACCTGGGTGTTCACTTGAACAATAAACTGGACTGGACAGACAATACCACTGCACTTTACAGGAAAGGCCAGAGCAGACTCTATCTGCTCAGGAGACTGAGGTCCTTTGGAGTGCAGGGAGCACTCCTTAAGACATTTTATGACACCGTGGTGGCATCAGCCATTTTTTATGGTGTGGTCTGCTGGGCCAGCGGCATCTCAGTGTCGGACAGGAAAAGACTCGACAAGCTGATAAGGAAGGCCAGCTCTGTCCTGGGATGCCCCCTGGACCCAGTGGAGGTGGTGGGAGGAAGGAGGATGACAACTAAGCTGTCATCCATAATGGACAATCACTCCCACCCGATGCGGGACCGAGTAACAGCACTTGAGAGCTCCTTCAGCGACAGGTTGCTTCACCCAAAGTGCGTGAAGGAGCGCTTTCGCAAGTCTTTCCTTCCTGCAGCTGTTAGACTATACAATCAGCACTGCTCCCAGTAGACCAAACAATTAGTAGTACTTGTGTGAATTACTGAGACACTTTTTTCTAATAGTACTGTGAAATATTTTTGAGACACTTTACACCCCCCTCCTTTACTGTATTGTCTTTTTAACAATGTTACTTCCCTTCCTCCTGCTGTGTTTTTTGTACACTGTGCTGCTGCAATATTGTAAATTTCCCCACTGTGGGACTAATAAAGGGATATCTTATCTTATCTTATCTCAGAGGACTCCGCTTTCACAATCACCTTTTCTACTTTTTTTTTGGATAATACCATCTTTCATCAATGTTGTGTGCCTCTGTGCCTCAGTTCCCTGAACGCAGCCTCCAGACAGAGTTCCTGGACAGAAGCCTCCAGATTTGGACTAACATGAGTTAGTGATCTCTGAACTACACAAATTGCCAGCATAGAAAGTCGTTGTCAGAAAATAATTTGCATGTTTCATAGTTAGAGTAGAAAAATGTTTTAGGTTCAATTATCTAAAAGATTTTTGGAGTGTAAACTGACAGCAATCAAAATATTTTCAAGAGAAACAGAGGGAGCTGTTATACGGACATTCATTAGTAGATAAAGAGTAGGACTCACCTGTCTCAGGGTCCTGGCCACAAGGCTCTCTAATACTGGTCCTCGATCTTCATGGAGAAGGTGGACTTCGTCCAAGATGAGGAGACGCACTATCTTAGACAGCGCAACATCACCAACACTCTTCCTGGTCACCACGTCCCACTTCTCTGGAGTCGTCACCAACATCTGGAAACAAAGAGATCAAGTCACTATTAAGTGTTTGTGATACAGAGACAATGTTCAACAAAAACATCAAAAATATGCATGAAGAGGAGAAATAGACTGATTATTGGTGTGGCCATTTATCTGATATTCAGCATTGATCCGATGTTTCTAAGTATCTGATGATCAGAATCAGTTTTTGTTCTGCAAGTGCACAGAAGGTGAACATGTAAACACAATCAATGAATCCTTTTTTATTTTGGCTTGTGAGTTTATGGAGGTCCAACATTAAATTGAATCAATACCCTTTTAAATGCTGTCCAGAATATATGCGGACTAGTCACACACCTCCTCCTGCATGTTACCAGAACTGTGTGTACAGTCATACACCTCTCACTGAATTCATTCAGAATATGGATATTATTTTACACTTTACTTTCTCCGCAATTTCCTGCTCATGTACGTGAATGGCACACACTGTAAAACAACCAGAATCCCTCCAGAAGAGTTGTCAGATTCATGGCTCATCAATGCCCAATTACCCATAACTCCACCCATTACCACCAAGACAAGAGTACCTCCATCATAACACTGTAATATAACTGATGTATACCAGTCCACAGTGTTACAGGGGTCCTATACTTGACACATGATTCTGTGGTTGTTATGTCATATGATATATTTTGTCAATGCTTAGTTAATTATACTCAACATCATCAAACACCTGTATCCACTCAATGCCTATAATTCCAGGGTAATTTTATTCTCTTTTCAAGAAAAAAACTACAATGCATAACTAATGCGGTGCAAACTCTTTGGCAACCTGTCCATGGGTGTGCAAATTCCTATTAAAGTCTTTCTTTAAAAGCAGTTCATTAAATCCTCTCTAGTTTGCATTTAAATCAATCTATACAGCCATTAGAGGTTGGCATGCTCACAGGAAAGGAAGCGCCTGCTCCTAATTGGAGCTACTGGCTAATCTAAATGGAGGCTCTGGCAAATGAAGCGCAGGCCAAAGGGCTTTCTTCATTATCTCACAAATACACACACGGGGGTGTCGACAAGACATGTTCGGTTGAATGGTGTTATTTGCCTTTCTGTCCATGATCACAGAAAGACTGAAATCAATCATCTAAACCACTGATTTTTAATATTTTATTAAAGCTTGATGGAAGAAATGTTTCTAAAAGATGAATGAATTCATAAACCTGTCAAACCTGGATGTGTGAAAATAAAAAAGAATGTCTACAACTGCAGGCAATGGCCATTTAAAAGATCCTATTTGTGGTGCATTCCTGGATTGAACATGAGTAATAACAACCCATTGACAAACTATGTCCACATCAAAAGAATACTTTATATCAGGGGTAACCAACTGGTGGACCCGATTCCAAATCCAGACCGAGAGAGGGTTCCATCCGGACAGTGAAGACTTTTGACACAGCAGGAAAAGGGTTGGTGAATTTTTAACTTCTCTTCATCTAAGGGATTTTTAACAGGCACAACAAGGCCAGCTCAGTACAGCCGTCTGGGTAATAAGACTACAGACTCAACGTTAGGAGAGGCATCAACAACTTCATGACATCATCATGTAATTAATTATCTAACTGGATGAGTTGTTGTTGGAGATGAGTTGGAGATGGGTTTTTGATGACGTTATCTTAGCATTTTGATTAAGGTTAGACAACACTCAACCTCATTTCTCAATTCCTGGTAGTGGTACGTCATTGGTTCAAACGTGAACAGTACCCAACATTAAGACTGTGTTCATCCATTCTTATTCTTACCTCTGCCATTAAGGTCGTGTTTACACTGGTGTCTGCTTGTTGGCTTGTTTGTTAGCAGGTTTACACAAAAACTATTAGATACACTTTCATGAAACTTGGTTGGATTGGTTGGTCATAAAGCGAGGAAGAACCTACTCAAATCTGGAGTGGATCTGGATAAAAGGGCAGATCCGGGAGTTTTCCTTTTTTTTTTACTTTGCAGATAAAACTGTCCAGACCTTAGTTGTGACTTGATAGATTTCCATCAAATTGGGCGTGGGGCAGGTGTCATGGAAAAAACTAAATTTGAAAAGGATCCATGGATTTCTTTACTTCTTTTAACTCATTTATTCAGCTTTATTATTAAGTACTTGATGGATTTTAATGAAACTTGTTAGGTGAGGTCAATAACTGAATTTTGGATTAAGGTTAAAGGGACCTTGGCGAAGGTGTCACTCAACACATAGTCAACCACTGACTGGATCAGAAAATCCTTACCAACATGATATTTAGTACACTAAAATCACTCAAATCCAGACCTCACTGCATGTAAGGCTTTCAGTATGTCTGTAAGTATGAAATAAACATTGTGTTCTATTTATGGGGAAGAATCACAGTAAGCAGCACTCTGGTAGTGACAACAACAACATAACAAACAATAAGAAAAGATGTGCGTGCACTCCTGTTAGCATACTCCCATGTGAGTATACTAATTATGTGAGTAGTGTTGTCTCAAATCGGACACTGTCACAGTATAATTAACAAGAATGATGGACTCAATATTTGACCGCAAATATCACGTCACTATTAAACATATCTGCCGGCTTTTTCATTTAACTAAAAATGAACAGTTTGATGCGCTCTCTGTTTCATGCAAAGCAACCGGTTGTTGGTAGTTTTATTTATAGGTTGCTGTTCTCCTCCATAACTGCCGCCTCCCCGGTCTCCATTTTTTCAAGCTTGAAGAGTCTCCTAAGCCCCTCCCATTTCCGCTAAGTAGCCAAGAAGGCGACCATTGAGTGTAAGAAGTGCTCATCGTTCACACTCAACCTTCGGGCCTTTTTGAGTATGCCATCCAGGTACTCCTAATACTGCATTCTGACATACTACGTAGTGTGAACACACTGATACACTCAACCTGGCCAGGTTGAGTATGGAAGTATGGGATTTGAGACTCAACACTGGTGTTTCTTCTTCTTCTTTGGATCAGGACGTGGCAATGGCATATTGCTTCTCTCTACTGGTTGTTATTAACTTTTGACACAGTCCAATACTGTGTTGATATTCCATCAGTTTCTTCATTTGAGTCCAGTTATCAGGTTGAATTGCTTAGAGTAAAAACAGTTTCTCCAGCTGATCACAGATCTGTGAACAGATTCCTCCTCTGAAGAAATGCTGATATTACAGGGAAGCACATTGCTCTAGAAATCAACAGGTTCATCTTTCACCAGTATAGTGGCAACAGGAGAAAACAACTGCCCAATCAGAGCTGAGAATGATAATTATGCGCTCAATACGCCTACACAGCATACTACTTGAGTCTGTATGAGTGAACAGTCCAAATGTCCATGCTCTGAGCTGGAGGCCCTTGTGAATTTTAGTCACACAAAAATCAATGTATCTGATGTGGTTACTGTCATGTTGTCCAGTTAGTGAGAGAACCCATGGAGACAAAATGTTCTAAGAGACCAGACTTCCAATCAATAGAATTAATACCAGGATAAAAAAAATAAAATGGACTGGGCTCAAGTAATTTTACACGTACATGTATGTTCGGACAGTTGTGTCGAGCCTGACCAATGAAAACTGGCCCACAGACAAAATTAAAAATGGAACCCATTTCGTTATTGTAATAAATCAAAAATCACCAGATCATTAATTTGTTAGTCTTTTTACAAACCAGTCATGTGTTTGTGTGAATTGACAGTTCCAGGAACTTTTTTTTAAACTTTCTTCAACATTGCATTGGGTGGCACAGAGGCATAGTGGGTAGCACTGTTGCCTCACAGCAAGAAGGTCCTGGGTTAAAAATCCACCTGAGGACCTGGGACTTTTCTGAGTTTGCATGTTCTCCTCATGTCTGTGTGGGTTCCCTCCAGGCTTTCCACCAAAAACATGCAGTAGAGGTGAACTGGTGACTCTAAATTCACCGTAGGTGTGAATGTGAGTCTGAATGATTGTTTGTCTTTTTATGTGGTCCTGTGATGAACTGGTGATTTGTCCAGGGTGAACCCCGCCTCCCACCCAAAGTCAGCTGGGATAGGCTCCAGCCCCCCCCCGCAACCCTACACAGGATAAGTGGTTTCAGAAAATGCATGGATGGATTTCATTTTTTCACAAATTATGCAAAAACTACAAAACTGATTTTCACAAAAGAGGACGGGTCGGGCATGTATCAGAACCCATTAAATAGTGGTGTGCATCCAGGTTGGTGCAGGTGCATCCAGGTTGGGACCCATGTACACCCTAGACATGTTGGTAGAGAGACAAGCAACCATTCACACTCACATTCAAAGCTAAGGCCCATTTAGAGTCACCAATTAACCTCTACTGCATGTTTTTGGACTGTGAGAGGAAGCCGGAGAACCCAAAGAGAACAGATGCAGAATGAGGGGAACATGCAAACTCCAAAAAGAAAGACCCCATGTCTGGATTTGAACACAGAACCTTCTTGCTAAAAGAAACTAGAATTTGTTTTTATTGATTATTCACCGATTTTTGCACATAATTGTTGTATTATGTGACGATTAAAACATACACTGGATTTCAGTCTTTTTTTGGAAGCAACAAATTACAGATGCACTTATTGAACAGTTTTATTTAATGGTCATTGGATAGTGTTCACTCTGTACTTCTTGTTTGAAGTAAATATTTTTAATGAAAGCTGAAAAGCCTCCTCCAACTGTGATATTAGCAGACCAAACATCTGGATTTGTTCAGAGCCTAGGAGATGTTAGATTTTTTTTTAAACTTACACAAAATTTTAAATTCATTCATGTGTTCTAGACTAATTGCACAATAATTATCAATTAATCCTCTCTTATTATTCAACTTCAAATGACTTTATTTAAAAATGTGTCCATTTCCGTGTCCGTATCTTATTCTTAAGTTACTGTAACAGCAGGGATTCAAGTTTCAAGCTGTCAGTGCTAGTTTGTTGGTGGGAGCATCCAGAATGCTAATCAGCAGGGATATGACTGTGACTGTATTAAAATGAAATCATTTGTTTGTTTTACTATGTCAGATTATCACTTTAACACGTTTATCATTGTCATTTATCTCCAACAGGAAACAGTCTGTTACCATTGGAGGCTACAGCTCCACCCCTTCCCCAGTAAACCAAGGCATGCCACAGGGCTCCGTGCTTGGCCCCCTCCTCTTCACCATCTACATGATCCCCCTTGGACATATCACCCGCCACATGGTCTACACATCCACTGCTATGCTGATGACACACAGCTTTAACTCAGCACCAAACCATCCACTCATCTCAAATCCCTTCATGCCCTTGCCCCCTAGTATCTGACTGACCTTCTCCAACTCTACACCCCAACCCAAAACCTACAATCCTCGACACGGGATTTGACTTCGGACAGAGATTCTCACACACCATAAAACAATCAGAGTAATATTCTATTAATTTCTTCACATAATTATCATCTGAGTAATTTAGTAACAAGTCATTTAAGATCATTAATTAGTCATTTGAGAGCATAATTTTAATTTCCTTCCTCATTAACCATGCCGGGCTACGTGTGTTTTAAGACTGCTTTTAAACATGAAGGTAACATTGAATGCGTTTTTTAAACTGAACAATTTTTACGTGTAGTCGGTGGGAGTGGGAGTGATGAGCTTTTAGCTCAATGGAAAGGTCAGCACAGATGACACCTTGCCAACTTATAGCACTTACAACAACTAGTTACTCATGTTGCTATGAGTCTGTTTGACAAATAATGGACTTGATGAAACAGAAATTAAATCTAATAAAATCTTCTGAATCTTTAGCAGCAGGACTCAGACACATCGATAATGATATGACATATCTGTTTCTGAGTGAGTTTGCCTTTTATACTTTTTGTCATCACATTTTGTTCAACAGTGTCCTTTCCAAATATTCTAGAACAAGAATCATTGACACGTATAAATTGTTAACTATTTCATGTGCCTTGGCTTTACCAGGACATTTTGACATGCTGCTCTCTCCTCTCATAGAAAAAAAACAACTGTTGGGCTGTGAGGCATCTGTGCCTGAGATGTCTTTAAATTATATTCCCCGTCTGGACAGGGTGCTACAGGGGGAAGAGAGCCTGAACTCCCAGGATGACACTCACAAGCATGCCGGCATGCACATGGCAGCATCCCTCCAAACCCTATCCGTTTCCATGGTAACTATTGCAGCCATAGAGAAAGGGGGATGTAGGAGGAAGATGAAGTGGGGACGTTAGTGAAAGGCATTTACTGGATTGCGATATGTAAATGACTAATGGATTATAAAGACAAACTGTTACGAAAACCTTCTCAACGTATTGCAGCAGTGTGTGTGTGTGTGTGTGTGTGTGTGTGTGTTTTAGAGTTAAGTCGTGATTTTTGGGCTTAATTTTTCGTTCACTTGTTTTATCTCATAGTTCTTTGTCATGTATTGTATAGCAGACCTGGTGAAGGATGAAAGTCTCAGTCTAACAATGGATAAATGAATAATATTTAGTACTATGTGAGTTTAGATCATTTACAACTTTCTGATCTATATCTTTTAAGTGACTGAAGTCATGCCAGAGCCTACTGAACATCAAAAGTGCACAATTACTTTCTTTAAATGCACTGACACCAATACAGTCGAAGGGAGGGATGAGGGGAGAAAGAGAACGAGGCTGAGTAGAAGAGAGACGGAGAGGTGAATCTGATTAATCATCCTCTTTGTCAAATCTTTTCACACAACGTGATAAAAACGCTCCTTTAATACACCTTCAGATTAACTGGAACTGGGCCCATTTCCTAGGAATAAACTCCCACCTCCCACCACCACCACACCAACCCCAACCTTTTCTTTATACTTAAGTCCCACCAGGCTTAGAACTTAAACTCACAGCAGTAGCAATCTCTCACATCCAACTCTTCAGGATTTACCAGATATGCACGTTTGTCAGCCATCTCAGTCTGCTGGTTCAGTGTTTCAGGCTGTCTACCGTCTTCAGCTTCAGATCTGGAGGAGCCAGGATCTCTTGCTAAATGTGTGCTCATCTTGGAGCTGTCATCCTCTTTTCTTTGGCCTCATTGTAATAAATCCATCCTTTTTCCTCAACAGAGAATGAATCTCCGGCATGTTTCTCTCTATGATATCTAAGGTCAAATTCACATGTTCCATCAGCAAAACCCCACAAAGGCAAAAAACAATTGGTGACTGACAAACTGTAATTGGCTAATCATGTCATTTATGAGTATAATTTACATCACTTTGCCCGCTTAATTAAAAGGGCGTAACGTTACAAAGTGGCTGGGAATTCCTATTTAGGAAAGTGAGAGAAATGATTTGAAACTCTATTGGCTCAGTGGAATCAGCTCTGGAGGATCATGTGTACTGAAGAGTTAGTGTAATCACTCAATTATTTGCATAAATTAGTCTACAGTGGAGTTGCATTTAATGCAATGCAACTGAAGAAAAAGAAATACAACACAAAATTCAGAAATGTGCGCAGCACAGAAAGCAACAGAAACACAGCAAACGATCCAGTGACTGACTGACAGACAGACAGACAGACAGACAGACAGACAGACAGACAGATATCACGTTGCATTACGTTATTTAAACTGTTCTGTGTGATTTGATTATTGACAGCTGATAGAAAGTACATTTTTCTAATACATCTAATATAAAATGGCTGTTTAATAATTTAACTGCCAACTGTAAACCAATAAAAAATGACCTTTTAAAGAATATTTAGCAAAACTTTTGTTTTGTGTTTATGTAAAAATTACATACTATATTGATCTGTAAAAATACTGTTCAAGACACTTCAACTTTAAATTCAGAAAAGGCCAGGCTGACTATTTTTGCCCTGATAAAATACTGTTCAGAGCAATGAGTGTAGTTGCTCTCATGGCTTTTGTGGCTTTTAACAATCTTAATAATTCTGTCAAGATATTGCATACAAACGTATATCAACCTGAGTTTATTGGTGGCAATACAGCCGTAGAAAAAGGCCTCCAAAATTACCTGACAGTCTTGTCAGACTGCTGTTCAACAATACCTGTGACCACAACTCTTGTCTTTCAACTTTATGAATCATATTAGGATTTTAAGATGATTTTTATGATTTATGATGTGTCTGTGTAGTAAAAGTGTGGCAGTGGGCCATAGATGCTCTACCCAGAGTTAACGCTGCACAGAAGCCTGGAAAACAACTACAATTAAAAGTAGACCAAGAAGAGGAATACATCTGCTCAAAGGTTTCTCAATGACAAGTGAATTATAGATTATGAAATAATATTTCATCAATCAAACTGCCTTATATCCATCATATCATGTGGACCTCCATCAACTGGGCCTTCAAAGACATTTGTTTGAACAGGAAAAATCATAAAAATGACTATGTGAAGAGAAAGAAATACATTTTTAATGGTGGTGCAACAATTTAACTGTGCATCAGTAGTATTTCATTATCAACTGCAGACAAAAGCACTCCAATAAAGACATTTGTCAATCAGAGAAGACTATCCTGGGTTATCATTAGCATCTGCCTTGTGTTGTGGCGCTAGCCTAGCCACTTTGTAGGTACTGTGACAAAACAAACACTGCTGTGGTCAGTTGGGGAAAAAAAACCTGAGAGTGTGTGTTTTCATCTAGCTATGGTGGACATGAGTGCCCCAGTTTAATTTGTGCTGGACTCTGCTGGAACAGGACTGGGGACCCTTTCAGTCTGGGATCAGCTTTTGTTCGATTAGATCAAATTTAGGCAGCCATCAGGGATTCCCTTACGCATAGTGTTACGGACCAGGTCTGGCCTTTTAGAAGGTGCCCTTATGGCTATTGTGTGCAGGTGATGTGGGGGAACATGGGCGTTGTAGTTTTTAAATTATGTTGATGTGGATGGATAGATAGATAGATAGCTAGATAGGTTGGTAGGTACTTTATTGATCCCCCCCAAAAAATAGCACCAACAGATAAATGGGTAAAAAGCATAACATGAAATTAAAATAGTAAAACAACACTAACGGTTAATTAAAGAGGCTAAAGCAGACATGGGCAAACTACGGCCCGCGGGCCATATACGGCCCATTGGGCTTTTAAATCTGGCCCACAGAACTTGTCCAAATTACATTATTAAATTAAATTCTATTATAGTTAAACCTCATTCATTTTACCGTTTCCCTGTAATGCCCGTGTCTCCCCAATAGATGGCGCACTCCAGACACATTGACCTTTGTTGGAGTGTGGTGTATTACTCTCTACTTCACTTTTCGCTTTGCACTTTGAGCCCTTCTGTAAAAATGAGCCGACCGAAGAAAAGTAGACAGTGAGTGCCGAGTGTTTGATAAAGAGTGGACAACAAAATACTTTTTCACTGAAGTCTGATCAACGGCTGTATGCCTGATATGCCAAGAAACTGTTGCGGTTTTCAAAGAATACAATATCAGCCGTCACTTTGCCACGAAGCACGTTAACTACGCTATCAAACAGTCAACACAAGAACGGGAGGCTAAGGCTCAGAGGTTGACGGCTAATTTACAGACTCAGCAAAAATATTTTCACAGACAAACTGCGATTCAAGAGTCAAGTACCAAGGAAAGTTTTTTGCTGGCATTCAAATTAGCGAAGGCTAGCAAGCCTTTCTCCGAAGGCGAGTTTTTGAAAGACTGCATGGTAGAGACAGCAGGTCTCTTGTGTCCGGAGAGCAAAGGCAAGTTTGAAAAAATCAGTTTATCACGCAGGACTGTGACTCGCCGTGTGGAACTGATTGACGAAGATATAGCCAGTGAATTAAACAAAAAGGCGGAGTCCTTTAAGCTATATTCACTAGCACTGGATGAAAGTAACGACATAAAAGACACTGCTCAGCTCCTAATTTTTATCCGAGGGATTAACGACAGTTTTGAGATAACGGAGGAGTTTTTGACCATGGAGTCCCTGAAAGGAAAAACGCGGGGAGAGGACTTGTATAACCAGGTGTCTGCTGTCATCGAGAGAATGAAGCTACCTTGGAGTAAACTTGTCAATGTCACCAAGGATGGATCGCCAAATTTAACTGTAAAAAACGTTGGGCTGCTGAAAAGAATCCAGGATAAAGTGAAAGAGGAAAAACCTGATCAGGATGTTATTTTCCTTCACTGAATCATTCATCAGGAAGCTCTGTGTAAGTCTATATTGCAGCTTAATCATGTCGTGAATCCAGTTGTAAAACTTGTTAACTTTATACGAGCAAGGGGACTTCAGCATCGTCAGTTTATTACGTTCCTGGAAGAAACCGATGCAGATCACCAGGACTTACTTTACCACTCTCGTGTCCGCTGGTTATGTTTGGGCAAAGTGTTACAACGAGTGTGGGAGCTCAAAGAGGAGATTAGTGCCTTTTTGGAGTTAATGGGGAAATCCGACGAATTTCCTGAGCTAAGCGACAAGAACTGGCTTTGTGACTTTGCGTTTGCTGTAGACATATTTTCGCACATGAATGAGTTGAACATGAATCTACAGGGGAAAGATCAGTTTGTGCACGACATGTACACAAATGTTAGAGCCTTCAAATCCAAGCTGACTTTATTCTCCAGGCAAATTTCAAACAAATCTTTCGCTCATTTCCCCACTCTAGCCATGCAGAAAGAGGCGATCCGAAACGCAAAGAAATACAGCATATCACTGGACGACCTGCACGGAGAATTCTGCTGTTGGTTCTCTGATTTTGAAAAAATTGAAAAGTCACTTCAGCTGGTGTCCTGTCCCCTGTCACAAGACCCTGAAACAGCACCACAGGAGCTGCAATTGGAACTGATCGATCTTCAGTCTGACTCCGTCTTAAAGGAGAAGTTCAGCTCTCTTAAACTAAATGACTTTTATGCTTCACTTAACGAAGCCACGTTTTCAAACCTCCGGAGGATGGCACAGAAGATGCTGACGTTGTTTGGCTCGACCTATGTATGTGAGCAGACATTCAGCGTCATGAACATCAACAAAGCCCGTCACAGATCCAAGTTAACTGACCAACACCTCGGATCCTGAGAATTGCCACAACAAAACTAACTCCAGACTTTGATGCACTGGCAAAAAAGGGAGATCAACAACACTGTTCTCACTGAAACTTGAACGTGAGTTTCTCTACTGTGTTATGAAATTAATGCATTTGGAAAACAATTTGTACAATGAGACTGGCATATTCATGCTTTGCTGCCTGGTAAAGGCCAAATCCTTTCATGTAATGGCTTTTACATGTCATTTATATTAGTTCACACATACACTCCATCCATCTGTTCCTGGCCCAGCCCCTCTGTCAAATTTTAGAACCCATTGTGGCCCGCGAGTCAAAAAGTTTGCCCACCCCTGGGCTAAAGTATAGATTGCACAGTCCAGCCTAGGGTGCATAATACTGTACTGTTCTGTGTTATACGAGTGTGCTGTCTCTCACCTAAAACATTTCTGTTTCATGCGGTGCAAATGGTGAGCACTAAACAACATCTTCAGGTGCTCATTTGAGAACCAGAATAAACATTTTATGTGCACTATTGTGTATAATGTACACACGAAAATGTTCAGCTGTTATTGTTTAATTTGTATTTTTGTATAGCGTTGATCACACTGGCATTTTTTTCAAATGACATTCTTTAATCCTGATCAGTGTTTGAAGAGCTCCCTATGTCACCTACATCGGTAATACAAGTACAATCTTTAAGGGAGTATAACCATTAGAGCACTTTAACTGTGATGTCGCTGTCTTATCGTGAGTCGGTCTGCTTTCTCCATACGAAGACCACGGCTCCAAGATGACCACACTTCAGAAGTCCCTCCAATGGTCTTCTTAGCCAGGTTTGACTGCATATGCATTTATTTCAAAGATATTTTTCTCTTCAAAATATGTGTCTTATGGCTGTATGTGGGCTGGATTCACATTTGTTACATGGATTACATGGAGATTACCCCCACCAACATTTGTAACTGACCCAACATCAGATTCAAACTAATCTGATTTGTTCTCCTGGAGAGTTAAAGTCTCTCTAAAACTCTCTGGATGTGTCTGATGACAGAAAACCTCCTGCTTCTGGTTTGAGTGAATGCCATCAGTTAACACAGCAGCTGTGAGCAGTGCTAAAGCCTTGGGTCCTGTAGGTCCTGGGGACCGTCCTGTAGGTCCTGGGGACCATCCCGTAGGTCCTGGGGACCG
>CM075190.1:3000000-3037500 GCA_037577475.1 Chaunax sp. Z400 | reverse complement strand
GTTTTAGAGAGTGTTCATAGAGTGCTGATATGTTGTGAAAGGAAGACAGCCTCTGATCATCACCAGCAGGAGCAAAACACTGAAGTTCAAATAAAGAAGATGTGTGTTGAAGTCGTTGAAATACAACAGTCTGTGTTTATTAAAGGAAGGGGTGGGCAACAACATACAGGCTCCACTTAGTAAAGGCTCCTGATTGGTCAGAACTAGGGCTGCACTATAGTTTATTTTGTTGTTTCACAAAATTACACCTCCCTTCTCTGTGTCCACCTCCCTCTGTGTGTCCTCGTCCCTCTCTGTGTCCACCTCCCTTCTCTGTGTTCTCCTCCCTCTCTGTGTCCACCTCCCTCTCTGTGTCCACCTCCCTCTCTGTGTCCTCCTCCCTCTCTGTGTCCACCTCCCCCTCTGTGTCCACCTCCCTTCTCTGTGTCCTCCTCCCTCTCTGTGTCCTCCTCCCTCTCTGTGTCCTCCTCCCTCTCTGTGTCCACCTCCCTCTCTGTGTTCTCCTCCCTCTCTGTGTCCACCTCCCTTCTCTGTGTTCTCCTCCCTCTCTGTGTTCTCCTCCCTCTCTGTGTCCTCCTCCCTCTCTGTGTCCACCTCCCTCTCTGTGTCCACCTCCCTCTCTGTGTCCACCTCCCTTCTCTGTGTCCTCCTCCCTCTCTGTGTCCTCCTCCCTCTCTGTGTCCACCTCCCTCTCTGTGTTCTCCTCCCTCTCTGTGTCCTCCTCCCTCTCTGTGTCCACCTCCCTTCTCTGTGTCCTCCTCCCTCTCTGTGTCCTCCTCCCTCTCTGTGTCCTCCTCCCTCTCTGTGTCCTCCTCCCTCTCTGTGTCCACCTCCCTTCTCTGTGTCCTCCTCCCTCTCTGTGTCTTCCTCCCTCTCTAAAAAGCTCCCTCTCTGTGTTCTCCTCCCTCTCTGTGTCCTCCTCCCTCTCTGTGTCCTCCTCCCTCTCTGTGTCCACCTCCCTTCTCTGTGTCCTCCTCCCTTCTCTGTGTCCTCCTCCCTCTCTGTGTCTTCCTCCCTCTCTAAAAAGCTCCCTCTCTGTGTCCTCCTCCCTCTCTGTGTCCTCCTCCCTCTCTGTGTCCTCCTCCCTCTCTGTGTCCTCCTCCCTCTCTGTGTCCACCTCCCTTCTCTGTGTCCTCCTCCCTCTCTGTGTCCTCCTCCCTCTCTGTGTCCACCTCCCTCTCTGTGTCCTCCTCCCTTTTCTCAAAAACTCTGGAGCCAAACCAAAGTACAGGTGAGGAAGAATGGAGAGAAGATGTGTGAGAGAGAGAGAGAGACACAGAGCCTCACCATTCCTCTGAGCAGTGTGAACTGTGAACCAGATTTCTCCACCATTACAGGGTAACTCACACACCTTATTATTACTTTTAGAAATAAAAATGAATCTTTAAATCTAAGAATTTACTAAAGAAAAACAAATCGTCATTGCTGGTGAAAAGTGAGCTCAGAACAGGCTGACAGGAGAGCAGACTGTATGAGCATCTCAATAAATAGGCCTCCTATCATGATGTCATGGTGAACGTTTTCTCCAATCAATGCAGCAGTAAGTCACGAACACTGTGTGTACTTTACACAACTGAGTCGTTTTAACAGTCATGTGACTGTATTATACTGTATAATGTGATATTTCATGTGGAATTATATTTTTATTTCTTTTATTTTTTGCATTTTTGAGCGACTTATTTTCTAAGTAACCTCAGTTAACCAAAGACTTTATTTTATTAGCTGTAACTTGTTCCAGTGAAGTGAAGTGTGGTGGTGTGTAATAAGTGCAGTTTATGGAGTCATCCTGTCCTTATGATCACTTTGTTTCAAGTGTTTCACATGGAAATAAATAACCAACAAGTTAGTGCGTGTGCATAGTCTCTATCAGCTCTGTCCACCGGGACTAAAAAGATTTCAGCAGAAACATTGTACACTGCTCAAAAAAATTATGTTAATGTTTGACCCCCGCCTGTCTGTATGCACTCCTGACAACGTCTGGTCATGCTCCTGATGAGTCGGTGGATGGTGTCCTGGGGGATCTCCTCCCAGACCTGGATCAGGGCATCAGTGAGCTCCTGGACAGTCTGTGGTGGTACTTGGTGGCGTCGAATGCACCGATACATAATGTCCCAAAGGCGCTCAGTTGGATTTAGTTCAGGGGAACGTGAGGGTCAGTCAATGACATCAATGTCTTCATCATCCAGGAACTGTCTACACACTCTGGACACATGAGGCCGGGCATTGTCCTGCACCAGGAGGAACCCAGGGCCCACTGCACCCAGGGCCCACTGCACCAGGAGGAACCCGGGGCCCAGTGCACCAGCTGCACCAGGAGGAACCCGGGGCCCAGTGCACCAGCTGCACCAGGAGGAACCCGGGGCCCACTGCACCAGGAGGAACCCAGGGCCCAGTGCACCAGGAGGAACCCAGGGCCCACTGCACCAGGCTGAACCCAGGGGACCACAGCACCAGGCTGAACCCAGGGGACCACAGCACCAGGCTGAACCCAGGGGACCACAGCACCAGGCTGAACCCAGGGGCCCACTGCACCAGGAGTAGCCCAGGGCCCACTGCACCCAGGGCCCACTGCACCAGGAGGAACCCAGGGCCCACTGCACCCAGGGCCCACTGCACCAGGACGAACCAAGGGCCCACTGCACCAGCATAAGGTCTGACAATCACTCTGAGGATTTCATCCCGGTACCTAACAGTCAGGGTACCGTTGGCTATGATCATTGGCTGTGTGACCCTCCAAGGATCTGCCTCCCCAGACCATCACTGACCCACCACCAAACCGGTCCTGCTGGATGATGTTACAGCAGCATAACGTTCACCACGGTGTCTCCAGACTCTTTCACACCTGTCACATGTGTTCAGTGTGAATCTGCTCTCATCTGTGAAGAGAACGGGGCACCAATGGTGGACCTGCCAATTCTGGTGTTCTCTGGTGAATATCAATGGAGCTGCACGGTGCTGGGCTGTGAACACATGTCCCACTAGAGGGTGTCGGCCCTCATGGAGTCTGTTTCTGACAGTTTGGTCAGAAACATGCACACCAGTATCCTGCTGGAGGTCATTTAGGACTCTGGCAGTGCTCCTCCTGTTCCTCCTCATACAAGGGAGCAGATACCGGTCCTGCTGCTGGGTTGATGCCCTTGTCCTTCCTGTCCAGCTCTCCTGGTGTAACGGCTGGTCTCCTGGTATCTCCTCCATGCTTTTCAGACTGTGCTGGGAGACACAGCAAACCTTCTTGTGACCACATGTATGGATGTGCCATCCTGGAGGAGCTGGACTACCTGTGCAACCTGATTGGGCTGCAGGTACCGCTTCATGCTACCAGTAGAGACAAGAACACTGGCAAAACACCAAACTAGAGAAGAATCAGTCAGGAAGGATGAGGAGAGAACAACTGTCTGTGGACACAACATGTAAAACCATTGTCTTGCTTTTGTCTCTCCATTACACCTGTTGTCACTTTCATTTGCACAAAAGCAGGTGAAATTGATTCATAATTCCTAAATGGACAGATTGATAACCCTTAAGTTATCAAAAGTTTAACTGACTTGGTGTTATACTGTGATGATTAAGTGTTCCCTTCATTTCTTTGAGCAGTTGTATGTTCCGACAGATATACCATATATATGTGATCAAACTGCATCATAGTAGCAGTGAGTGACCCCAGTGTCTGGATCTCCAGTTTGTGCTGTGTGTTAGGGTCACACCTTGAATTCATCCTTCTTGATGACGCCGCCTGGCTGCAGATGCTGTCGGATCTCATGAAGGACGGTCAGCATGGCGATGTTGGTCTTTCCAGCGCCGGTCGGTGCGCAGATGAGAAGGTTTTCATTGGTGTTGTAGGCCGTCTCAAACACCAAGGACTGGATCCTGTTCAGACGCTTCATCCCTTTGAACACCAGCTGCCCAATCTGAGTAAAACAGTGAGGGAAGGACGAGATGAACAGGGTCAGCACATCACTACAATACACTCACATAAGTCTGTGTGAACTATATCTTCAAACTGAGAAGTACAGTAAAATGCAATAAATATGAAAAGGATGACATACAGATACAATAATATGTCAATAAAATCAGTCAATGTCTTTCCTTAGTCCTGGTGTAGGTTTCTGCCTGCTGGATATCCAGACAGATAATAAGCATGTTGTTTTTGTTCTGTGCTGATGATGCCAGCTGTAAGCAGAGTTACACAAACACTACAAGTATTTCATCACAACCTTTTGGTGGGCTGGACCCAAAACAAGCCATTAGATCCAGATTCAGGGGTGGATTCAGGACCTTCTCCTTTTTCAGGTTGCACAACTGTTCTTTGTCTAGAAGACATTTGTATTTTACTCTATGGAACTGTAACACAATGGTGTCTTTGACATCTACAGTTTATGATTTATTATGTTTTGCGACAAATAAATCATTTATGCAATCAGACCACTTCCCTTTCTTTGATAATACTTTTGAAAATACTCACGTTGATTTGGAGTTTTATTTCTCCTTGTTAATTATTCTTCACGTCTTACTGTCTCTACTGATATCATGATCAGATAATGATAAAATTCCTGCTGCCGTCTTGAGATGAATCCAGACTCTCATGTTTGATTCATTGAAAAACTGCTGATGTTCTGGAGCTCAACTGTACAGAACCTACATCAATATGTTGAAGTGATACAACAACAAAAAAAAACTGTAGCGATGGCTGTCAGTGATGATTGGAGTCAGTGACACAGCTCAACAACACTGTTTGCACAGTCACCCTTAGCAACTGGATTTGGGCCAGTCTTTGTTTGACCCCTCCCCTGACAGATTGTTCTACCCAGTGTGAAATGACATGAAATATAGACAGGTGATCAGTTCCATGTGTCAGTGGCTGAGGCAAGAGGTGACTGCACATCAAGAAGCATGAAGGAGGACAAACGGTGTGTGGTGGGATCAGCTGTCACTCAAGCTGCCCTCCGTCTGCCTTCACTATGGCAACAGAGTGAGGGTGATGGCCCTTAATCTCACTGCCACTGATAAGTAGAGAAATGGCCACTGTGAAGGACAGCCGGGGCCCCACACACACATTAAACATGGAGGAGAATAAAAACATCCAGCTGCTGCACAGGTGAATCATTTCCTCCTGGAACTACATATGAATACAGATATGAGGAGAATGTGGACAGTCCAAATATTCACTCCTCCATTCCTATTAATGCACAAACTGAAAAAATAAAAAACTACTGTCATAAATAAAAATAGAAAACCAGTGGGAAAAATGCTCCTGTCATGAATGAAGCTGTAAAAAAACTAGCAACGCCACCATGAGAATGAAACCGAATCAGACGTCAGTGATGACAGGTTTGGTGCAACCTCGTACAACAGAGGTCACTGTTGTTCCAGGTGTGTTTCCTACCTCCATCTTTTTTCCTCCAACATTTTAGCGTCTCCCTGCTTACTCTGTGTTCCACCTCTCTCCACGGAAGGCTGGCTGAGGATGCCTTGAGCTTAGACAGCAGTATTATTTATTCAAGGATTCATTAGAAGGACGTCATCACTTTCTTCTTCCTCTTCGTTTCGCTTCAACACTCAGAAAGAAATAATTAAAGAGTGTGTGTCAGGCAAGGATATACGGAGAACTGTTCGGAAGTTGGCCCCCGTAGCCCGGTAGAGAGGAAGAGGTTATTAATGCATCACAGAGCAACTTTATCAGAGTCCACTGGAAGGAGGGCAGGGCGGCTGTGGTTTCAGATAGATGCAGTCTGGGGGTTGGGGGCTTCTGATGAACATAGCCACTGATGTTAAATAACCATACCCAGCGCCAGTTCCAAAACAGGAAGTTATTTCTAACAGAAACTAAAATGATTAACACAGAGCCACGGATGGGCATCTAATATCCACGCTGACAGCTCCATCTGACAAATGCTTATGGATCAGGAGTTGATTGCAGCAATCAACTCTTTCTACTTCTTTCCAAAAATTTTCTAGAAGGATACAAAATTTAACTGCGCAGAAAATATGTCTGAAAAACTGTAAACTGAGGGTGTTTAAAATAATTTCCAGAAATTTAGACTCATCATTACACTGCACTTTGCCACGACATGTTTCTAAAACGTTGGGACAGTGGCAACAAAAGACTGTAAAAGTAGTGAAATGCTCAAAGGAAACAGCTGGTGGAACATCTCTACATTAATGAGGTCAACTGGAAACAGGTTAGTAACATGTGAAAAAGAGAAGGAGCACTACTGGTGTCCCTCAAACCACCGCTGCTCATGGAAGGGACCTAAACAAAAGGTGGAAGAACTATGACCAAAAAAAGGCACAAAAAATCCAGGTCCAGCACTCAAGGTAGGTGGGCTAGAGTCACAAAAGAACACCAACGCGTGTCGGCTTACGCCTTCTTCAGGGTGTAAAGACACAAAGAAACAGAGTAATAGTAATTGCAATCATGTCAGGTGTGCAACACCGGTTGCATGCATCACTTTCCTTAATCCTCGAGAGGTAACAGTGAGCACATGATAAATTCAATCTCTGGTCTTAAAGGGCATGACTTAGCAGTCCCTCCAGGATTTCTTGGGCCTTTTTTGTGATTGTTGTGGCCTAAAATGCTTGATTTCACGGCAGCTTTTCTCAAAAGTTGCGATATTTTCAGGCATTTTATATATTTATATAACATACAAACACACGCACACTTTGTCATGCAAACAGGGGTTCACGGTACAATCACTTTATACTACACTGACATTATCACTAACCATGCCCATTTAATCTAACTCATGTTAATCTTTCAGCACTTGCAACAGATCTTTATGCAACAGCCTCTGTTATGATATGTTTAGTCTACCGTCCACACGTTTGAGCCATTGTTTTGTGGTATAAATGTGTTTGTCAGTCGACGACTTTCCTTTGTGTTCCACCACAACGTTGCATGCGGTGCAAAACAATTAACCCCCGCTTTCATGTAGAACATCGGGGAATCACCTCCCACGGTCTTTAGCCGTAATGTTTGCTGCTAAATGTGAGACATTCATGTCCAACATCTTCACGACCAGAAACAAGGAAGTGAGTTTGGTGATGTACAAGTATGACTCAGTGTGTGAGCCTGCTAGGATTGGTGAAACTCACAGCAAACTACGATGATTGGACAAAAGTTGCAAATAAGTTGCAGTGATTGGACAAGATTGCAAGTCCGTGCAGAATTTGCAGGGATTGCTTGAATTTGCATTAACAGTTGCGATCGAGACATCGCGAAATGCTGGAGGTACTGACATAGAAAGCAACAAAGAAAATTACACAGGCTGTCTCCAAACACATGCCTCACTAGATTTGTCTAAGAACAATGACAATGACAATGGAAAAACAACACTGGCAGATAAAATAACAATAATATATAATAAAAAACACCATGTCAAATGTATAACTGAGACGAAAATAAGATTTTAATAGGAAAGATGAGAGATCTAAATCCTTATTTAGACCAGGGTAACTGGTGGCCTTAAGGGCATGGATCCAATCCTTCACTGGGCCTGAGCTCATTTAAGATGGACTGAGGTGAAGTGGAAAACTGTCCTGTGGTCTGACGAGTCAACATTTGAAATTCTTTTTGGAAATCATGGACGCTGCATCCTCCAGGCTAAAGAGGAGAGGGACCATCCGGCTTGTTATCAGCACACAGTTCAAAAGCCAGCATCAGTGATGGTATGAGGGGCATTAGTGCACATGGCATGGGTAACCTGCACATCTATGAAGGCACCATTAATGCTGAACCATATAAACAGGTTTTGGAGCAACATATGCTGCCAAGTAGACAAAGTCTTTTTCAGGGAAGGCCTTGTTTATTTCAGCAAGACAATGTCAAACCACATTCTGCAGGTATTACAACAACATGGCTCGGTAGTAAAAGAGTCCAGTCCTAAACTGACCTGCCTGCAGTCCTGACTCGTCTCCCATTAAAATGTTTGGAGCATTATGAAACGTAAAATAGGACAAAGGAGACCCTGAACTCTGGAGCAGCTGAAATCCTACATCAGACAAGAATGGAAAACATTCCACTTTAAAATGACATCAGCTGGTCTCCTCAGTTCACATATTATTACAGAGTGTTGTTAAAAGAAGAGGTGATGCAACACAGTGGTAAACAAGACCCTGTCCAACTTTATGGAAACGTGTTGCTGGCATCAAATTCTAAATGAGGATATCATTTTCAAAAACAATTAAATTTTTCTGTGTCAACATTTGAAATGTTGTCTTTGTGCTAATTTCAATTACATATAGGGTTTAATGATTTACAAATCATTTCATACTGTTTATATTTACATTTTACACAGCGTCCCAACGTTTTTGGAAACGGGTTTGTAATAGATTGATACCACTAATATCATGACAGGACAAAGTTATGCATGTGTCCTGTTCTCAGTTTATCAGATTTAAGTGGTGCTCCTACACATAGAAAGTCCTCCTAAACGTCTATGTGAGTTCCTGGCTGGGCGATTTTCTTTTTTCTGTCTATGTGATTAATGTCTCCAGCTCGGTTTATTTTGGTTCTTTAACTTTGAATCTGAAGGTTTGTGCAGAAGCTACAGCTGGACAAAAACAACCCTCTGAAAAGTACTAAATATGTCTGTATCTAACTCCACTCCAGATGACTAAACATGTTGAGGTACGGTGTGGATGATACTGAAGCACATTGTCTTCATAATGACTGCAGGGCTTCTTCTTCTCCTCTCCAAACAGGGATGTGAGTCCAGTCTACAAAATGATTCCCCCAAAGGTTCAGTCCACTAGGCTCCAACTTATAAATATTCAGTTTTGAATTATGGACCACTGAGCTTCACATTATTTCAGGAGGCTTGTGCACACTCATCCATGTGTCTCTGTGGTGAGCGCACAGGCACAACAAGCACTTGAGTGGCCGGTCTCATTTTGATTTATGAACTTTGTTTGTGAGGAAAAGCCAGTGTCCCTGCACTTCTTAAACATGCTAATTCATGCAAATGTATGCCTGCCCAAGCACTCACCTTGCGGTAAAGCATACATGTTGTAAATAGAAATTTGTCATAATTTAATGATCTTTGGAAATCTTCAGTGCTTTTTTTATTCTCCCCTTAAAACCTCTCGAGCTTCATTGTTATGTTAATGTATGCACACATATCTTCCAATTGGAGATACAGCTGTGTCTGCCAAAACATGTCTCCAGGGTGTGATATCAGTGTTGTGGGGAGGTAGTTACTATACTGAATGGATATTATGCAGCTGTTAACGAATAGGACCAACCCTGCTTGGAGGAAACCTTCATCGTGAATTTCAGATGATCCTCCAGATGTGGTGAAGTGAGGCTTGTTATTTTTAGTATTTACCAGAGATGAGTAGAAATAGGGCAGGGGTGTCCAAACTACGGCCCGCGGGCAGACTGCGGCCCATGGTCCATTTTTAATTGGCCCGCAGCAAATTATAAACATATAATGGAATATGGCCCACACATGAAACTTGCACTTGACTGTATTGTACTTCTTAGTTTTAACACTAGGTGAAGCTACTGTCTTCAACAAGGCAGCTTCTCCACAAAACAAACTTAATCAAAGAAAAACTTGCCACGGATGACCAAAAATGGCAGAACCAACAAGATAGCAAGTGAGTGCAGAAAATTTCAGACACAGTGGGAAAATGAAAATTTCTTCACAGAAGTCAAGGGGAAGTGTGTCTGTTTGATTTGCAATGAAACTGTTGCAGTGATGAAAGAGTATAATGTACGACGACACTATGAACCCAAACATCAGACCTACACGTCCTACACTGGTGCTGAGCGAGAGGAGAAAGTTAAGCAAATGGCAGCTAGCCTGCTAGTTCAACAACACTATTTTTACCGTGCTAACAAAACACAGGAAAATGCCACAATAGCCAGCTACGAGGTAGCTCAACTCATAGCGTGACACGGGAAACCTTTCTCAGAGGGTGACTTTATGATACAGTGCCTCACTAAAGTCACAGGAATAATGTGCCCAGAAAAGATGCAGGAATTCAACAACGTGAGCACGTCCAGAAACACAGCTGTGCGGCGAATCGAAGACTTGTCAGCTAACTTAAAACATCAAGTGTCACATAAAGCTTGTGCTTTTGATTTTTACTCGATTGCATGTGATGAGAGCACAGATGCCACAGACACCACACAGCTGTTCATTTTTTTGCGGGGAGTTTTCCTTCAGTCCAAAGTGCAGCATCACTGCTCCCACTAAGTGCAACGCTGTTCCCATTATAGGTGAGTTAAAAATATATTACACAGTATTCATGTGTTCACAAGCCCAATTGCTTAATAAATTCAGTCAATTAAAGTTGATAACATTTTCTAACAAACGTTAGTTGATGTGTTAATAACCCCAATAACTTATTTGCATAACTAGCTGAAATCTACCCATCCCCTTGCCCCCTTATTTTCCCCCTTTATACAGGGGAAAATAAGGGGGCAAGGGGGATCACCATCCTCAGATTGCTTCGCTGCTGTTTTGAGAATGAGCTGCCAACCCTTTTGTAACAAAATAAATGAAAACCCATTGATGGAAAGTTGTGATGGAGGCTGTTTTTTTTCTTTAAGCATATTCAATTATCAAGCATAATTTACCTACATTTGATTGATTTTGTTAACTTTAATACACTAGAGGTGAGGCGATATACCTCACGTCCAGTGAGTGGCCCAGCCTTTCGTATATTTTTCTGTATGTGGCCCTCAGTGAAAAAAGTTTGGACACCCCTGAAATAGGGAGTTCATCAGGATTAATGCATATTAAAGCTGATGTAGATCCAGGGAAAATGTCTGGACTATAAACATACCATTTGCAGTATATTTTGTTAGGCAATGTTCAAACCTTTTCTCTCATCCTTATAAGTGGAAGGAAGCTGTTTTCAGTAAACTGTGTTCAATAGTGACCGCTGTCTTATGTAGACCTGTAAATTGGCACAATAAAGGGGTTCAATTCAGTCCAATGACATATAATGTGAAAGTGTAAGCATTGTGATATGTGTACTTTGTGTTTATGCTAGTGATATATGATGACTTCTAGTCTCAGTTACAGATGTCAAAATATCAAAGTACTGACACCCTGTGTTTAAAACAATATCTGTGTTTGAGAGTATTGAGGGCACCACAGCTATAAAACAGATCTCCCATCAGATTTTAAACCCAAGGCTGCACAGATATTTACATTATTTCATGTAAGTTGCTGTGTTCAGTGACTTTTTCTACACCAGTGCAGTTTAATTAAAAAGGAAATAAACTATCCTGTGGTTTCCAAAGAGATTTTTAAGAGAGAAGAGTTTTTATTGAATCAAAATTCAATCTTCTGGAATCATGACAACAGTATTGAGTCAAACGTCTGACAGTAGATTACAACACAGTTATTTAGCTGTTAGGAGTTTAAAAAACTGAAAATGAACCACTGGCTTATATCTTTGACTCAACTATTGGTTAAAATCACTGCAGTGTTTCTGAGAATTATTACTGTGTCCCAAACCAGCAGTAGAAACAATCAGTGTGTCTCCGCTGCCTGTGCCATTTATGTCTGATGCATCATGGGACACTCAAGTCTTCTGATATTTTCTAAAAGCACAAAACATCAAATCTGACAATCTGAAAACAAAAGGATAATTTATGTGTTTGTGTTGAAGAAACTGTATAAGTAATAATGTTCCTAATTAGAGCAGGCGTTGGCTGGGGTCAAAACAATCTGTAAACTCAGCTGGCTCACAAGGTAACATCTTCAGGGTTCCTCAGGAGAAGAGAAACACCCAGTGAATGTGTCTGTAGAAACTAATACAGTGAGTTAGCTTCGAATCTGTGAAGTGGAAGCACCCGTTCTCATTAACAGAGCCCATGCACAGCCTACGGACATATGGGCAAACTGGGAGGACTGGGAATATCTTGCCAATCCACCAGCTACTTAAAACACACTAATTGGACACCAGTGATATCAATATCCCTTGGCCTCTCTGTGTGTGGGTTTAATAGTAAAAACATGATAGCCGGTCTGTGTGCATACGCAAGAAACTGCCATTGGTTTTTTCTTTGTGCCAGTGCTGTTTGTGTTATTCTGTGTTTACTGTATGAGTCACAATGAGCTCTAAACTAATTAAATTCCTCTGTGCATTGGTAATGGGAAACTAAGAGATATAATTGTTGTCATTTTCAAGCCATCCTTTTAATTACTTTCTGGTTCCATTTCATTCCATTTGGACTGACACCCTGATCAACTTTTAATTGCCAGTTTCTGCAAACAGCTTATCAGCCTGCTCCAAGCCTGCATGCAGAGTGCTAAATGACCTGGCCAAACACACCTCCAAAACACACTCTCAGACACACATGCACCCTAAATCCCAGAGCCAGTCCTATGGATCCACACACCCACAGCAACCCTCGGCAGCAGATGTACGCTGGAGTCTGACAGAGTGAGATGTGGACACAGCAAACAGGAGGCTCATTCATTTCCCTACAGAACAGCAGCAGCAGGAAGGGGAAGGGGGAGGACACAAAGAAGGGGGAGGGAGAGCGGAGAGTGGGATGGAGATAGCAAAGACTGAGGTAATCCATCACTTCATCCATAAGCACCTGCTGAAGAGGCACAAAGTGCTTGTGAGTCCCAAATAACGATCCATATCACAACATAGCACATTTTCTGCTAATTTGGCTAATATAAACTGCCCACATAATATTTCTCATTACATTTTGAATTATAAACTCTACTGGATTGGCACTCAGAGTGCATCCTCCATCCTACATGTCTGTTCAGCTTTTCTGAACCTTAATCCACCCCTCCACAAAGTTTACTGCAAACTGGTTCAGTCATTTTGGTAAATTAGTGTTTAGAAAATGTATGAAACATTCCTGGAGCTGTCCCTCCATCTGGATCCAACATTTAATGGGTTTGTTTCTGACATGTCACATCCTTCTATCAAGTTTAGTGAAAACATGTCTGATCGTTTTTGTGACTTCATGTTGACAAACAAACAAACAGATGGGTGAAAACAAAGAGAAGAAGGCAGACTGATCAAGCAGAAAATACTCACTCTTATTTCATAATTTCTCTCCAATCATTATGAACAAGTTCTTTTAAATATAGAACAAAACATAAAAAGTATAAAACATTCAAATGTAAATAGAAACACATGGTTGGTGGTAAAACAGTTCTGTGGAACCCTCAACAATGAGTGTTGACTCATAAACTAGTTTAATCACACACACACAGACCCCCCCACACACCAGCATGGCCTAGCATCATTCAGACATTAACTGATGACATCACTCCACCGTCGGAGCGTTTGTCTCATTTTGTATATGAAACAACAGATACCGTCACAGCCCTACATGTATAATAGTAAATATCTCTTTCTGACCAGAGTGTCATTTTGATTTGTTTTATTTTTTATTTTAGAAAGAGATGTTCAGGCATAAATACTCTGTCACTTTCATTTGACTTATCTTCATTGATTCATTCATTCATTTACCAATCATTAAAAATTGTCATTTAAAATAAAAAAAACGTACCTAAAAAAACAACCCTAAAACCAAAGAATGCAACAACCGCCCCCCCATTCCTACAGTCGTACTAATGTTCCCCTGAGTACATACTCAATCAGTGTGTACTGCACACTGCTTCCTAAGACAATGACTGTGTATGCTATGACCAACAGACCGTTGACACTGAAGTATACTCAAGTAAGATGCCTTCTCTGCACCACATGACCCAATGGATGACATCATCACTGATCTCCATACGTCCACATCCCAGCTATGGCTGAATGAAAACTGTTCATCACAAATCTAATCAGCATCACCTCTTCCACCTCATGTAATATGTACCAGTATGAGTTTAGGTAGTGGTATTAGTTGGTGGTTCATGTTTGATTTAAGGAATAAAGACTGAAGGTAAAAAGAGCTATTAAGATGGAAAATGATAGCAGCTACTGAGGAGAAGAAGAGGCTGAGCTGAGGAGGAGACTGGGAGAGAAGGGAGCCTGGAGGAGGAGGAGGAGGAGACTGGAGGCTCAAAACATTTATGTAATCAGGGTTATAACTTATGTTCTGGACCTGTGGGGTTGGAGACTGTGTTCATGCAGTCTCAATATATAAAAGACATTACTTTTTTCAAAATACTAATGGCATAAAAAAAAGTCTCCATATGGAAATAGGTCACCTGACTAAACAACTAAAGAAGGAGCTCAGAGAGTCACAGTTCATTCTGATTATTCATTATCCAGTTATTACAGACATTGGATTAAATACTGGGGACACATTGTCACATATTGACAGTGGATGTTTAGGGTATCAGAGGGTGACAGTAGATGTTTAGGGTATCAGAGGGTGACAGTAGATGTTTAGGGTATCAGAGGGTGACAGTAGATGTTTAGGGTATCAGAGGGTGACAGTAGATGTTTAGGGTATCAGAGGGTGACAGTAGATGTTTAGGGTATCAGAGGGTGACATTAGATGTTTAGGGTATCAGAGGGTGACAGTAGATGTTTAGGGTATCAGAGGGTGACAGTAGATGTTTAGGGTATCAGAGGGTGACAGTAGATGTTTAGGGTATCAGAGGGTGACAGTAGATGTTTAGGGTATCAGAGGGTGACAGTAGATGTTTAGGGTATCAGAGGGTGACAGTAGATGTTTAGGGTATCAGAGGGTGACATTAGATGTTTAGGGTATCAGAGGGTGACAGTAGATGTTTAGGGTATCAGAGGGTGACAGTAGATGTTTAGGGTATCAGAGGGTGACATTAGATGTTTAGGGTATCAGAGGGTGACAGTAGATGTTTAGGGTATCAGAGGGTGACAGTAGATGTTTAGGGTATCAGAGGGTGACAGTAGATGTTTAGGGTATCAGAGGGTGACAGTAGATGTTTAGGGTATCAGAGGGTGACAGTAGATGTTTAGGGTATCAGAGGGTGACAATAGATGTTTAGGGTATCAGAGGGTGACACACATTCAGTAGATGTTTAGGGTATCAGAGGGTGACAGTAGATGTTTAGGGTATCAGAGGGTGACAGTAGATGTTTAGGGTATCAGAGGGTGACATTAGATGTTTAGGGTATCAGAGGGTGACAGTAGATGTTTAGGGTATCAGAGGGTGACAGTAGATGTTTAGGGTATCAGAGGGTGACAGTAGATGTTTAGGGTATCAGAGGGTGACAGTAGATGTTTAGGGTATCAGAGGGTGACAGTAGATGTTTAGGGTATCAGAGGGTGACAGTAGATGTTTAGGGTATCAGAGGGTGACAATAGATGTTTAGGGTATCAGAGGGTGACACACATTCAGTAGATGTTTAGGGTATCAGAGGGTGACAGTAGATGTTTATGGTATCAGAGGGTGACAGTAGATGTTTAGGGTATCAGAGGGTGACACACATTCAGTAGATGTTTAGGGTATCAGAGGGTGACAGTAGATGTTTATGGTATCAGAGGGTGACACACATTCAGTAGATGTTTATGGTATCAGAGGGTGACAGTAGATGTTTAGGGTATCAGAGGGTGACAGTAGATGTTTAGGGTATCAGAGGGTGACAGTAGATGTTTAGGGTATCAGAGGGTGACACACATTCAGTAGATGTTTAGGGTATCAGAGGGTGACAGTAGATGTTTATGGTATCAGAGGGTGACACACATTCAGTAGATGTTTATGGTATCAGAGGGTGACACACATTCAGTAGATGTTTATGGTATCAGAGGGTGACACACATTCAGTAGATGTTTATGGTATCAGAGGGTGACACACATTCAGTAGATGTTTAAGGGTGTTGGAGGTACTGTTGTTCCAGAGAGTTCTGCCACACCATCAGACAGGATTGTAAAGAGAAGACTTGAAGGCTTGAGGCTTCTGCTTAGCAAGCCTGGCAAACACACAGAGCCACATTTGTGTGCTGAGGGGAGCCCCGTCAAAACTGGATTAGGAAATGCAATCAAGGTGGATTAATTATGGATGGAGGAATGTTCAGTTCTGCCTCATCTCTACAGACTTGTGCATATTCAACTGACTGCTTCCTCCACAGCAAACGATAGGGCGAGCTGTGAAATGAGTGGTGGACAGCACCAGGCTGGCTCACCTGTTACTAGGGCTGGGAGGTCAAATGTTAGCAAAAACAGCTGATTAATAATCTGCAGCGTGACGTGTGCTAACAATAGTTTCAAAGTGACTCATTCGGGCATTCAGAGGTTTCATTCAACAGGTTTTCATGTAACGTCAGCTTGGTGGACATATACAAGTCAGTCACAGAACCATAACACATTACACTTCATGATTTTAAAGCTTTTTAGGCTGAACTCAGCTGTTACAACGAACTTCTCCTCTACTGACCTGCATCAGCTCGTCTCCCTATGGCGACATGAGCCTAATGCAGAGCACCTGCTACCTGTTTGGAACCCAGCCGCTGCTGTGACTGGCTGCTGACGCACCGCGAGATTTCAAAACGGGAACACAAGCCTCTGACGTCTCGCACTGTTTACATCTTTCACACAGAGATCACGCAAAATGATGTGTGTGTCCATTAACACACACAGACAAACAGCTTTGTTTGTTCACACCGAACAATACAGGGTGGAAACAATGGAGCTCTGCTCTGTGACTGCTACTGGCTGCTTTCTAGTCTTCCTGTTTGGGCCTCAGACATAACACATCCTCAAAACGTCATGGCCTGCCGTTCCACCTCGTGTTCATACAGATGTGTGATTCTGCTCTGTTACAACCTCCATGTCGTTAACACAGAATGTCATAGTGTAAGAAACAATGACATGGATGGGCCCCAGGTGTTCCTTCACTTCTGTCAGGTAAAAACAGTCAACTGTGGGCACAGGCAGACACCTGGACAGGAAAATATGATTTCTTTTTTCCCAGTGTTTGGCAGCTGTCTGTGAAACTCACCACTTTCTGCACAAAATACTCAGATTAAAAGCTTTCCAGCAGTTTAAAAACCAACATCCTTCTTTCCTTAAGGGTGTTCAACTGTTCCAGGTGGTTCATTTAGCTTTACACCAATCACACAAACAGCAATGTAGAGGCACACAGTAATGACTACTGAATGAAAACAGTGCTTTGTTGAACAGAGAAGAGGAGGAAATGTGATAATACTCTGTTACACTAATAAAATTTGTGCTAATAATAAGGTGCATTATTCTGAATTTCCCATGCGAGTCATTAAAGTAGAGGAAACTCCACATTCCCCTTAATGTGTTTTAAATGAACGGTCGTTATCGGTTCACGGCAGTCTTTACTAACCCTACCTTCACAAAAACAAGGCATTAAACACTCGTCAAATGCTTCATTTCTCTGGTGAACCAACTATATTTGATCCTGTTGTTACATTCTGATTTCTTTAAGCCTGTTTGCTGTCAATGCAAAGTCAAGACTTCCTCTATGTGGTTGTGATAAATTCAGGATAATGTACATTTCACAGCTCTAATTACATTAGTATACCACCAGAACTATACTTCATCATTCTGCTGAGTTCCTCTTTGTTAGTTTTGCTTCACCAATTCCTTCCAGTCCTACTTATCTGTTTTTAGATTAGTATCTTAATACTGTCGGTGATACTCCTTCATATTAAGAGCCCTCCAACAGCTCAGGGGGCACAGTAACTTATTTTATCAGGGTTTTTTAATGTAGAACATCTGAAGACACTCAGCAGCAGCATAGAGAGTAGGGCATACCACTGCTTTTCAACCAAAAGAATAAAAGCCAGTTTTTCCCCTACATTCATTCAGCAGCAGCACACCGCCGCTACTAGATTATCAGCACCGCCGCTAATATTTCACACGGCAACACCCAACGTAATGGTAGTAGAAAGAGAGAGATACTATAGAATGAATAACATGTTTAACACCAAGTCTCCCTCAACACTATCAGACTATCAGATCCTCCTGGACCCTCTCCTCAGTCTTCAAAGAACACCTACGTAAACGGTAACGTTAGAGCAGCGTAGCTCCTTTAGAGAATAGAGCAGTGAGAAACAAGTGAGCAGCAGAAAAGTAACGATGAAGCAGTGAATGAGAGCAGAACAGAGGAAAAGGTTAGCAGGAAGTTGTCAATATGTGTCACTTAATAAATGCTGCAGCTTCTCAAGACCAAGAATTGCTGCTATGTGACGTTAGCTACATTCATAGGAAGTCATGTTAATTAGCTGCTGGTCATTATTAATATTAATATATTTATATTTTTATATTTTTATATTAATTTCCACAGATAACGTCAAAACCTGTCCATTAAGACACAAAAGACAAACATGAATAATCCTATCTATAATGAATCTAAGGTCAATTAATTTGAAGATATTCTAACTTGCATGAATACGGGCCGGTGTCACATTCTCATGGATACAACAACACAACAGCACCGCTGCTGGAATAGATTCTAGGGGAAACACTGATTGCTATAGAAATGTACATTATGCTGAATTTACCATGTAAGCAGGGTCCAAAATTAACACCCATCACAAGCCAAATTTGGGTCAAAATCAGCACTGGCTAATAAATATAATAATAATAATAGTTATTATTTTTATTATTATTTTATTATTATCATTATTATTATTATTATTATTATTATTATTATATGCGAGTTGCTGAATTAGGTCCACCTGACTACAAACTGATAACTACAACATGTCAGCTGATTGACCATGTTGTAATGCCGCTACAGAGGGACTGTTCATCTCTATAAAACACAGCCTTACATTATAATGTTGATGTAGGGATGTTACAGTTGACTATAGAATGTTTAATACCCCTCATAACCTCATCTATGACATCTGTGAAGACTTCTACCACACCAGCTGAGGCTCGCTTCACACACCAAACCAGAGAAGGTCACCTTCCTTGAAGGGGAGGAGGGATTTAGGCTGTGAGTGTGCTAACTAACTAGTTAAAAACATAAATTAATTAAAGCTGAATTATTACGGGTTTATTTACCTTGATAGATAAGACAGCCGTGGTGAAGTCTTCGGAACACCACATGGTTTGTTTATTTATTGTAACACAAAATCAGGAAAATATACTTCAAATATCTAAAATAAAAGATCATTAATGATGCATATGAGGTGGAACTCATTTTGAACTATTTTGTATAGGACAGCAGCTAATGGTTAATTTTCACCATTAAAAGATTGAATGATTGGTAAAATGTTTGGTAGTGTTATAATTACACAGAGCCCAAACTGATACCTTCACAATATTTGTTTTGTCCAACCATTAAATTATTTTAAAAGGATTAAAATAATCTAAAAGAAAAAGCCATAAATGATGACATTTGAAAGGTTTTTACATTGAAACTGACTTCCATGCCTAGCCTAATGGAGCAGACCTGTGGTACCAAAGGAAACCATGTATCTGTGTAAGTCATACATCAGTTTTATGGCCGGTTGGAAAATAGTCTATACAACAAATCTTTCAGCGCACCAGACAATGGCAGAAAGACAAAATGTTCATTTTGCATGTGAGCCATCAGAGTGCAGGTAATCTCGCCTCCCTTTTATATTCTTGCTGACTTTCAGCTGAGACTGTCATCATTTGAATACCTCTAATGTTTTTATGCATGAATTTAATGTATGTACCTGACACCATAATTGTCTGGGTGAGGGGTAAAAAACACAAAGTGGAAAATTATGAAGTTTTAAGTGTCAAGAAGGAGAAAGATACAAGGAGGAGTCAGTCATTACTTCCAGCCCCCACAGCAGTTTAAGAGCAGAGCTTTGTGTTCCCTCATCCTCCTGCCTGTGGCCACGTGTCATTTCTCTCAATGTGTTACCACTTTGAATGGAGTCCCTTCAATTAGCAGTTCATAGTAGTCTGTGTGCTGTCAAGGCTTCTGTCTACAGTTTCAGTGTCCATTCTGCTGTCAGTGGTAGCAGTAGCAGTAGCAGTAGTAGCAGAAGCAGTAGTAGTAGCAATAGTAGCAGTAGCAGTAGCAGCAGTAGTAGCAGCAGTAGTAGCAGTAGTAGTAGCAGTAGTAGCAGTAGTAGCAGAAGCAGTAGTAGCAGAAGCAGTAGCAGTAGTAGCAGCAGTAGCAGAAGCAGTAGTAGCAGAAGCAGTAGTAGCAGAAGCAGTAGTAGCAGAAGCAGTAGCAGTAGTAGTAGTAGTAGTAGTAGCAGCAGTAGTAGCAGCAGTAGCAGTAGTAGTAGCAGCAGTAGCAGTAGTAGTAGTAGCAGCAGTAGCAGTAGCAGTAGTAGCAGTAGCAGTAGTAGCAGTAGCAGTAGCAGCAGTAGTAGTATCAGTAGTAGAAGTAGTAGTAGTAGTAGTAGTAGTAGTAGTAGCAGCAGCAGCAGTAGCAGTAGCAGCAGCAGTAGCAGTAGCAGCAGTAGTAGCAGTAGTAGCAGAAGCAGTAGTAGTAGCAGTAGTAGCAGAAGCAGCAGTAGTAGTAGTAGTAGTAGCAGAAGCAGTAGTAGTAGTAGTAGTAGTAGCAGTAGCAGCAGTAGTAGCAGTAGTAGCAGAAGCAGTAGTAGTAGTAGTAGCAGTAGCAGTAGTAGCAGAAGCAGTAGCAGTAGTAGCAGAAGCAGTAGCAGCAGTAGTAGCAGTAGTAGCAGAAGCAGTAGTAGTAGCAGTAGTAGCAGAAGCAGCAGTAGTAGTAGTAGTAGTAGCAGAAGCAGTAGTAGTAGTAGCAGTAGCAGCAGTAGTAGCAGTAGTAGCAGAAGCAGTAGTAGTAGCAGTAGTAGCAGAAGCAGCAGTAGTAGTAGTAGTAGTAGCAGAAGCAGTAGTAGTAGTAGTAGCAGTAGCAGCAGTAGTAGCAGTAGTAGCAGAAGCAGTAGTAGTAGCAGTAGTAGCAGAAGCAGCAGTAGTAGTAGTAGTAGTAGCAGAAGCAGTAGTAGTAGTAGTAGTAGTAGCAGTAGCAGCAGTAGTAGCAGTAGCAGTAGCAGCAGTAGTAGCAGTAGTAGCAGAAGCAGTAGTAGTAGTAGTAGCAGTAGCAGTAGTAGCAGAAGCAGTAGCAGTAGTAGCAGAAGCAGTAGTAGTAGCAGTAGTAGCAGAAGCAGTAGTAGCAGAAGCAGTAGTAGTAGCAGTAGTAGCAGAAGCAGTAGTAGTAGCAGTAGTGTATGTTTTGTGTGTGTTCGGTCCATCAGTACAGCTACTGCACTCACAACACAATGAGTAACATTTATTCAGATAAATTAGGAAGGCTTTTACCACAGTCACAAGACATCCTGATTCATTAGTTAAAAAGCACCATAATAAATTCCCCAGTTTTAATGTTTCACACAGCTATTAAAGGCATACCGAGGCTCGCACAGCCCTGTTTGCCATTACAGCTTTCAATAAATGACAATCAGCACTCAGTGTAAACGAAAAGAGGAGGGGGAGCGTCAGACTTCTCAGCCTTTCAAAGCCTTTCTAATGGCACCTAAAGACTTATTAGGCATTGTGTGCCAGTGCTTTAGAGGAGTGGGGCACTTTGTTCCAGGTTTGCCCAGGCTTAAGCTAATGAAGAGAGCCGCTGTTTGACTGAGGCTAATTGACATCCGTCAGCAGAAGAGGTTCCATATCAATCTATATCAGTTACACAGAGACATCCACAGATGAAGGGGAAACTGCTAGTGAGCAAGGGAGAAGCTGAAAGAGAAAATAGACTAGTCTTTTAGAAAAGACACAGATGGAGATACAGAGAATTTACTGCAGCTCCTAGTTTGTTTAGGTTTAGGTCATTGCAGGAGGAGCTAAGACAGGAAGTATGTAATGGCAGAATGTCTAAAAGAGAGAGTTTCTTTGGTCTGAAACTTTGATGGTGACTATCACAAAATATGGCCCCCAAAAAGGCAACTCATTTGGGAAAAAAAGTAAAAAATAAACTAAGGAAAAACAATAGGACCTTCGCACGTTTAGTGATCGGGCCCTACTAATAATAATAATAGAAACAAGCTGCATGAGTAGAACCAAATGATGTAAACTAAAAAGAAGGTAGGTGTTGTCAGAACAAAGCAACATTTTCATAGTTCTAATAACTTACAGTATCTTCTATGATCTAAACAAGCACCACAAATGAGTGTGGTTTTTATAACTCAGTTTGGAGTTACTCTCTCCACACAAGATGAGCCTTGAGTGATGCAAGGGTTCGCTGACTGGTTGAACACACAAAAGACCAAAACAAAAATCCTTCTTTTTTTAAATCCTGTGTGAAACGTTAATGGTGTAAACAACAACAACTTGTAATGGTAGCCTTAAAAAAACACAGACAGAAACAACAAACTGTTGATTAGCAGAAATGATGTTGCTATAGCCGCTACCAGCTGACATCTCTTCAACATGACTATTAGCTATTTGACTGCACAATGCCCTTGTCTTTGTGGACACACCCCTGTGTATGACAGAAGGACTTCAAAGCCCTTGAAGATCCCCTTGATGACAATTGAAATTGACAGCACTAAAGAGACCTGAGCATGCACAGTGTAAGCACACACACAAACACACACACATGCACACACACTCAAGCTAGTACCGTATACTGTGAAAAGAGCAACAGTGCAGATGTGATTTAACCGTTCGTTATCAATTTTTCATGGCACAGGACACATGCACACACTTCCATCCACAAACAATTAGACACACACACACACACACACACACAGACACACACACACACACACACACACACAGATGCACCAAAGCTGAGGCTGGTTTATTATGATGTTCATTAGCATGAGTGACAGGAAGGTTAAGAGAGGTGAGCGGTTACACTAGTCTCCAGAAGTGTGACAAAATGCTTCTGAGCTTTATGGCTACTGTTGGTCATCAACAAAAGGCCGGATTCAGAAGAGGGGTAATCTTACGCAAATCTTCACCAGAGATACCAGTAATTACTGACCAACATGGTGTTGGTCACGTTCTGTCCACTGAATTCACAGTAACACCTTCTGGCCGGCGCTTTAAAGCTCCTCCCAGAAAAACAAACCGCTAGTCCTTCATTCCGTCTGATGTCAGGCTGCTAAACCTTGACAGCAGTCTCTGGGAATGCACATTTCATTAGGATTTTTATTCACCTTGAGCGGTTTTTATCATTTTTTTATTATTTAGGGGGTCACACGAGGGCACCAGTTTCTTTACTCATTTATTTATTTATTGTCTCTAACATAGCCCACTCATGTCTGCTGTCTATTGTAAGTTTGTAAATGTATGTATGGTCTTGGTTGACTGTTTAAACCTAATTGCCCTTTTTGGGATAAATAAAGTTGTTTGAATTTAATTTAATTTAATTGAAAAAGTAATGATGGATTACAGACAGGACGGGAGCAAAACCTTCCAAAAACATTAATGGGAGAGGGGCATTATCTGTCCTCCTGCCATACCTCTTCCCAAGGACCACAGCAGACTCACCTCCTGCTTGTCAAACCTCCAATATAGGCCAGTGGTGGCAGGGCAAAGTCTGTCAGAGGCAGGGAGAATATAAGTACCAGTGTAAGTGTGGGTTTGTCAGTCAAGGTGTCAGTCAGACTGATGTGTCATTGTGTTGGCTGAGAGCTAGAGCACCTCCATTAAGAAGGAGCATCACTCAAAGGCCATTACAGCTGCAGCCCTCATCTGTTCACTGACATGGAAGGTAACAGGACACATAGGTAAGTGTTTCTATCAGACTTCTAACATGTTGATATGGAGTGCTGTGACAGTTCACACTTCAGATGAACTAGTTCACAGTTCAGCTCACACCCATTAAAATAAAAAAATTAACTAGTTCCTCCGTTTTTAAATAATGAGCTGTGATTTATTCTATTTCAGTAGAACCTCTCATTGAAGGTAAACGTGTGGACAGCTGCAAACCAGTGGTTCATTTGATGAACAATGGCTTTTCAAACTCGCTCAAAGCCTGCAGCTCTCCTACAGTGTGGTCCAGTACAAGTCTGTCTTCGTCATGGGATAATGAAAACCCGTCCTTTACTAAATCTGAGTTTGACTTGTGTGGTTTGTCTTACCCTTTGATTTCTGGTGATCATTCACTCCTATGTATGCTCTGAGACTTGTTGGGTGCCTAAGTTCCATTTGTCAGTCCTTACTTTTTTCTTTAGTCCTGGTGGGCATAATTTGCATGGAAACATGATATTTGTCTGATCTCGATTTGCACTGATGTGGTCATAAAACTCGCTAACTGTTCAAATGGGCGGGCTTCTCCGCTGTCAGTAGCTGTGCTTTCTGAATAAATCTTGCTGCATGTTATTGTGAATTATTGGCCAAACAAAAGGTTTGGTCACGGCTCTACTGGGCTTTGGTATCAGGCACTTTTCTTAAGGTCATTTTCCATCAGAGGATAAAACCACCTCAATGTAGGTGGTCGTCATAGTCGACATTCAGAGCAACACACACTTCGTCTACCTCTCATAAACATGAGCATTACTAACTCTAGCATTATTACTCTCTGTTAAGGCAAAAATGTTTACTGCTGGTTTAATATCTGTCAACAGTAAAATGCTAGCTAATGTAAAGAGTAAATCTAGACCCAACAACAAGACCGACAAAAGGTCCGGACCAGATATTCTGGCCCCAAAATCAGGACCAACAAAAGGTCCAGACCAGATATTCTGGACCCAACATCAGGACCGACAAAAGGTCCAGACCAGATATTCTGGACCCAACATCAGGACCGACAAAAGGTCCAGACCAGATATTCTGGACCCAACATCAGGACCAACCAAAATTCAGACCAGATAATCTGGACCCAACATCAGGACTGACAGAAGGTGCAGTCCAGAAAATCTGGACCCAACATCAGGACCAACCAACTAGTTTTCTCTAGTTCTAGATCTCTTCCTGATTGTTGGGAGGTGAAGTGGGGTGACACCAGTCCAATTCTCCTGTAATGTGAGCCCAGCCTCGGTGTGAGGCTCAACATGTTGCAAAGAGCAGGTAGGATGGATCGATCTTTGTGGCTTGTATCATTCTTTAACAGATGATTTCTGATAAAGCACTGGTTAAAGCATAGTAACGTTCTTTGTGAAAGCTAATTCCGTTTCTGGGGAGGGAGACCATTTAAGGGATTGTACTCTCATATTTGCACACTGGGTCCTGCATTAACACACGATAACCTTTCACAGGTAGTTAGCAGCTGACAGTAGATGCATTTCTCAGCCAGGAACAACTTTTTGGCCTCCAGGAGTCAACAGTGGTTGCCTGGCAACCTCAAGGTGACAACTTCTTTTCCAGCATGTCTCTTTTTCCCCACACTGATCCTTTTTTCTTACCTGTATCTCAAGTAGTGACTTCTCGGTGCAGCGATTAGAGCGATTCATGGATGTATGCACTTTACAACGGTCTCATGATGACATGAAGCCTCCAGGCAGGAAGGAGATGGTTTACATAAGCTCACACTATGTTCGCATATGGCCACAGTCATAATAATACAATATCTGCTAAACATAGTTTGTCAGCAGAGACAACATAGTTCTCTGTATTGTTTAGACGAACCCATCCTGACATTAGAGATGTCAGTGTCAGTCTTCACATCTAAATCTAGTGTACAAAACCACAAGCACATCCACACAGTATCCAAACAGATAAAAATAAAGGTACACAGCAGCTCCTACCTCATCTAGTTCAGAGATATAGACAGGCCTCTCTTCAAAGCCGATGGACATGGGATCGATGGGTGGGATCTCCACCTCTTCATACATCTTACTGTTGTCTCTGCGGACTCCCTCGGGTAGGAGCATCTGTATGTCACGCAAAAGTCAAGACAACGCAGACATCACAAATGACCTCAAACACTCTGAGATAACATACCTGGATTTTAAAGCACTGAAACCCAGAGGGACGTTCAAAGTTACAAAACATATGATCAGAAGTCATCTATACGTTCACTTTCATATTTAGTAATATCCATATATGCATAAAAAACAAAGCAGATAAAAGAAGAGGGTTCTGTCTCATTTACGGTTTACATTAAACATTAAACATAATTCATTGCATTGTATGATGGGTTCTTGTAATTTCATTTATTTCATTAATTCACTTTAATTTTTCAGTTAGATAGCAAAATATCTCAAATAGTTAGTTTTTTTTTAATTTTTCATATTTACATATAAACTATTAAACTGATTTCCACAAACCTGCAGATTAAGAAAGAGGGGCAGACCCACCAAGTTCCCTTTGTTCAGGTTTCAAGTTAAGTGTTAAACTACAGCCTTTGTAACAGATGATAGGTTGTTAGGATGGATCAAATATATTTGTGAGCAGTGTACATTTATAAGAAAAGGATAACTACAAATATTCCAATAATAATAATGAATAATGTGTCTGTTTCTGCTTCGTTATGTAGGAGCAGACTACGACACTGTGATGTTGGGCTGGACCAGACCAAAGAGGACAGCTGTGGGAGAAACACCATAAAATCTTTGTGTCCTACACCTTAGTGTGAGTCATCATAAAGAAGCTTTTGAACAGCATGAGCAGACTAAAAAAGGGACAGGTCACTTGGAAGCTCACCCTGGCTCCTCCAAAAACTGCAGGCAACTTTGTGGCCTCTGCATAGCTGTCGTAGACATTGGGATAGCAAATGCGTTCATGCACCGTGTCTCTGCTGAGGATAGGTTCACGCCGTGCAGTCAGCAGGGCCACTTCCCTGTTCAAGGACATACAATACATGTGGAAGATGAAAAACCAAGAAAAGAAAGCAACTGTAATTTGCAGGTGCTTGATAGTACTTCAACATGACAAGAAAGAAATAAGTGAATGTCGGTGTCCTCAGTCCATATAAAGCCAGGATTAAACAACAATGTGATTCTTGTGAAAACATGAGACAGCGTCACATTGGGAATGATATACCGCTGGGCTCTCATCTCTCTGGGGTCAAAGGCCATCAAAGCATCAGAGTCACCGCTGTCATCGGCTCCTTTGCCTCTCTTTCTCTCTCTCTTCTCCTCCCTGCGATACATCTTCATCATCTGTTTTTCCTGCTCTGAATGAATGGTCACCTGGCACCCAAAGGTGGGCTTGGTCACTTCACCACTGACTTTTCGGCTCACATCTGGAAGAAAACAAGCACAAAGATAGTGTAGAGTAAGTAAAGGGGAAAAACACTAATACAACAGCATAGAAGGCTGTCCTAGATGAGATTAAATGTTTTTATTTCTTAAACAGGAGTACCCTGGACATAAGGAGTAAATACCATCAACCAATACCATTAACATACAAAATATAAACATAGAAGGACATATAAGAAATACAAACATCAAGCTATCACAACTGAAATCAGGGTTCAATGCTTATTTGGTTTTCCTTTTAGAACATGAGGTTGCACAGTTAAATGCATGAGGTAGTCCCTTTATCCAGTATCTGTTATGGTGGAGTATGGAGGATGAGTTCACAGCCTGAGGACAGAAGCTGCTCTGTAGTCTGGTGGGACAGCAGCAGATTCTTCTTCTGTAGCAGGGTGAACAGGCTGTGGCTGAGGGTAGGTGTTGTCATTAAGTATCCTTTCAGTGGGTAGCAGTGATGTTGTGGTCAGTTTTAATCACCCTCAGCAGGACCTACCTGCACAAACCATGACTATTCATAATGTTTCCTGTGAGGATGATTTCTAATAATCCTCATTAAAAATGACAACATGTGGCCATGTCAACTTTGCTCTCTTATGTGATGCTGTTTCTCAGAAACATAACATCTGTTCCACCTCAGCTCTACTGATGTTGTGGAGACTGGCTGAGAAGGACTCTCCCTCCAGGAGCCTGATGGGGTGAGATGAGTTCTTACAGGGATGCAGCTGACCAAGGGGCTCATTTATTAAATTGTATGAAAGATTCACATCAAAAGGTGCCAAACAGACACATACCCCACGCACAAAATATTCAGTGTTATAACAGTGCACATCTTACATAAATCACCATCCATACGAACCTGTGTGAGCTCCATGCAACGCCCAGTTACCTATTAATAGTCAATGAACCGCCCTTATTAATATCAACGCTCACTGATTGCATGAAGACTATCATGGGCAGGCAGAAGACTAAAAAAGAAACAACATTGAACTTTCTTCTTGTTGGAGAGGTGGAAACAACAGTGTGTGTTCCAGCTGGGTTAGTGGTGCTGCAGCTGAGGAACAGTGTGAGCTCAGCGTCTCCTCTCCACCTCGTGCCCCCCTGCCCTGTACTCCCTTGTCACCTGACCAATAGACAGCTTGTTTGGCTCTGTATGCGGCCCTCCCCTTTTCATTCAGGCTTTCTGGTTGGTGAATGAATTTAAGGTCTTTGTGATTTCCACAGAATCAACACCATTACTGGTGTATGATTTTACTGTTGGTGTATGTTCCTCAAAGGTGATGTGGTTCTCCTGGGTGAGCCAGTTTGTGCACTCATAAGTCCTGTAAAGTTACTGTATTGCTCTGGCCACACAGTCACTGTTTGAAGATGTTCTGGATTGTCTGATGTTGATGAGTATTTCAGTTTAAAACATAAATTTAGCAACAAGCTACTGATTGCCTCATCTGAATGTGCTGCCATCACCAGTCCATGACAATCAAATGATTACAGAAAGAAAAGACCAACTGAAATGTAAAAAATGAGATGTAAGGCAATATTAATAAATGAAGACCAGTATGAGCATGTGCTGCAAAACTGTTCTTAGAGATTCTTCACTTCATTATTCCCTGTGAACAAAACAATCACTGCCAAATTACCTTAACACACTCAAATGATCTACGGTTTAACTAGTGTTGAAAATAAAACATCGGTCTCAACCTGTGTTCTTGAGAAATTGTGATTTCTCCAATTTAAAGTGTGTATCTACTCAAGTACGGTCCAAATAAGCATGGAGTATTTGTACAACAATAGGCCAATTTTTATCTTTTAATATATTATATATTGTATATATATTTATTTTCAAATATCGTCAAATATTCAAATGAATCGTTTGCGTTTGGGAGCCTCTGCTCTGCGCTTTTCTGAAAAGGAGTCCACCTCCCTCTCTGTGTTCACCTCCCTTCTCTGTGTCCACCTCCCTCTCTGTGTCCTCCTCCCTCTCTGTGTCCACCTCCCTCTCTGTGTCCACCTCCCTCTCTGTGTCCACCTCCCTCTCTGTGTCCTCCTCCTTCTCTGTGTCCACCTCCCTCTCTGTGTCCACCTCCCTCTCTGTGTCCACCTCCCTCTCTGTGTCCTCCTCCCTCTCTGTGTCCTCCTCCCTCTCTGTGTCCACCTCCCTCTCTGTGTCCACCTCCCTCTCTGTGTCCTCCTCCCTCTCTGTGTCCTCCTCCCTCTCTGTGTCCTCCTCCCTCTCTGTGTCCACCTCCCTCTCTGTGTCCTCCTCCCTCTCTGTGTCCTCCTCCCTCTTTGTGTCCTCCTCCCTCTCTGTGTCCTCCTCCCTCTCTGTGTCCTCCTCCCTCTTTGTGTCCTCCTCCCTCTCTGTGTCCTCCTCCCTCTCTGTGTCCACCTCCCTCTCTGTGTCCACCTCCCTCTCTGTGTCCTCCTCCCTCTCTGTGTCCTCCTCCCTCTTTGTGTCCTCCTCCCTCTCTGTGTCCACCTCCCTCTCTGTGTCCTCCTCCCTCTCTGTGTCCTCCTCCCTCTTTGTGTCCTCCTCCCTCTCTGTGTCCACCTCCCTCTCTGTGTCCTCCTCCCTCTCTGTGTCCTCCTCCCTCTTTGTGTCCTCCTCCCTCTCTGTGTCCACCTCCCTCTCTGTGTCCACCTCCCTCTCTGTGTCCACCTCCCTCTGTGTCCTCCTCCCTCTCTGTGTCCTCCTCCCTCTCTGTGTCCAGCCCCGCTCAGAGCTCTGTCTCTATGACTACTTCTGTCATTAACTAGTAAACAAGCCCGGGAATATTTGAATGAATGCTGCAGTGAGATGTGATGATGAACTGGACCGGAGAAATGCTGGCTTTTATTTTCATCCAGTAAGTTTATGATATTTAATATTTTCTGGTGCAACGGCGATGCTGCTGTATTTCCAGTGTTTCCTCTATATTCATTCAGCACACCGGCGCTGCTAGATTATGAGCACCACCGCTAAAACCTCTCACGATCATTAATATCAATGAGCTACTAGTGATTTTCACACTGTGTGAGCACGACAGCACCCAACCTAATCTTGGAACTGTTTTGAGTCATCAACTAGTACATCAAATCACGGAGAGCCCTTGGGAGACTGTATGAAAATCTCAATAAATGGGCCACATATTAACATTAGATTTATAATTGCAAGTTTACGACAGTTCGATCAGGACCACTTCGGTTTCTATAAAGTTTAAGCCATTATCTTATATTTGGCGGCATGCTTCTGTTTGGGACCTCCCTGCCCTTCCACATACATACGTGGAAACCTGGAGCAGGAAGGGCACACCTTCCTGCCCTTCCATGAGCCATCATGGAAAGGCTAAAGCAGGGAGAGCAAGCGCAGAGACCCCAATTCAGAACAGAACAATCGTCAATGACAACCAAAGACATGATTAAGTCAGACACAACATGAAAAGGAGGAGTTGGGGTGGAGGTGGGTTGCAAAGCAGCATGCAGAATAAGCAGCAAAGGTAGGCAGGCTAATGCAGCTTAAATAACGTGCCCTGTATGAAATGTGCCAATTGGATGCATAGAAGGGAATCAGCTGGGCTGTCAGCTCCATTTTTACATTAGCATTAACATTACAGTGTTAAAGCTTCATTCAACATACCAACTGGATATGTAATGAAACCAAAGATCAGGGGCGTGTGAGAGAGAGCATTTACAAGAGCGTCTTGTAAAGCATTGGCTATGTGGACTGAGGGATTTTAAAAATATATTATATATATTATATATGTTATATACATAAATAAGATGCCTGAAAAAATCACAACATAAATCGCAACTTTTGAGATAAGCTGCCATAAAATCAGGCATTTTAGGCCACAACAATCACAAAAAAGGCCCACGAGATCTTTGAGGGACTGGTTAACAATAATCCTCTCAAAAACAACAGGTTCCTGGCACTTCAGTGCTCAGGCCCTAACAAGAGCTTGCATGGATTTCTTGGGTTTGATTTGAAAGGAATCATGACACACACTAGTTACAACATTTTACAGATGATAATGAAACTCAACTCAGTAGAGTACAACGTAGAACTCAAACAGTAGGGATGCTGTGTAAAACAAATAAAACAAATGAAGTGTGTTTACTGACAGCGGTTTGATGGAAGCTTCCTGTTCCTATGCTTTAATACGTCCTTTAAACAGTCATATGTAGTATCATAAAAAAGATGAAATCCCAATCATGATCCCATCACCTGTTATTAATGAACCGGTGACCTGTGGAATGGTCCAATGACGTGTTTCTGAGCATTCCACTATATTCCCCATCTTTTGTTGTCGCCGTCCCAAATAGTTTGAAAAGTGTTGCTGCCATCAAATTCAGATTAAGCCTATATTTAACAAATAAATGGCATTGGTAGGACCTGCTGGATCATATGATTGATACTGACTGAGACTATTAACCTCATGTAATGTAAAGGCATTTAATTGTATATGCAGATTTTTCAAGGTTAAGACCATGAATTACCTTTCTTTTGTCATGACACCTGCCATGTCCACAAAAAAAGGACCTGAGGATAGATCAAATCTAATAACGTAGGAGTATTTCTATCCTTCGATGAACAACACAACTGTTTGTTCTCACTGAGAATATAAGAACAGGTCAGTTACTGTTTCATATTTCAGCCCATGGAGTCAGATGCAGGTACATGTGGCATTGCACAGGTTAATGCTCCCCATTGCAGCCTCCCTGTTTGAGGCACAACAGCTCAATAAAAGGCAGAATTGCTCTTGAAAACAGATGAGATCTGATGATTACACAGCGGTCTGGGCTGATTGACTGAATGATTTCTTCTTTATCTCGTCTAGAGGCTCTACCTGCTGCACAGCCTCCCTCCCGTTTTCCTGTCACTCGTACCCTCCCTCCTATTACCTCCCAACCCCTTTGACTCTGTCACCCTCTATGCACCAGTTCCTCTGTCTAAACCATTCCCCTTCCTTCTCTCTCCCTCACTCTGGGAGCTATTGTGCCTCATTATGTGTCTCCAACAATGATTGCCTCCAAATCCCCAGGATTCTCATTTCCACAAGCGGTCATGATGCCAATGATCACTGAAGAGCTTCGCCAAAATAGATTTTATTTGTTTACAATATGTTTTCAAGGTGTTTTCACAGTTGAAACTGCAGTATTTAAAATCAATATACAAAGGAGTGACTTTAACGAGTCTTAAATGTATTACCAAAATAAAAAAACATTCAATTTTTATTGTGCACACATTATTTGATAAATCTGTGAATATATAACAGTTGTAATGTTCATGCTTGTAAACCAACCAGATTTAACCTGAAGTGGTACAAAATGTTTTAAGGTGTCATATGCCGCCTGCCAAAGGTCACTCCAGCAAGACAGGGGGCAGCATATCACCAGAGAAATGGTTCAATTCTGCTCAGTATAAGCATGCTCTACCATCTATGGCTGCAGATACCAGCTGCTGTTAGCTTCTTAGCTGTGTGACTAGTGGCCCTGTGGCTGACTTGTGACTAGTGGCCCTGTGGCTGACTTGTGACTAGTGGCCCTGTGGCTGACTTGTGACTAGTGGCCCTGTGGCTGACTTGAGACTAGTGGCCCTGTGGCTGACTTGAGACTAGTGGCCCTGTGGCTGACTTGAGACTAGTGGCCCTGTGGCTGACTTGAGACTAGTGGCCCTGTGGCTGACTTGAGACAAGTGGCCCTGTGGCTGACTTGTGACTAGTGGCCCTGTGGCTGACCTGAGACAAGTGGCCCTGTGGCTGACTTGAGACTAGTGACCCTGTGGCTGACTTGAGACTAGTGGCCCTGTGGCTGACTTGAGACTAGTGGCCCTGTGGCTGACTTGAGACTAGTGGCCCTGTGGCTGACTTGAGACTAGTGGCCCTGTGGCTGACCTGAGACTAGTGGCCCTGTGACGGACCTGAGACTACTGGACCTGTGGCTGACTTGAGACTAGTGGCCCTGTGGCTGACCTGGGACTAGTGGCACTGTGGCTGACCTGAGACTAGTGGCCCTGTGGCTGACTTGAGACTAGTGACCCTGTGGCTGACTTGAGACTAGTGACCCTGTGGCTGACTTGAGACTAGTGGCACTGTGGCTGACCTGAGACTAGTGGCCCTGTGGCTGACCTGAGACTAGTGGCCCTGTGGCTGACTTGAGACTAGTGGCCCTGTGGCTGACCTGAGACTAGTGACCCTGTGGCTGACCTGAGACTAGTGGCCCTGTGGCTGACCTGAGACTAGTGACCCTGTGGCTGACCTGAGACTAGTGGCCCTGTGGCTGACTTGAGACTAGTGGCCCTGTGGCTGACCTGAGACTAGTGACCCTGTGGCTGACCTGAGACTAGTGGCCCTGTGGCTGACCTGAGACTAGTGGCCCTGTGGCTGACCTGAGACTAGTGACCCTGTGGCTGACCTGAGACTAGTGACCCTGTGGCTGACCTGAGACTAGTGGCCCTGTGGCTGATTTGAAACTAGTGACCCTGTGGCTGACCTGAGACTAGTGACCATGTGGCTGACTTGAGACTAGTGGCCCTGTGGCTAACTTGAGACTAGTGGCCCTGTGGCTAACTTGAGACTAGTGGCCCTGTGGCTGACTTGAGACTAGTGGCCCTGTGGCTGACTTGAGACTAGTGGCCCTGTGGCTGACCTGAGACTAGTGACCCTGTGGCTGACTTGAGACTAGTGGCCCTGTGGCTGACCTGAGACTAGTGACCCTGTGGCTGACCTGAGACTAGTGGCCCTGTGGCTGATTTGAAACTAGTGACCCTGTGGCTGACCTGAGACTAGTGGCCCTGTGGCTGACTTGAGACAAGTGGCCCTGTGGCTGACTTGGGTCTGCCTGCTGATAGCAGATAGCTTGAGGTATTGGAACCCAGCTAAGCTCCTAATGACCACAGTCCCAAAGAAAGACAACAGGGGATACAGATGAGTAGATTTACAGCAGATTTGAGGACTATGACATCAGGGACTACAAATACAAATGGAAACAGAAACAGGAACGGTGTGAAGTGATGAGGAGCTGGAGGGAGGTCATCTCCAGCATGGAGAAGCAGCATGTAGACCGAGGATATTTCATCTAACTCTGAATTAAGGCTTTATTTTGACCAAACCAGTTGGTGATTGCTGGAACAGTCTAAAGACAAACCAAGACAGTTTCAGTGAGTCTTATTCTACTTCTGTGCATGAAGTCTGTGGTGGCTGTGTCTCAGGATATGGTCAGCGGTTTGATCCCCAACCCTGCAGTCCACATGTCAGAGCATCCTTCAGCAAGATACTGAATTCTAAGGGGCCGTTAACACGACAACCGTTTCACCCAAAAACGGTAAACCTTTGTAGCCTTTTAGCCTTTCATTTACATGAGAACAGCGTTTTTAGGGCCTGAACATGCAAACTGAAAACAGGGTGCAGAGTGTCATCTGTTGAAAAGCCACCATAGCATCACCACGTAAATGCGTTCTCTAAATAATTTTCCTCATCATCACCACTGTTGTCTGTTCACTCCACCTGCAGTTAAATCCTGCTTTGATTAAGGATGTGACTCTTCCTCCTCCACTGGTGCTAACATCCTTCAGTTATGTAACATGTTATAGTTACATGATGCTTTTATCATGTTATCATCCTCTTCATTATTAGAACACCTGAACAGAAGTCCACAAATACCTGCTGCTGTGATCATCTGATCTCACGAACACAGTAAACAAGTTCTGCACTTTTTTCTCTCTATCATGTTATTGAAAGGGAAGAACAGTTCATTTATTTATTTCTAAAAAGAGACTATGTACAGCTTCATCATTTATTTCAGTTATTTTCTAAAGAGACACTTTTGAATCAGACTTCCACTTAAAAAATAGTTTCATGATTCCTTTATCGGTCATTGTAAAAAATAGGGAAAAAAGAAATAATAGTGATAGTGAAATATCATTATACCATGGTATTTTGTGAGATGGTTATCGTACCATTACATCCATAGGTGGTTCCTTCCAGCCTCTGCCACCACCGTATGAATGTGGGTATCAATAGGTGTGTGAATGTGTGAGTGCTGGCTTGTTGTAAAACTTGTTAGCCTCCAGTATGCTTGACTACAGCATTCACTGTGGCCTGCTAACCAGCAGCCAGCAGCCTCCAGTCTGCTAGCTTTCATGCTGCTAGTCTCTAGCCAGCTAGCCTCCAGATTGTTAGCCACCAGCAATAGACTTCAGCCTGCATCCCTGCCTGCTAACCTCCAGACGACTTCCTAATCTGTGAGCAATCATCACTTCAGACTGCATCTCAGCCTGCAGTCCAGCCCAGTACAGGAACAGAGAAGCTTTGACACCAGGTTACAATCTGGAGTTACATTTTTACATTACAGTACACCTATGTAATCGTACTATTACCTCTGAAAGCTTGAACATGTCTTCACATATTATCTATTATGTGAGGAGGAGCCACACAGACACACAGACAATCCAGTCAGTTTTTGAAGCTGTAATTTCAAAAACCTAAGCATCAACAGACAGGCAACCACTAAACCCTACTCTTCCTCATGGCATGCAAATAGAGGACATTTAATCAGTCTTTTTTTAACCCTCGGTCGTCACGGCAACACTAATCTCAGAAGCTGTCAGCGCTGATCAAAAGTTCTTCACAATGGGAATGGTATCACAGCAGCGTTTGGGTGTGACCACCATTATAGGTGTTTCCTGAGGTCTGAACTACAGTAAAAACATTTGCATTGACATACTGTGTAGTTATTTTATTCATAGACTGTCTGACAGAAGGGGAGCCATGTCTTCACCCTCTAAGACACATACCAAATATTTTAGACAAAGCTAAGAAATGACTTCCCCATTAAAGCAGTCATATTCATGAAGCAAGTTTGTTACCGTAGGCGTCCTGAGCCATTAGATCCATCATCTGGATCATCAGCTGTCTGGAAAACATTTAGCTTTAGGTGATTCTTTTATTCATTTCAGACGACTTTCACTATTTTCTCAGAGGATTAGGCATTTTTATTCTATTTTATTATCTGTCAACTGTATTGTTTGTCCTTACTGTACTGTGTGAGCTACTACTGGACACCTGAATTTCCCGAAGGGGATGAATAAAGTATCTATCAATCGATCAATCAGATTTTTTTTAAATTTGGTGTGGGGCTGCCGTAATCGATTATTTTAGTAATCGAATATTCTATCAATTTTTCTGGCGATTAATCAAGTAATCAAATAAGAAATATTGTGTGCTCTGCAATGTTTTTCATTAAATCACTTTTACTTTATTCAAGAGCAACAGTAATATACACAAGAGAAAATAAGACAGGTCTCTTAAATGAAAGACTAACTGTTTCCCTTTTTGTAAAACATGTTTATTGCTTAAATTGCAATAATATCTGTCTCTGCAGTGAGACTAAAACAGTTTTAACAAATTAAATGATTCATCTGAAGCTTTATACAACACTGTTTGTATACAGCATTGTTTTATGTGTAATTCACGACGTGTGCTGCTGCCTTCTTGGCCAGGTCACCCTTGTAAAAGAGATCTTTGATCTCAATGGGTTTTATTCTCCTGGTTAAATAAAGGTTAAATAAAATAAAAATAACATTACAAATTAATAACAACAAGCTTTATCTGACTGAACTGTCATCATTGAGCTGGCAACTGGTTCTCTAAAGAAAATATTTTCTAAAATAAAGTGCATCTAAGTGCTACTGGTATATTAAATTCTGGGATTTAAAGAGACAAAATATTTTTTGAAATTCAAAACTCATAATATCTATATAAACATAACACATTTAATGCATTTCAGTGCTACATTACACTGTTCTTGGTTTTAAAGAAGGAAACATTTTCTAAAGTGCAAAAACAAATAAAAACTATATAAACTAATTTCAAATGACCTTTTGAGAGGTTAACATCAACTTAAAACTGAGGCATAATAATAAACACTGGCTGTTAGTTATGAAACTTAACTTTAACTAAAGGTTTCAGTCTCATATTAAAATATAATCACTGTTATCACATTAAAATATACTCACTGTTATCACATTAAAATATACTCACTATTATCACATTAAAATATACTCACTGTTATCACATTAAAATATACTCACTGTTATCACATTAAAATATACTCACTATTATCACATTAAAATGTACTCAGTTATCACATTAAATATACTCAGTTATCACATTAAAATATACTCTCTGTGATCACATTAAAATATACTCACTATTATCACATTAAAATATACTCACTGTGATCACATTAAAATATACTCACTATTATCACATTAAAATATACTCACTATTATCACATTAAAATATACTCACTGATATCACATTAAAATATACTCACTATTATCACATTAAAATATACTCACTGTGATCACATTAAAATATACTCACTGTTATCACATTAAAATATACTCACTGATATCACATTAAAATATACTCACTGTGATCACATTAAAATATACTCTCTGTGATCACATTAAAATATACTCTCTGTGATCACATTAAAATATACTCACTATTATCACATTAAAATATACTCACTGTGATCACATTAAAATATACTCACTGTGATCACATTAAAATATACTCAC
>CM075190.1:2955000-2995000 GCA_037577475.1 Chaunax sp. Z400 | reverse complement strand
GTATACACATCTTATGGCATACCAACACCCCCAAGCATGCTGCTACTGCCAATTCTGAGCACCTGGTAATTACCATCCGCCTGGAATAGAATATGCTCTGCCGCTTAGCCTCCCAAACATAGCCACCTGGCACTTAGCAAGTGACAGAAAAACAACAAGAAATGTTGTGCAGAGCAGCAGCAGCACACAATTAAAAGCATACTGGAGACGGAGCTGCACTGACACTCATCAGTATCATTGTGAGACTGAGGCTGAAGAAATCATAAAGTTTGTGCTATATAATTGGAAAATGGCAGACCTGAGGGCTCAGGGTATGTAATCTGAATGGGTAAAACAATGCTGTCATGTTTCTCCCTCTCCTTTCAGGATTGGTTTCAGGATGGAGGGATGGCTTGCTCTTTCAGTCCGTCCTCCCTTGGGAAGGTAATAGTCAGCACAGCAGGAAGTAAAACAACAAACACACTTTGATGTCAGGTCAGCCGTCATCTCTGTTGGGGTTATTCTTTGTTTCCCTCTGTTGTTTCTTTCATATCTGTTCTAAATTTATATTGGTCCCTGCCAGTGTCTGTGTTTTATTAGAGCTGAGTGCAGTGTATGTCAGCAGTGCGACCAAGGCGGAGGGGGCGGGCTTTCAGCTGCTCAAAGACATTTCTTCTAATGAACTCTCATGAATTCTGTCCTTGGAGTTGACTGACTGTGTTGGGGTTGTGTTGGGACTGGGAGTTTCTCCTTCTGATGGATTCTGTCCTGCTTTTAAATCGTGAACTGTGTAATAACATCTGAATGGCTATAGGTCAGTATGTAAATGTTTGTGTCTTCTTGCTTCATCTGCCAGCTGTTAAATGAAGCAAGAAAAGCATTATTTGCATTAAGTCACTATGAGTGCGACTCAGGGTTGCACATGCACCCAAAAACATTTTCACTGGTTGCACTTTTATGCCTGAAACTTAGGCTTGAAGAAATGCATAGAGATATTTTTAACACCTGACTGGGAGTGCAGACAGTTGCATTTAAATGACTGTTATAAAAAGACTGTATATTATTTTGCCAGCATATAGCAGAACCTAATGCGCATAGGTTTTGTGTGAGTGTGTGAGAGACCAGGCCGTGAACTCCTGCCTCATCATCAGACATCACAGCATTATTGTTTCATCAACAAAGGTGCTGTGGTGCTCGTTCTTGTCTGAAAGGCACTGCACCAGACATCATCAGCGACGTTAACCATCCCAACCATCTCCCCTGTCCCCATTCGAAGACCTCTAACCACAGTGCTACCTCAAATATGTCATCTGTATCCGTACTCAACATAGACAGGTTTAAAATGGAGGTGGGCAGAATTAACCTTAAGTTCTTAATTTAAGACTGAAACTGACTTAGGTTGATCAGAAACTGCAATATTTATTTATATATATTTATAAATATTTAATATTCATATATACATTAATATAATATAATGTTACATAGTCCCAGTTATAATATAATACAAATATAATATTACTAATATTTATATAAATTTATTAGAGAACTTTTTACAGTACAGCTTTTTATAAATTTGAATGACTAAACATTAGTCGTGTCAGTTGAGGACATCACAAGAACAGACACAGACACATTTTACTCAGGTGATACTCATACTCGTCAAAGCACATTATCTATACTGGATACTCATTTGAGTCGAGTACTCAACCCTTATTTCTATCAAAGTAATAATTAACTAACTAACCTGTAACTACGCAGTAAATTGTGAACATTTATTATCTCGTCAGAACATATCATCCAGCCAAAAAGAAAATCTGGAAATTAAATTTCACAACTAAAAATAACTGTCTCAGCAAACACCATTTCACCCCATTATCACCAAGACAGCGGAGGCCACCAACCCATCTCAGACGCCCAAAGTGCTCACAGAGGGCAACAAGAACATAAAGAGATGTGGGAAGAGAGAAGGGTTAAGCCATCCCTGCCAAGCATTTTCCACATCCATGTTCAGCAACATCAGCACGGACCAAAGGTCCAGACCAGATTATCTAGACCCAACGTCGGGACGGACCAAAGGTCAAGACCAGATTATCTAGACCCAACATCGGGACGGACCAAAGGTCAAGACCAGATTATCTAGACCCAACATCAGGACCAACCAAAGGTCCAGATTTCTCGTCTGATTGTCAGGAGGGATGAATCTGGGTGGAATCGGACTGATTTCCCAGGAGTGAGTCCAGCTTTAATGAACAAAGCTTGGAGACTGCAGTAAATGAGTCACTGCTCCACTAGAAAACTCCAATTTTGTGGTGAAGTGTAGATCTTCCAATCTGCCAAAAGAGTTTACATCTACTGTTGGGAGTGCATCCATCTCCTCAGACTCTGGTGAACTTTCTATATGTTACAGCAAATGCTCTGTCAAGAACCAGAAAGCACTGCAGAGAGTGGTGAAAGATGACCTATGTATCACTAGTACTCTGTACCACTGAGGTTGTCCAACATGTTACAGTGTGTGTGGAAGATGCATGCAGTTTCCACACACAGTTTACCCTCCTCCCCTCCATGAGACACCAAGGATTCTCTGGTAAGATAAGGAACAGCTTCCTCTCCTCACCAGTCACCTTGCTGATGTCTCACCATGGTGATTACCAGCTGTAGAGAAGTGGTCAGCTCGTCTGGAGCCAGCCATGTGTTTTTGTTACACTTATTTCTATCTATAATGTATGTATTAGTAGAGTATAGCATATGTGCAAAAGCTGCTGTAGTGTAAAGGATTCAAGATCAATCTGTTGATGTCGTGAAAAAATGCAAAGAAATGTGATTTTGGTACCTCTTCGACACAAACATATGCTGATCCAATCAGGTCCTGTTTAAAGAGACACTATTTGTAGGGCTGTAACCGTATACATTTTTTCTTACCACAGTGAAAAAGTAATATATGACTGCGTGATGGGAGTTAACCATCCCCATTAAATAGCCAGTGACACCAACTGAGTAGGTAAGCCCATACCCCTAGCCTGACAGCCATTCAAATCATCCCAAAGGACACGGTGTGGCATGGTATCAGATTAACGTTATATGTAGATATCAAAGTATTAATGGTTAAAAAGAATCAACAATAATGACAAGAACATAGGATGAAAGAAAGTCAATGATGACGAAACAATTATTATTGTGTTCATATTTCATATAACACACCATATCCACTCTTGTAGCTTTCACCAGAAAAAGACACGCATAAAAAAGTTGTGGTTATGATGGTAATGAGCTCAACCCTACAGTCGGCGTAACATGTTGGGGTGAGAATCTCTAGGCGCCTCACTGTTTGATTCAATCCGATTCAGAGGGCTACGATTGGATGATAAAACAATTATCGATGTATCCTCTATAAATGACTTATTTCCACTATACTCTTTTAATAAAGTGTGTCTGTAGCAGCATCCTGTCACAAATAGACTTCATCATATCAGTAACTAAAACTAAATCTCTGTTAGTGATCCATTCTTCTGCTACAGATCAGACACATTTACACTCTGACTGTCACTCATTGGTCTTGTTTGGAGCACATGAGATACCAGCTGCCAGTGATCGGTGAAGTACACGGGTACATGACATAAGATTCTGTGGTAATGGACGTCCACACATCACGTTACAGCTGTCCTACCCGCTTTCCTCAGTGATTCCAGGACTTCACTTCTGGCCCCGTTGTTGGGGTCACTGTGTTGGTAGAGACCCGTCCAGATGGGACGTCGTATCTCTGTTCAAAAGTGTGCAATATGACGCCAAAGACCCTTGTTTTCAATGACTGAGTACCGACATAATCCTTGGCAGTAAAAGTTGTGATGGAGTTTGTGATTCGTTTCTCTCTTTCCGAGTTGGGTGTAAACTTGTCAACCGGTCATTTTTCCTCCAACTCCAGGTGGAAACGTGAGATGTGGTTTCTCATGTTTGTCATGTTCCCAAAATATTTCCGTTTAGATAGACACACCTTGCATATGGAGTGGCTCTTATCACATCTATTCACTTTCAGTTTCATTACAGCCAAAATGCTTCCACACTCCAGCTGTTAAGGCAGGAGGTGGTGCCATCTTCACAGCAGGTTTTGTTTTGTGTGTCAGTGGACTGTCCGGGCTGCACTGCTCTCACAGATGAGTTCTGCCCTTTTCTTTTTGTCAACCTTATGTTATTAACCAACATTTGGAGAATTGATTACTAAATGACTCATTAGAATTGTCCATGTCTGCATCAGGATGCATCTAATAATCTTTTATCAAATTAAATCATTTTTTCCTGCATCCCTAATCAAATGGCTGCGCTATTACGGTAATGGGTTAATTTTCACAGCCCTAACTGTAGGTCTCACTATCAAAACCATGGGGCAACTTCAACTTGCAATGTGAAACCACCTTCCCAGACAGCTACTTTATATAACCAAACAGTTCTCCACTGTGCCATTCCCTCCAGGAACTCAGCCACCACTACAAAATGTCAGCAATGACAAATGCTGAGAAGCAGTCTGGCAACTGTGAGCTTTAACGGCACTGAGTGCAGAGCCTTTAAACTTCACTTTTGAGTCACGCAGAGGATGCATGGGAAGTCTGCACACACACAGAGAGAGAGAGAGAGAGAGAGAGAGAGAGAGAGAGAGAGAGAGAGAGAGAGAGAGAGAGAGAGAGAGAGAGAGAGAGAGAGAGAGAGAGAGAGAGAGAGAGAGAGAGAGAGAGAGAGAGAGAGAGCATTCTCTATGTCAGTGGGAGAGTCTGCTTCTAAATGTCAACTGTTTGCTAAACACTGGAACTCCTGGAACCAGCTGGCGGTGTACGATACTGCTGCTGTGGTAAAGCAGCTGATCAAAAGGAGAGAGAGATGCAACATAGCAGCTGTATGAATTATATAAAAGCATTGGAATATGAGGGAGGTGGAGATTGGAGCTAAGTAAATGTAAAGAAAGGTGAGTGACTGCTGGTGGCTTCTAACTGGTGAAACAGAGGCCTCCAGTGAGCATCCTGATCCAGACATGTACTTTACAGTTCTTCAAGATACGGAAGCAGAGAAAAACAGATGGGTGTAGCTGTACTGCTTAAGAATCTATGGTTCCCTGGAAAAAAATATACCTCCTATAAACCCGTCATTCACAGCAGAAATCCTACTTATTGTAATGCATAGATGGTTTTCTTCCAGGTACATGACCTAAACTAAAATGAGCTGAAAATCTTTCATCGTTATATCTCCTGACGAGGTAAAGGATATATGTATGCACAGGTTGAGTTGGTAATATTTCCAACAAGCTTTTATTAGCAGTGAAGGTCAAAGCAGGTCTGGAGCAAAGGCCAAGGATGGCTTGGTCTACCTGCCAGGAGATGATGAATCTAGCATCTGATCAAACCCAAGAGGCCTGCTGATGAAGGTCAAGGTGATCGAATCAATAGCAGCTTCAAGATATTAAATCTATCATTAGGACAAGACAAACTTTATGTCACAGAAATAGCATACCAAGAGTTTAAAGTTCAAGATCAAATTGATTTCTAAAGTCTCTCAGAGGGAGGGCTGCTCTTTACAGGTTGAACTATCTGAAGCCACTGAACCTCATTTTATCAGCCAAAACAAATCATTGCATCATTTTAACTGTACACCTAGCAGCCCACTGGAAATGAAGTGGGCAGATGAAAAGAGAACAGCATGCCTCTTTCTGTTGGCTGCTCTTATGCTCTCAACTCCAGTGTTAGCCATGGCGTTAGCTTAGTAAGCTAACTGAAATAACCTGCGTTATTGAACGTTATCGAACGTTATTGAACAGGGCAGTCAATGTAATACATTTTTAAGGACAGTTCATGAGTACATACACTGGGAAAAATAATCAAATCAACCAACATGAGTAAGACTACATGAGTGAGAGGTTCTAAATGTGGGTTTTCACTTATTTTAGCAGAATTGCCCCGACCTGAGTCTAATATATACTGAACAAAAATATAAACGCAACACTTTTGTTTTAGCTTAAGTTTTTCATGTGTTGAAAGCAAAGATGTAAAACTTTTTCTATGTACACAAAAGGCCTATTTCTCTCAAATTTTGTTCACAAACGTGTTTAAATCTGTGTTAGTGAGCACTTCTCCTTTGCCGAGATAATCCATCCACCTGACAGGTGTGGCATATCAAGATGCTGATTAGACAGCATGATTATTGCACAGGTGTGCCTTAGGTTGGTCACAATAAAAGGCCACTCTAAAATGTGCAGTTTTATCACACAGCACAATGCCACAGATGTCGCAAGTTTTGAGGGAGCGTGCAATTGGCATGCTGACTGCAGGAATGTCCACCAGAGCTGTTGCCCGTGAATTGAATGTTCATTTCTCTACCATAAGCCGTCTCCAAAGTCGTTTCCGAGAATTTGAAGAGGAGTGGACCAACATTCCACAGGCCACAATCAACAACCTGATCAACTCCATGCGAAGGAGATGTGTTGCACTGCGTGAGGCAAATGGTGGTCACACCAGATACTGACACTTCAGTGCCTCTAAATGTCTCTTTTCAAGATAAAACTGCACATTTTAGAGTGGCCTTTTATTGTGACCAACCTAAGGCACACCTGTGCAATAATCATGCTGTCTAATCAGCATCTTGATATGCCACACCTGTCAGGTGGATGGATTATCTCGGCAAAGGAGAAGTGCTCACTAACACAGATTTAAACAAGTTTGTGAACAAAATTTGAGAGAAATAGGCCTTTTGTGTACATAGAAAAAGTCTTAGATCTTTGCTTTCAACACATGAAAAATTGGAGCTAAAACAAAAGTGTTGCGTTTATATTTTTGTTCAGTATATAAATAAGACAGTGGGGAAATTCTCAATGTTACAGTAGCACAGTGGGGAGGGGAAAATATAAAAATACAAATACTATAAAACAAGAGGGATATAAGTGTACTTTATTTCCCTTTGACACTAACCTCATTCTGCAGCTCATCGTCACTCTTGTGGGAGGTAAGCATTTCAAACAGGGAGGTGCACAGCTCCTCTGGACTGGAAGAGATCATATTGCCCTGGTTGAGATACTTCTCTACCTCCTTTCTAAGGATGGCTCCATCCCCAGAACTCAGAGATCTCCCAGAGCTGGATGTTTCATCCTCACTATTCTTCCTCCCTCTCTGCTGGTTGTTGGGGAAGTTGATAAAGTCTAAGCTGACTTTCTCCTCATGGATACTTGAGTGGGGCATCTCCCTCAGTGGTTCGAGAGTGTAGCAGTCATATGAGAAGGCGATGTCGTGCCCGAAAGGGTGGCCTCGTTGGGGATTGTGACGGGGACTGTGGGTCTGGATAAAGTTCGCCACATGGGAGTCTCCGAGTAAGACCACCACCCGAGCCACAGAGACGCAGGAGGCTTCAGCTCTAGATGATGGAAAGGGGCCAAACATCTGTTTAATGGCCTGGGTCTCCTCCTTGCCCACATTGTCTTTATTGTGGAAGGTCTCAAACAGAAAGACAGCAGCACTTTCAATAACCTCCTGACCATGTTCAGTCCCCACTGTAGAACAAAACACAACATAGTTACACTTTGGTACCATCACTAAGGCTAGAGGCTGATTTAGTTATCTATGCCTGAAGCAAACTCCCCTCTAGGCTTCATCACCCAACTTTAATCTACAATGTTGTTAGAAAAATTAGATATTAGATATATATACAGAAAGACATTAACACAGTCCTGTACTTTAATTCTGAGGTACTTATACTTTATTAGAATGACAAACACACCACTACCTCTTTTACCACACCACTCAAACACACCACTACCTCTTTTACCACACCACTCAAACACACCACTACCTCTTTTACCACACCACTCAAACACAGCACTACCTCTTTTACCACACCACTCAAACACACCACTACCTCTTTTACCACACCACTACCTCTTTTACCACACCACTCAAAGACACCACTATCTCTTTTACCACACCGCTCAAACACACCACTACCTCTTCTACCACACCACTCAAACACACCACTACCTCTTTTACCACACCACTCAAAGACACCACTATCTCTTTTACCACACCACTCAAACACACCACTACCTCTTTTACCACACCACTCAAACACACCACTACCTCTTTTACCACACCACTCAAACACACCACTACCTCTTTTACCACACCACTCAAACACACCACTACCTTTTACCACACCACTCAAACACACCACTACCTCTTTTACCACACCACTCAAACACACCACTACCTTTTACCACACCACTCAAACACACCACTACCTCTTTTACCACACCACTCAAACACACCACTACCTCTTTTACCACACCACTCAAACACACCACTACCTCTTTTACAACACACCACTACCTCTTTTACCACACCACTCAAACACACCACTACCTCTTTTACCACACCACTCAAACACACCACTACCTCTTTTACCACACCACTACCTCTTTTACCACACCAATCAAACACACCACTACCTCTTTTACCACACCACTCAAACACACCACTACCTCTTTTACCACACCACTCAAACACACCACTACCTTTTACCACACCACTCAAACACACCACTACCTCTTTTACCACACCACTCAAACACACCACTACCTTTTACCACACCACTCAAACACACCACTACCTCTTTTACCACACCACTCAAACACACCACTACCTTTTACCACACCACTCAAACACACCACTACCTCTTTTACCACACCACTCAAACACACCACTACCTTTTACCACACCACTCAAACACACCACTACCTCTTTTACCACACCACTCAAACACACCACTATCTCTTTTACCACACCACTCAAACACACCACTACCTCTTTTACCACACCACTCAAACACACCACTACCTCTTTTACCACACCACTCAAACACACCACTACCTCTTTTACCACACCACTCAAACACACCACTACCTCTTTTACCACACCCCTCAAACACACCACTACCTCTTTTACCACACCACTCAAACACACCACTACCTTTTACCTCACCACTCAAACACACCACTATCTCTTTTACCACACCACTCAAAGACACCACTATCTCTTTTACCACACCACTCAAAAACACCACTACCTCTTTTACCACACCACTGGGTGTGTGTGTGTGTCGCACACACCTTTTCCAATCAATATTTCCAGTCATTATGAACATTTTAACATGATACAAAATTTGTTTTTAAGATATTTTATTTCAGAAAGTGTATAAAAGCCATAGCTTATGTATTGAAAATTTTATTTTATTCACTGTTTTGGTAAGGACCCCAAGGAACCCACTCAAGGACCCCCTGAGGCACACCAGGCCCCATATTGAAACCACTCATCTATAGCTTTTATGTGCCTCTTAGTTGGGGTAGCAGTGAGTTATCTAACATTTCTCTTATTACGTCCAGCCCTGACTTAAACAGAAATGATCCATTGCACCTGAAGGGACAATTAAAGCTGATGCACTACTCCCTATTTTAATGATGGGGATTATTCTATTGTCATTAGTCATATCTAGGTAACGCTGCTCGTATGTATGGTCATTAAATATGAACTTTGCTTTCAACTTCTATTCATTGCTCCACAAAAGAATGAGCTGCTCTTCCTCTGAGCAGTACAGGCAGCAGTGGAGCTGAGCTCCCTGTTTTAGGTCCTTGAACCTCATTTAAATATTATTCCAAACAACTCATACTTAACTAGAACGAACATGTAAGAAAAGAAACAGAGTAATTGTCCAATTAGAGGGTAAAGTCAGAGGGACAGATCAGACAGACAGGGTGACAAAAGTTGGAGAGGCAGAGGAAATAGCAAACTAATGAAAAAGATTCTAACCAATTAAAATGCTCTAAAAGCATCAAACTAGTTGCTTCCCATAGCACAGAAGAATGGATGCTTTCATCCTCTTCAGTGGTCCAAAGACAAACTTTTTATCTCGATCTAATCACTGGCTGAGGGCAGGATCAACACATAAAACACTGGAGAGCATCTAAACAACAAATACTGTTATTCTTGACAGGAGAGTAGGAAGAAGAATTACTGTCACTACCGGTGAGAAAAGCAAACTAAATTGGAATCATCATAGGTTTCATGACAGAGCTCCATACCTGACTGGTAGGTTCAGTTAAAGCAGCAGAATGTAACTTTTAGAAAAGTAACTTTTTCTCATGTTTTCGGTAACTGTTACTATAGCCCCGTTTCTACTGCATAGTACCAGCTCGACTTGACTTTTTTGTGTTTTCCACTACTTGTTTCCACTACTTGTTTAGTACTAACTCTGCTGCGGTTAAAAGCGAGCCGAGCAGGTACTAAAAGGTCACATGAAACATTACAGACCACTGATTGGTCAATGCCTCACGCATACGGAGTATCATGCACAACACAAATCAATGGCCGCCACACTCAAACAGTGAAGCTACTTTAACGACCGTAACTTTTATTCATTGCAGCTGCTATATTGAGGAGGTGCAGACGTTCCTGTCTTAAACAGCTGATGAGAGGATCATGAGAGGTGGACGTCCTGTTACAGACTACGCCACAGCAGTTTCACGTGGCCCCAATCTACCCCGAGGAGGTACCATCAGCAATGGGAAACGACCGGCAGAAAACCAAGTCGAGTCCAGTCGAGTAGACCCGGTACTACGCAGTGGATAAGGGGCTTATGTTCTCACAGTAGTACATGAGACAGATGATCTGTATGCATACGGATGTACAATAGTAACCCAGTATGACCCCTTTGGCAGAGCACAGAGAACACTTATCTAAACAACCATTTAATTACATGAAGCTGCAGATACCTTATCTAAAGTTTCTTTGTTCATGGAGGTTTCAACTCTCCATTAAACAGCACAGTGCTGGCTGCAGACATGCTAACTTTAGCTGCAGTGCTGGCTACAGACTTGCTAACGTTAGCTGCAGTGCAGGCTACAGACATGCTAACGTTAGCTTCAGTGCTGGCTACAGATGTGCTATTGTTAGCTGCAGCGTTGGCTAAAGACATGCTCATGTTGGCTTCAGTGCTGGCTACAGATGTGCTATCGTTAGCTGCAGCGTTGGCTAAAGACATGCTCATGTTGGCTTCAGTGCTGGCTACAGATGTGCTATCGTTAGCTGCAGCGTTGGCTAAAGACATGCTCATGTTGGCTTCAGTGCTGACTACAGATGTGCTATCGTTAGCTGCAGCATTGGCTAAAGACATGCTCGTGTTAGCTTCGGTGCTGGCTACAGATGTGCTAACGTTAGCTGTAGTGCTGGCTACAGACGTGCTTACATTCCGTCAAAAGTTGAAATGTTTTTCCTTTCAATTCAGTTTGTGTGAAGGGCTGAAAAGCTTGTTGACGTGATGGTATGTTGAAATGAGGTACCCCTATTTATTTTCATTTTCACTGGCAGATTAACCTATCAGAAGCCAGTAACATTTACATGTAAATATCAACTGACCCTGTGTTTACTTCCTGCACTGACACAGACTAAAAAGAAGACTGCAGCAGTCAGAGCTCAGGTCTGGTAAAGGAAGTGAAACAGGACATGATGAGACAGAGAGAAAAAGAAAGAGAGAAGGTGATGAAGATGATGAGAGAGGAAGATCAGGTATTGCCCACCAATATAACAACACCACAAACCTATAGGCTCAATATAACAATACCTCAAACCTATAGGCTCAATATAACAATACCTCAAACCTATAGGCTCAATATAACAACAACACAAACCTATAGGCTCAATATAACAACAACACAAACCTATAGGCTCAATATAACAACAACACAAACTATAGACTCAATATAACAACAACATAAACCTATAGACTCAATATAACAACACCACAAACTATAGGCTCAATATAACAACAACACAAACCTATAGACTCAATATAACAACACCACAAACTATAGGCTCAATATAACAACAACACAAACCTAAAGGCTCAATATAACAACAACACAAACCTAAAGGCTCAATATAACAACAACACAAACCTATAGGCTCAATATAACATCAACACAAACCTATAGGCTCAATATAACAACAACACAAACCTATAGGCTCAATATAACAACAACACAAACCTATAGGCTCAATATAACAACAACACAAACCTATAGGCTCAATATAACAACAACACAAACCTATAGGCTCAATATAACAACACAAACCTATAGGCTCAATATAACAACACCACAAACTATAGGCTCAATATAACAACAACACAAACCTATAGGGTCAATATAACAACAACACAAATCTATAAGCTCAATATAACAATACCTCAAACCTATAGGCTCAATATAACAACAACACAAACCTATAGGCTCAATATAACAACACAAACCTATAGGCTCAATATAACAACACCACAAACTATAGGCTCAATATAACAACAACACAAACCTATAGGCTCAATATAACAACACCACAAACTATAGGCTCAATATAACAACAACACAAACCTATAGGCTCAATATAACAACAACACAAACCTATAGGCTCAATATAACAACAACACAAACCTATAGACTCAATATAACAACAACACAAACTATAGGCTCAAGATAACAACAACACAAACCTATAGGCTCAATATAACAACAACACAAACCTATAGGCCCAATATAACATCAACACAAACCTATAGACTCAATATAACAACAACACAAACTATAGGCTCAATATAACAACAACACAAACCTATAGGCTCAATATAACAACAACACAAACCTATAGGCTCAATATAACAACACAAACCTATAGGCTCAATATAACAACACCACAAACTATAGGCTCAATATAACAACAACACAAACCTATAGGCTCAATATAACAACAACACAAACCTATAGGCTCAATATAACAACACCACAAACTATAGGCTCAATATAACAACAACACAAACCTAAAGGCTCAATATAACAACAACACAAACCTATAGGCTCAATATAACAACAACACAAACCTAAAGGCTCAATATAACAACAACACAAACCTATAGGCTCAATATAACAACAACACAAACCTATAGGCTCAATATAACAACAACACAAACCTATAGGCTCAATATAACAACAACACAAACCTATAGGCTCAATATAACAACAACACAAACCTATAGGCTCAATATAACAACAACACAAACCTATAGGCTCAATATAACACCACAAACCTATAGGCTCAATATAACAACACCACAAACTATAGGCTCAATATAACAACAACACAAACCTATAGGCTCAATATAACAACAACACAAACCTATAGGCTCAATATAACACCACAAACCTATAGGCTCAATATAACAACACAAACCTATAGGCTCAATATAACAACACCACAAACTATAGGCTCAATATAACAACACCACAAACTATAGGCTCAATATAACAACAACACAAACCTATAGGGTCAATATAACAACAACACAAACCTATAAGCTCAATATAACAATACCTCAAACCTATAGGCTCAATATAACAACAACACAAACCTATAGGCTCAATATAACAACACCACAAACTATAGGCTCAATATAACAACACCACAAACTATAGGCTCAATATAACAACAACACAAACCTATAGGCTCAATATAACAACAACACAAACCTATAGACTCAATATAACAACAACACAAACTATAGGCTCAAGATAACAACAACACAAACCTATAGACTCAATATAACAACAACACAAACCTATAGGCTCAATATAACAACAACACAAACCTATAGGCTCAATATAACAACACAAACCTATAGGCTCAATATAACAACACCACAAACTATAGGCTCAATATAACAACAACACAAACCTATAGGCTCAATATAACAACAACACAAACCTATAGGCTCAATATAACAACACCACAAACTATAGGCTCAATATAACAACAACACAAACCTAAAGGCTCAATATAACAACAACACAAACCTATAGGCTCAATATAACAACAACACAAACCTAAAGGCTCAATATAACAACAACACAAACCTATAGGCTCAATATAACAACAACACAAACTATAGGCTCAATATAACAACAACACAAACCTATAGGCTCAATATAACAACACAAACCTATAGGCTCAATATAACAACACAAACCTAGCATATTTAACACAATATATTATTATTGTCTGACTATATTATGGCGGCACAGAGACGTAGTGGCTAGCGCTGTTGCCTCACAGCAAGAAGGTTGTGGGTTCAAATCCAGCTGAGGACCTGGGACTTCTCTGTGTGGAGTTTTCATGTTCTCCTCATGTCTGTGTGGGTTCTCTCCAGGTTCTCCAGCTTCCTCCCACCACCAAAAACATGCAGTAGAGGTGAACTGGTGACTCTAAATTATCCGTAGTCGTAAATGTGAGTGTGAATGGTTGTTTGTCTCTTTATGTGACCCTGTGATAAACTGGCGACTTTTATCAGGATAAGCTGTTACAGAAAATGAATGAATGAATGACTATATTATTGTATAACACATCTTGCTTATGTGCCGTTTGAAGCACATTTTAATAATTGAAATATAAAATGATGGAAACTCAAACAAAAAGATGAAATAAATAAGGTGTATAGAATTTCACTTGAGAGTCACAGATGAAGGGACAGGGAGTGATTACGGAGAGAGAGAACAAATCATAGATGGATCATTCACTAAAACATTTAACCTGATTCTCCTGATGTATTACTGCTTGACAAATAATGTATATCACTGCCCACTGAGGTGATTTTAAAGTTATTATCTGATTTTTGCCATCCAAATGTCTTCAAATGCAGATCAGGGAAATCAAAATCTTTTCGGGGGGGGCATGCCCTCCAAACCCCCCTAGTCAACTAAGTTTTTGGACCTCAGTACTTCTAAGATGGTAAGTACGGCATGGTCAAACATTTGCTGGTTGCCGCTTCTTAACTGTAAGGATTTGATGCTTTGCTTTGTCATGTATGATAGTAAATGAAGAATCTTTGCGTTTGAACTGTTGGTTGGACAAAAGAAGTAATTTGAGGATTTCACTTTGGGCTCTGGGAAAATGTGATGAGCATTTTTCACATCTTCATTTTACAGATTAGACGTTTCATTTAGCTCAGGTATAGTAGTCTTATCCTTTATACAATCATATGTTCACTAAGTGGTGAACCTCTCCATCTCTTCTTGTGAATGACGGATGCTAGACTCAATCATAATACTATCACCCATTACCAATGAACCTCTTTAGCTGTGGAATGAACCAATCAGGTGTTTTTAGGCATTCACAACTTTCCCAGGCTTTAGGTGCTCCTGTCCCAACTTTTTTTTAAACATATTGAAAATCTGTCGAGTAGTTTAAGTTTAATTGATAAAAGAATATTATAAAAAGCACTATTTTGCAATGTTGAAAGAAGTGAAAAAAATTAATTGAACCGTCCCTTTATCCAGATCCACTCCAAAATTTGATGATTTCTTCACATCCCAACCTTCCTCACAGTTTCATGATAATGCATCAGGTAGTTTATGTGTAAATGACTAAAATGATCTAATAACCCCGATCTGCAATGTTCAAAAAAGGAGAAAAAAAATCCTCAATCTGCCCTTAAAGCCAGATCCACTCCAAGATTTAATGGGGTCTTTGTTGCTCAAGTCTCAACCAGTATATCCAGTTTCATCAACATCTGTCTGGTAGTTTTTGTGTAATCCTGCTAAAAAACACACAAACAAACAAAGACAAACAGAGAGACAAAAAGACAAACAAACTGAGAGACAAAAAGACAGAAAGACGAACAAACTGAGAGACAAACAGAAAAACAAACAGAAAAGCAAACTGAAAGACAAGCTGATGAGGTACATAAACTTTAGTGTCTTTGAACTGTTTTCAGTTGACTTTTTGTCAAAGATAGCAGCAAATGATCACATCGTGTTTTATTTATGATTCACACAGCATCCTAAATGATGTGGAATGGGGGTGGTAAAATTAAAACTATCTGAATGACAGCATGTAACGAAAGGAAATTCAAGACATGTTTTTTTTCTAATCAGGGAGAACTGTCCTTCAAATAGGACTGTTTATAGCCTGACAAACTGTTGTTTTAAGCTCACAATTATTTTTTATATTTCTAATATTATTTCTAGTCATGACTCCAGTGGCTGGTGAGTATATCATAGTCACTGTTAGACAAGCAGTCTAGGAACACAAACATAGAAAAATAGATTGAAAGAAAGTGCAAAGGATTAGAGGCTGAGGAGTTAATTACCGATGTGTTTGGCTGCCAGAAGAAGGCTCTCCAGTTCCTCCCTGGCAGATTGCTGCTTAGCTTTGTCCTGATGCTCAGTGCAGAATTGGACAATCTTCTGCCACGTCAGGCCCTTTTTGGCAAATAACACCAGCCTCTTCAGTCGTATGGTCTGATGAGTCGCAAGGACAAAAACACAAATTACCTTTGAAGAAAGTCAGTAGAACTAAATGAAATCAGTAGAACTGTTGTAATAATACATGTGGATGACACCATCGTAACCCAATAGCCTTCTGAGATGTTACACAGAGAGACTCTAAATGTTTGGTCTCCCTGCAAAAGGCTGGTAAGATGAAAATCATTTCCTTGGTTTACTAGGGGGGTGTTATCGGGGAGTATCAACTATTTTGATAATTGTCAATTTTTTCATATAATTTTTTTTTAAGGTTCCTGCCTCACTAACTTTGATTACTTTGTTTTAATGTATTTTTAATCATTTTGACATCTCGGTGGTTAACCAGACAAAGCAAATGTTGTGAAGGTGTTAATTCTGAAATACTGTGACAACATCTCTCCTTTAACATTTTTTACAAGCCAGTGAAAGTATTCATTAGATAAGATAAGATGTCCCTTTATTAGTTGCAGTCCTACACAAAGTAGTTCAGAATGAGCTTGACCCAAAACCAACTACAACACTAAAGTCCTGCTTTTACATGAATGCATTGACATAATTCAATTCAATTATTTATACAGTGCCAAATCACAACAAAAGCTGTATGAGGGCACTTTCCAAGAAGAGCAGGTCTAGACCGACTCTTTATTCTAAAGAGACCCAACAATCCCCAATGAGCAGGCACTGGGCGACAGCGGCGAGGAAAAACTGCCTTTTAACAGGCAGAAACTTGAGGGCTGATACAAAGAGACAGACAACCAATCATACTCGCATCCTAGAGTCACCTGTTAAGCTAGTGTGCTTGGAATATACCTGAGTTTGGTACAGACACCAATATTATGCTCATTTGTCACCTAAAAAATACTTTTAACTTTGTAGTTACAAATGCATCCTCAGTGATTTTGTAGAAAAGTTAGTGTCAATGAGTTTCTACCATTAGAGCAGTGAGGTATTAAATCTGAGCAGGTCTGACAGTTCAGGCTCTGAGGTAAGGAGAATCATTAACACACTGACATCATTACAATCAGCATCTCCAGGACTTATAAAAGTAAGCATTTTAACACAACCTGAGAGATAATCTCAGAGTGACTTAAGCCAACTTTTCCCTGGAAAAGCACTTTTTCTGCTAAGAGGATTTAACTTGAGGTGAGCCAGTTAAAGTGAATGACTGAATACCTCTGCTTGTTTCATTTCAACTCTCAGGAAAGGGCAACTGATCTGAGTAACAAATCACTGTCATAGAGAGAAAAGACAGATGCTGATTTTAGAAAAGATGGTATCATGACTGACAAGGTTGTAAAGAGAGCCAAAAAGGAAAATGATGCAGAGGACAGTTGCAAACATATGACAGTAAATCAGTGAAAATGGAAAGATGGCGACGAGGGGAGAAGCAGGGCTACAATCTTCCCAGAAAGAGTTAAACATCATCCACCACTTGTGCTGCGGCAACTACAGCGTCAATTTTTCATTCATACATGGTGAAGCTGTTCCCTTTCAGTTGATTCACTCGGTACAACACATATATAGTATGACATATGACACACTCGCGTGACTTTACTGAAGACATCTTTATTCATGCCGTAAAGGCAGGTGACCTGTGGTGACGTATGTGAGGTCCCGCCCGCACATATATACCTGCGTCACCACGGACATCCTTCAGTTCTTACACTCTTCACCTCACTAAGAACACCTCTATCGAGTCCGGCTAACTAGGTGCTGCTAGCTAACATTTCGTTATGATTTTTCTTTTCTTATAGCTGTTTAATAAAACATGCCACTAAGTTTTTTGCCTGTTACCTTAGAAAGGCAGGGCAAGGCAATGTACTGTAAGGTAAAGCAATGTAAGGTAAGGCAAGGTCAGGCAAGGCAATGTAAGGCAATGTATTGTAAGGTAATGAAACGTATGATAAGGTAAGGTAACATATGGTGAGGTAATGTGGGGTTATGTAATTTTGGATAATGTAACGTAACGTATGGTAAGGTAAAGTAAATTAAGGTAAGGTAATGCAGGGTGAGGTAATGATGAGTCTTTGCCTCAGGTTTCATTAACTAACTGAGGCTCCTCTCTAAAACTGGTGTATTATATTAAATCTGTGATTGTTCTCTCTGATCCATTATTATACATTACAATAGAACACCACACTAATTAGTTTGCTTCTGAAGTTAACAGTAGCTAGGTTTACATGGACCTCTTTATTATAAAAGCTCCATCAGAATGAAAATGCTCCATACAAATTCGTCATTCGGTCGTCAAACGCCCAAACCGAATAAAATTTTTCATTGGGTTGCAGAGGGGTAGTATAAACCTTTAATTAAACTGATCAGAAGAACAACCGTTCCATGTAAACGGTGGAATAGAATATCTACTGGCAGAGTTCTATCTGCTGCTCAGAGTCGGGACGTATTTACAAGATGGAGGCCTTAAAGCAGAAGTAGACAACAGCAGAGAGTTTCTTTTCTTCTCTCTTTCATCGCTTCCAGTATCAGTAAGTCTACGTTATCATGCTGCAGCTTTATTAAAGGAACCACAATAACAGCAACAATTACACCGATCACATGATCCACATGCATCTTCTGGTAAAACACACAAAATATATGTCACTTCCATCACTTCTGCGCATGTCACACAGCTGTTCTGATTAAATGTGGTGGAGCATGTAAACATCAGATCATATTAGATCACAACTCATGTAAACACCAGATCATATTAGATCACAACTCATGTAAACACCAGCTCATATTAAGATCATATTAGATCACAACTCATGTAAACAGTTGAAACGAAACTTTCAATCAGAATGAAGTTAAGTGTCCATGCAAACCTGGCTATTGTGTAGCTGATTGAATGAAAGGGGTTGAATATTTATGCCTGCAGCATTTTTTTCTTAAAATTATTTTGTGGTAAATTAAAGTATCACATGTACAAAGTATTTTTTATATTGTTTTTTTATATTATTGTTATCCAGTGAAATTAGTGATTTAACTGGGGGGTTGAACCCAAGGTGTTTACAAGTTCTCATTAGGGGCTGAGCCCCTCTAAAGGTCTAATGGTAGAATCACTCCTGCTGGTAGCTACTGTGAGTCTGCAGATAGACCGACTGGAGATGATGGCTAATAAACTTATTGAAAAATCTTATCAATATTGTAGACTACAGGTAAATTAATTCCTCGTTATGACACAACAGGCATCAATGTATGAATACATTAAAAGATTTAAAACTATATCACTAGAATCATGTCGTTTCCAGCTGTGTTGAGAGTATCAGCTGTCAGAATCAGATGACGTCACTTCATTTCAGAGCAGCTATATCACTAAAAGAAAACAATGAAGACATGACGAATGGTGGACCTGATCGTCTCAGCCTTTGTCTCTTCTTGACTGCTAGACATCATAAAAAACGTTTCTATTGAGACAAGCTTATTAATTGAGCGCAGTGCGCCGATCTCTCTCTTGTTGAAAGTCAATCTAGCTCACCCAGCGGTCGATCACTCCCTATCTCTCTCGCTCTGTGTGTGTGCGCGTGTGTGTCTGTGCGTGTGTGTGTGTGCATGTGAGAGAGAGAGAGAGAGTGAAATGGAGTCATCTGTCTCAAGTCTAAGTTAAGTCTGAAGTCATGAGTGCCAAATCAAAGTCAAGTCGAGTCTTTCATCAATTTTAGTCAAGCAAGTCTCAAGTCCTCAAATTTGCGACTCGAGTCTGACTCGAGTCAAGTCATGTGACTCAAGTCCCCCACCTCTGCAGTCTAGGAACAAAAGAGTATGAACAGAAGAGTAGCTAATATGAGTAACAAAACTTTATTACCAGGACTTTCAATCAAGCAGCAGTAAATATCACCATGCTCTACACTTGGCCATGACGTTGGTTCATCTTTTCATTAATCGGCAGGATGTTTGAATGGGCAAAGCCCGAGACCTGCAGCCTGGAGTTTGGCTGTTTAATGTTGTTTAGCATTATTACCAGCAGTTTCTTGGTAATTGTTGCCATAGAAAACATTCTTTGTGTTTGTTTTATTGAAATGAGATAAGGGTGTGCGAAAAATGCGTACGATGTAAAGACAGTGAATGAGAAGGGTCGCAACAAACCGCCTTGTTTTCACCAAAGACGACGAAGGCAGGTTAGGTGTCACCCAGGTCAAGAATACCTGTTTGTTTAAACCATCCATTGGTTAAATTCACTATCTTAGATGACTGTGTAATACACAAATATGTGCATTTTATCGTCCTAAGATGCTAAATGACATAGACTTTTAAAGATTTTTAAAAAAATATTACATTTAATGACACTAACTGTGTGTAATGAGTCTTCCATTTTGTTTTGTATGGTCGGAAAAGTTTAGATGTAGGACCATCCAGGTTGGACATCCAACCCCGCCTTCCCACAGGCTGCAGTCAGATATGTTTGGGCTACTGTGCTTGAGAGTGAGAGCATGAGGGGAAAAGGAGGGCTGCCCACAGTGTGCACACAAGAGTGATTGAGACTCCATCAAACACTCCTCCTGGTTCTGATAGGTGGTTTAAATTCAGGCAAAAAAGGCAGTGGCTGTTTAGTGGTGGCGTCCTTAAACACAGAATTTAGAGGCTAATTTTTCCACACTACACATATTGTTGTGCCATTAGCAGTTTAAAATGACCAGGTTTCTGCTCTCACCTTCAGATCAAGGTCTTGATGGCTGATGTACTCCCTCGTCCTGACGTTGGGGTGGGAGCACAGTGTTGCTGTGAGCCGTAGAGGAGGCATAGTTCACTGGTCTTCCAGTTTGTTTCTATGACTGGAACACAGACACCACATTGTACACTTAAATATGACGGCAGAGGTTCGTACATAACACTACATCTATTCATCTATAGAGGCAAGACAGCCGTTTTCTATAGATGAATCACACAGTGAATAAGAGGTGTGTCGAACTGGAGCCTATACACTATCAAGTCTGATCAAACACAAGTATCTTCTAGAGCCCAGGTTAACACGTTACCTACGGCAATGGTGTTCCTAACGAGCTCAGGTTGCTCTGTCCAGACAGGAGGATAGGGCCAGAGTGTCTGTCTGCCCTTTACTGTTGAAGAATGATAAGTTTCCTTCACTTTTAATGAGAGACGCTCACTGACGCTGCTAGGTTGGCTACTGTTAGCTAGTCAGCCTAGCTGTCTCTCTGTTAGCTGTGTTAGCTGTAGCATCGAGAAGAGCAGCGGACATAAAACATGCTGAGAAGAAGAGGAAATATACCAGAGATTCTAAAAGTTTTCAAAGTGTACTCGTTAAAACTCCTTAGACGATGAAATGTCAGGCGCCTGAGTGCTTTTCCCGGCACACGTCAAGAGGAATGGCTTTAAGACTAGGAATTATGGGTATTGTAGTTTTTATAACATACTGACGTGACCGAGTGATAAAATGACTACATTACCCATTTTCACCGAGTAGACCGTCATCGAAGAGGGTTCGCTTTAAATGTAAACTGACATTCTCTCAATCTCCTCATTTTATGAGCAAAACTTTACATTCATAAATGTAAATATGGTAAACTAAAGCTTCATTTTGGTGTTTTAAAAAAAGAAATGGAACTTCACATCAATTCAATTAATTTAGTTAAAAACAAAAAGCAAATAAAACTCTGACTTTATACTCCCATTTCAATATTTGTAGTTTAAATTGACATCCTTTTAATTACATTCTCCACTGGCTTATACAGTAGTTTTCCATTATTTTTATTTTATTTGTTTATTTTACTTTATATATTTAATTTCCTTATTCTATTAATTTATGCATTTCTATATTTTTTTATATTTCTACTTCTACATTCTTACAATGCTGGTGTGCCTGACGTAAGCCAAGCGGCTTCTCTTTGTCTCTTTGTCTAGTGAGAACATGCTAACACGTTTATCGTGAACTACTGGGACAACCCATTTTTTAAAGATAAAAAATATTCCATTTTGTTTTACACCTGGTTCTGGTTTTAAAATGAATTTTGTGGTTTTAATTTTTCATCAAAAATCAAGCCCACGAACAGGAATGGATTTGTTCATAGACTTGCTGTCGCAGCACCGTCTGACGCTTAACTCATCATTTAGTCCTTGCCCTTGACAGCATATAGAATAGAATAGAATAGAATAGAATAGAATAGAATAGAAAGCTGTTATTGTCATTATACAGTCTACAATGAAATTAAGGGGCAAACTCCTTAAGGTGCAACACAAGATATATCAAAAATATCAGAAATATCAAGACTATATACAGGCTTAGTGGCGAGACAATAACAATTAAGACAACAACAATTTACATGACACAAATTCACATGGTATATGCAGCAGAGAATTTAAGAATATTACACAGTAAATTAACATAAATGTAACTGGACACTGCAAATGGACAGGTTAAACAATAAGTTTATAAGTTATATTTCATTATTAGTATATTCATCATATACAGCCTCATGAACCCATTACTGCGTTTAATACTCACAAGGCCACACACACTGGGAAAGGATGAGTTGAAACTACCAGAAAGTGTCATCAAAAAATCAATCACAATGCTGACTGTGATTACGCTCATCTATTACTGAAGCATGTTGCATCATATTTCCCTGAGTCATCCGCTGTGAATGAGGCAGATTCATCCACAGCAGATGAGTTCAGATGTGAGCTAATGAGGTTCATATCTGGAAATCTGAGACTTCCTCCAGGTCCACCTCAAACAAGAGGCACAGCATCGTTCTGATTGGTTCTGGAGCAACAGTTGTTGTCCAGTGTCGAGGTACAAGACTCCACCTCATTATTATGTAAAAGAACATAATGTGATTGGTGCAAGTGACCTACAAGGTAGTGCACCAGGACGAGACCCCTGTTTCCTATTCCAAAACAGGTGACATACTTTTGATCCTTTATATCTTCAAATCTCTCTTAGCATCAGCAGCAATGATGGTGATGTATCGGACCATCGCAGTAAAGCGGGAGTCTGAAGATAAATTCTCAATTTTCCAGTGGATGCCCCTCTTAAAGATTTCACAAAGGGTTCATCTCACGATAAACGAGCACAACGCTGGCTGTAGACGTGATAACGTTAATTGCAGGGCTGGCTGCAGATGAGCTAACGTTCGCTCCAAGGCTGGCTGCAGACATGCTAACGTTAGCTGCAGGGTTGGCTGCAGATGTGCTAATGTTAACTGCAGGGCTGGCTGCAGATGAGCTAACGTTCGCTCCAAGGCTGGCTGCAGACATGCTAACGTTAGGCGCAGGGTTGGCTGCAGATGTGCTAACTTTAGCTCCAAGGCTGGCTGCAGACATGCTAACGTTAGCTGCAGGGTTGGCTGCAGATGTGCTAATGTTAACTGCAGGGCTGGCTGCAGATGAGTTAACGTTAGCCCCAAGGCTGGCTGCAGACATGCTAACGTTAGCTGCAGGGCTGGCTCTAGACGTACTAATGTTAGCTGCAGTGCTGGCTGCAGACGTGCTAACTTTAGCTCCAAGGCTGGCTGTAGACATGCCAGAGCTAGCTCCAAGGCTGGCTGCAGACGTGCTAACATTAGCGCCAAGGCTGGTTGCAGACATGCTAACGCTAGCTGCAGGGCTGGCTGTAGACATGCTAATATTAGCTGCAGCTGCTGCAGACATGCTAACGTTAACTGCAGGGTTGGCTGGAGACGTGCTAATGTTAGCTGCAGTGCTGGCTACAGACGTGCTAATGTTAGCTCCAAGGCTGGCTGCAGACATGCCAATGGTTGCTCCAAGGCTGGCTGCAGACATGCTAACATTAGCTGCAGGGCTGGCTGTAGACATGCTAATATTAGCTGCAGTGCTGGCTGCAGACGTGCTAACTTTAGCTCCAGGGTATGGGAGGCCATTTGGGGCGAAAAACATTTAAATATACTGAGCAACAGTGGAAACGCATAATTTTAAAAACCCTGTAATTTCTATTCACTAGCTCTAATCTACTTAAACAAACAAACATGTGATTCACTGAATAGACTTTTTTAAGTACCCACAACCAAAACATGTTAAATCATGAATAACCATCATTTAGTCATAACATAGAAATAACAGTCATTGGTGCATTTCAGAGTAAACGATGATTTTGGTGAGATTTCTCTGCATGATCGAAAAGACCTGGTCAAGGCGACAATTTAACGGGTCTAATTAATGTCCTACTGAAACAACTGATGATGTCACGATTCCCGAAAGAACTTATGTGAACTGGCAGTTGGGATGCTATACCCTGCAGACACGTGTAGCACAGATGCTCCAGATGTTATGGCTGATTGCAAAGTGGACGGAGATCATATTTAGCGACAAGTCCAGATTTCACTTGTACACAGCTGGTGGTCGTTGGCGTTTGTACCATTGCCGCAGGGAACGCTATCCTGTCGTATAGATCCAGGAAATGGATTGTTTGGTGGTGGTGTCATGATGTTGGGAGGGGGAGGCACTGCTAATGGATAACGGTCAGAACTTGTCCACATTCACAGTACACCGGCAGCCATCCGTTACCAAAATATGGTCCTAGGTCCACACATCATTCCCAGGATACAGCAATCAGGCATCACCTTCATGCATGACAATGCCAGACCACATGTGGCTCATGTCTGTCAGGAGTAGCCTACCTGGACCAGAACAATGTCACTGTCCTTCCTTGGCCAGCATATTCACCAGATCTCAACCCAATAGAGCATCTGTGGGACGTTCAGGATCACCAGGTGAGAGAGAGAGATCCTGCTCCAGCAACACATGAACAACTTGTCACAGCTCTGCAGGAAGAATGATGTCATCCTACAAGTCCAGAATAACATCTTATCCATTCAGGAGGTGTAAAGTAGTGATAAATGCTGGAGGTAGACACGCATGGTAGTGACTATTGTTGTTCTCTGTCTCACCATCCACACTTTCTGACTTGTAAACACTAAGACAAAAACCACTAATCTGCAGAAAAATGATTTTTCTGTATGGCTAAAGGGTGAATAAAGATGTGTGAACCATAATTTGACTTTGATATTTAATGTGAACAGGATGGTATGACATTGAAAAAATTTGCATTTCTACTGTTGGTCATTATATTTGCACAAACCCACTGAAAACATACACATATGCAATGAAAATGTGCACATACACACCCCCACAGTGGGTGTAGCGTAAATATTTTCAGTGTGCCCAGAAGTTGTTTGTATTGCTGAACTGTGTCTGCACTAGTGAAGGAGAACACACCAGATGGAGGAGACCACAGAGCTGGAGGAGGTGCTCAGAAAGACAGAAAACCAGTGGAACTCTGAATCAGCACATTGGACAGAGGAGCTCCACCGGCCAAAGGAGGAGAACATCCACTCTTCCTCTTTGTGTCAGTGCGTCTCAGAAGAGATCTGGTCCAGGATCGGTTCTGGATGTTGTTGATATGGCTCGTGCTTCACGTGGTTGTGTCTTAATGAACTGAGTTTACTAACAATGGTTTTCCAGTGTTCCTTAGCCCATGTAGTGAAACCACAGCCCTTCTACATACAGCCTGTTCACTATTATTAATTCCATTCCAACATCAGCTGTAATACACCTAGAGGGCGCTCATGAGGCAGTTCTCTATGAATGGGAGTGAATGGAGCTAAACAGCTAAAATAATCATTTGCACCTGCCTCTGGACATTTTATCTAGATGTAGATGGAATCGATCGATAGATAGATTGATAGACAGACAGATAGATAATAGACAGATTGATGATAGATGATAGACAGACAGACAGACAGATAGATAGTCTAAACCAGTGGTTCCTAAAAGTCTGGCTCGTTTGGGTTTGTACCCAGGTGTCCACCACAGTTTCCACCAAAGTAATGAAGAGATTTTGCAGGTGGTCACAAACATGGATGCCTGGCTAATAAAAAAGAAAGGCATAGCTAGAGACCAGGGACAAGACCCAGCTAAGGACCAGCCTGCTGCAGGTAATGTTAGCTTAGCTACCGCCCAGAAACTAAATGCTACACCTGATATGAGTGTTGCTCTCCTCTTGTACACCTGACTGGAACAAAGAACAAGCAATAATCTGTTTGATTTAATGATGAGAGGGAAATATGAGTCTGTTAATTACAACAAAATGCACTTTAATTGTCTCATATAAAGTAGTTAAAATGTGTTGTTTAACTGATGTGTGCCTGTTTAATTTAAAATGCACTTAAGTTCTCAAATAAAAATATGAAAATATGAACATGAACATGAGTGGCTGTTTACTCAGACTCAATACATTTTCTCATTTATAGAGTAGCCTATTTAAAATGTTTATATTTTGATAAGAGGAGATAAAAACAATGAGATACCACACCCCTCCTAAATGCACTGATTTGATCGTATCTATAAAGTATTTAAACACAGTGTGTCCAAGTCAACTTTGAAGACTTTGGGAAAAAGTTGCCCTTAAAGTGATTCATATGTCAGAATGAAAGTGTCAGTGTGTAGGGCGTTAGAGTCAGCTGGGTCCATGTTTGGCCAGTTTGTACTGTAATGACTGAAACCAACAGGAATGTGGACCCAAATGCACGACTCAGGAGGCAGGCAAAAGTGTAAAGAGGTTTACTGAAAAAATGGTTTAGTACACGGGAAGACAGTGAAGATAAGGCTAACAAATCTGGTAGGGCTAAGGCTAAGATCAGGTCAGAAACAGGCTGGGTCAAAATCTGAGTGTTAACTAGCTCGAGAGGTCAAGGCAGGCGAATGAGGAGAACTTCAGAGGCCAAAAGACGTTATATCAATTTCATTCTTTTTCAGCACCTTGTGACACACCAACAGCAACCAACAAACCCAGACTGACCCCTTTTTATAGTCTTAGCTCTACTGGTTCAATCAGGCACAACCATTTCTCCTCTACAGGTAAGTTACAAAATTATGAGCTATAAATATACAATAAATAATTACCCAAAAACCTACACCACAATATAAATATATTATATTACTATTTACACACTCTTAAAACCATAATAAATACCCATGAATATTTACAGAAATAAATACAATTCATATGTGCAGTAAAACACCCCTCTACCCACTTCCCCACTTGGTACCCTCCCGGAACTAATATAAGGTGCTCAGCCCCCCGGGAAATTCTTTTACCTGAACACCCTGAGAGGAAGGAGACAGGCAGGGGTAATTTTATGCACACAAATACATTATAAAGGTGTTACCTTTCACCTTACTAATGTTAGGTGTTACCACACAATTGATCATACATCACTTCTACTGCAATTGACTCATTAATCAATGCACTCATTAATCAATGCTCATTCACAGGTGAATGATGTCAGTGGCATGTGGCTGCCACACCCACAAACATAACATGAATAAATCAATAAACATATAAAATACTGTGCTTGTGTCCTATTTTACCTGTAGAAATGTAAAACCTGTGTACATCTGTATCACTCGGTGCAACAATCAATATTACAATATTAAATGAGGCAATTAGCAGTGAATCACTATTAATCACCAAACAATTCAAGTAACGGCGGCTCGTCGTTATACCAAGATAACTAATAAACTCACAAGAAAACAGAATGAAATGCAAATATTCTAATAGTAATTTGATCTCATATTGACCAACCCCTTCCAAAATATCATGTATGATATCAACAGAGTAATTTTCTGCAATATCCAAATATTGCAATGTATTCAGTTTGCTCTTTCTCTTGATGCCACATGAAGAGGTTAATGTGGGATCATCTGCCAAGGCAGTATAATGCTGATCATTGAGAGCTGCTGATCTTAAAGTCAAACGTGGGTCATCTTCTGAGAAAACTGACTGAGCTGAAGATTCATCAACTAAGCAAAATCTACAGAAATAATTTGCACTAAATGACTCCATGAACCCAAGAATGCTATGCATACCCAAGTTATGGCCAGTAATTTGTGCAAGAGTGCCGCGTACAGGAATGTCAGCAAATGGAACAGCAACCCCAGCTGTCTCTAATATTTTCAAGTCCTATACTAAAGGTGTCAATATTTGATCAATTCCATATTTTTTGGCATATTGTGCATGAAACAATGATACCAGATGAATGTTCATTAAGGCAGAATTTATCTTGGGGAGAAGATTTCTAAGGATGAAGTACAGGCAGCCAACTTTGTGTCTACCTTTTCTTGAACCTAGAGGATTAGCAAACTCCAATTCATCAAATTACAGTTGGATTTGGAGTCAAACTTATTACCTGGAAACAAAGGATGACTTTGGAAGTAGATCCCATCACAGAAGTCCTCAAATTTGTCAGACTGAGCACATGTTTGTATCAATTCACTCATCTTTTCATTTTTGAAAATGAACTGGAATGTTTAAAGCATGGGAATATATATGAATTTGTCAGATTGGAATTTGCTCATAGGTTCCAGTTTAGCTATTTCTTCTGCTATCATACCTTAATCCAAGACGCAGTTCAACTGGCTGTACTATATCCCATTGTTCTCTGAAATATTTCTTCCACTTGCTATCTGAATTCAGCTGGCTGAAAGGGTTGTCCGTGCTTTTGAATAACTCTTCTATGGCTGCTCTGGAGGGATTGTCATTTGGGATTAAGTTCAATACTTGGTCCTGAATATTAGATTGCAAATCTCCCACACATTCCTCTAAATTCTCAATGGTTGAAAGAACAATATTATTAGATACAGCGCTTCTCAAAAGTTTGGCTATGATGGAGGCACATATCTTTGCTGTGAGATGACACTGATGGTCATCTTCAACATGTTGGCATTGAGATGAAGTAGAGGCTGTTCCATCATTTGAGCACTGAGAATGATTCTGCTGTGGGGTGTCGTGGTCAGAAGAGGTCTCATGAGGCAAACGTGTCACCAGTAGAAGCATGTATCTTAATTAGATGTCGTCTAAATCCAGAAGAACTTGAGAATTGCAAGCAACATCCTATTTGGCCACACTTCAGTCTCAAATCTTTCCCAGGATACATTCCATGAATTAGTTTGAGGTGCCTGAACAAAAGTAAAGCTGTATCAAAGCATGAAGCACAAAGGAAGCATCTATGTCATCATTTAATTCTTAAAACTGCTCTCCTCTCTGAGCTCTCCTCAGCTCAGTCTCACCATGCTGTCCATTGGAGTCCAGATTGTCATCCATTTTAAAATGATGAACTCTTTTGATTATAATGACCTGATGACCTTTGTTCAAGCACCACCATCAGGGCAAACCTTACATTTGACCACTAATGATAGGGCTGTCTCCATAGTAAAAGTACTGTTTTCATATTGTGGGATGTAACAAACACTGCAAACTATTAGCAGAGACTAAACCCTTCTGTTCTGTTTCCTGTTGTCATGTTTGCACTATCAGTCAGCTGGATGCACAGCTCTATTTAGCCTCACAGTAACGTTAAAAGCAGCCTGCCACATGCATTCAATCAGACAGCCTTATTAGAAGTCATAACTCACCTGATGTAAGTTCAACCTGTGGTTTGTCCAGATCACACCATCTCACACACACACACACACACACACACACACACACACACACACACACACACACACACACACACACACACACACACACACACACACACACACACACACACACACACACACACACTCCATGCTCTGTATGTTCAGAAACTGGCTACGCCGCAAGAGAGCTCTGCTCTGGAGAACAGTGAGAGAGTGATTCATACTCATGTTATATCTCCCTCTCTATCTATTCCTTACACACACACACACATACACACACAATAATAACAACAACACACACGTCCCTGAATCCACTCTAAAGGGCAAATCTTGTACAATACAATGCATCAGTTTGAGTTTTATTTATGTGATTTCTCCTGTTTGACTTGTCGTCCCTGATAGTGTTGTATCCAACATAAACCAGTCTGTAGATGACATTACCACGGGCAAAGGCAAAGTAACATGAGGCAAGCAGCAAAGAGCCCGTCTAGGTCTGCAGGGCAAACACAGAGCATGTATGCAGCATCACTGAACGTGAATGTGAAAAAGCCAACAGGCTCAGGAATGAATGGTTACACTGGAAAGAACATTATTCTGTTTTAAGCAGAAAGAGGAATGACTTATTCAGGTTTTAGTACCCAATATGAGATGATCAGACCTACTGCACTCCGCAACCTATTTTACAATGACATTGGGCAAGGGGTGGGGTACCTCCTGTATAGTTCATCAACGGGCCAAGACATAAAGAGACAAACAACCATTCACACTCACATTCACACCTACGGATGATTTAGAGTCACCAGTTCACCTCTACTGCATGTTTTTGGTGGTGGGAGGAAGCTGGAGAACCTGGAGGGAACCAACAGAGACACGGGGAGAACATGGAGACTAACCACAGAAAAGTCCCAGGTCCAGAGGTGGATCTGAACCTAGAACCTTCTTACTGTGAGGTGCAACCCACTACTCCTCCATGATGTGCCATGTAACTAGAACAATGGAGTTTCCTTGAGCCATGAACTCTAGACAATGTGTTGTAGATGTTTAAATAAGGCCGTAACTCTCACTGAATCCTTCAGTCTTTCTCTCACACACAAACCATTACTAATAACTTGACTGGCTGCTACATCACTTTATGACCTGACCAGCTGAACCCTGACCAGTGGGCCTTCTTGGGAGGAGGGTGCTGCTCTTGTAGTGACCTGCAGCAGGTCTGTTGTGTGTGTGGCATTTTTGGAATTTGTCCTGTGATTATTTTACTGCTTGTTTTTGTTTGTTTTTTTACTGTTTGCTACTTGCTATGAGTGGATATACAAGCATGGAATTACTCCACACGATCATGCTATGGACTGTATGGTTGGACTTCGTCAAGACCCTCCAGCCTCAACCATGCCACCCGGTGAGGCAGTATTCTTGTTTTCAATGAAATGGGATGATCCATGCATATGGGCTCACTTCTCTTTCAAGATTTAAACACAGAGGTCTCAAGGCACAGGCCTCATGAGAGGGGGAGAAACTTCGCTAAGGTAAAGAATTGTGGGAAAGAGGAGGCGTCCAACTCAGACCAAAACATATAAAACAACAGCGGTGCATTCCACTCTCATCTATAATCCTGGAAAAAGTTCAATCCCTTAGAAACGAGATTGATGAGTTGCAAACTTAGTCCATCTACATGAATTCAGCGATGCCTGCATCATGGCCTTCAGTGAGACATGACTCATACCCACTGACACCGACTCAGATCTGTCAATGACCAGCTTCGGAGCGCCCGTCAGACTTGACACAGATACAGAGGCTGTGGGGAAATCACTGGGTGGTGGAGTCTGTGTATATGTCAACCAGCAGTGGTGTAATAATGTGACCACAAGGGAGTCCACACGCAGAGGGAGTTCGTATGTAAGCGTTTGTACACCCCAAAGCAAATGCTCACATTGCTGCAGACACTACACACAGTGATTTTTTAATGGAAGATTTTATTCATTGCAAACTTAGCAAATGTCTACATTTTCACCAGCATGTTACTCGTCCAACTTGGAAAAATAAGAGTCTGGACTTGTGTTTTGATTCTCTAAAAGGAGTAGACAAGGCTTCTCCAAGCCCCCCACTTATTTCCTCTGATCACAGCACCACCCATCTCACCCCTGTTCACAGACCAGTACTGAAAAGGGAGAAGGTGAAGACACATGAGGTTAAGATGATGCTGTTGCTAAATTACAGGGATGCTTTGACTGTACAGATTGGTCTGTGGTTAAGGATTCTGACTTAGATATTGATGAGCTCACTGACACTGTGTGTAGTTATATCACATTCTGTAAGGATATGGTTATTCCTAAGAGACAGGTTAAAGTGTATCCTAATAACAAGCCATGGGTGACTAGACTGAAAAAAGGGAGGCAAAGAGGGAGGTCAGAACAGAAATTAAAAGGGCAAAGATGCAATATAAATATAAGTTAGAAGAAAAATTCAGAAGTAACTATTTGAAGTCAGTGTGGGAAGGAATGAGAGAAATGACTGGTCTGTAAAAAGTCAGAAATAAGCCAATTAGCATTGCTGTGTATGTCAGAAATAACGACCTAGCTGAGACAATAAATGCTTTTTATTTACGATATGATACCCATGACTTTGGAGATTAACTTAAAGAAATATACTGACCAACAGTAGAAACACATTTTTTTTATGTCATGCATCCTGTTCATATTAGATATCAAAGGTAAATTATGGTTCACACATCTTTATTCACCCTTTAGCCATACAGAAAAATCATTTTTGTGCAGATTAGTGGTTTTTGTCTTAGTGTTTACAAGTCAGAAAGTGTGGATGGTGAGACAGAGAACAACAAATATAAATAAAATACAAATTAAGTTTATTTTAGTGTTAGGATTTAGAGAAATCCATGTTGAGTAAATTGTTAGTTGTTTTTTTTTAATCATAGGTCAACATCACAATGAACAACTTCTTCACCAGTGTCCCTTTGGCTGAGAAGCTCTTTGAGAAGAACCTTTAACCATTGTGGAGACTCTTCTCCAGAATAAAGCAGACATACCGCCTGTCATGAAGATGTCCAAATGGAGGAAGATGTACAGCTCAGAATTTGGATTCAATGACATCATGACCATGATGAGCTCTGTACTGAAGAAGAGAAAGGCTGTTGTCCTCCTCAGCACCACGACGACAAAGCAGTGGATGACAACAGTGTGAAGAAGAAACCAGATGTGATCCAGTACTACAACAAAACAAAAGGAGGAGTGGACACAATGGTTCACCTCCTCATGTAAGGAGAACATGGAGGTGGCCCATGGTGCTCTGGTACAATGTGCTGGATGTGGCCACCCTTCACTGCACAACACCCTGACTACATGGATGGTGTGACCACTGCAGGGCGGCTATTCATCAAGGCTAAGAGCTCGTCATGCCACATATGCAGAGGAGCATGGAGGACACGCCCACCTCCAAAAGCATATTACTGAGGCAATGGGAAGATGTGGGGTAGAAACACAAAACGCAGCCACCACCCAGCAACAGGAGGACATCAGACAGGAGGGCCAAGGGAAGAGGAAGAGGAGCAAGATCTGCCCCGCTGTCTAAGACGGAGAGGTAGAAGCTGGTGTTCCCAGTGCGGCAGGCCTGTGTGCAACGAGCACAAACATGTAGTTATCATTTGTAAGGAAGGCAAGCACTGAGATAGTCATTTGATCTGAACCTATATGATTATATTCCATCAGTTTGATTTTCTTTTATTTGGTCACGTTCACCACAGTTCACTACAGTTCACCACAGTTCACTACACTTCACCACAGTTCACCACACTTCACCACACTTCACTACAGTTCACCAAAGTTCACCGCACTTTACCAAAGTTCACCGCAGTTCACCACACTTCACCACACTTCACTACAGTTCACCAAAGTTCACCGCACTTTACCAAAGTTCACCGCAGTTCACCACACTTCACTACAGTTCACCAAAGTTCACCGCACTTTACCAAAGTTCACCGCAGTTCACCACACTTCACTACACTTCACCGCAGTTCACCACACTTCACTACAGTTCACCACACTTCACTACAGTTCACCAAAGTTCACCGCACTTCACCAAAGTTCACCGCAGTTCACCACACTTCACCACATTTCACTACACTTCACCGAACTTCACTACACTTCACCGCAGTTCACCACACTTCACTACAGTTCACCACACTTCACTACAGTTCACCAAAGTTCACCGCACTTCACCAAAGTTCACCGCAGTTCACCACACTTCACCACATTTCACTACACTTCACCACAGTTGACCAAAGTTCACCGCAGTTCACTACACTTCACCACAGTTCACTACACTTCACTGCAGTTCACCACAGTTCACTATCAGTGTTATCAGTGAAATGTGTGTCATGTGTGACAAGGTGACAAATAAACATATTTCAAATATTAAATGAATTGTTGTTTGGTCTAAATTACTGCTAAAATAATTATTTTAATGAAAGTATTATTATAGTATGCCTTTATTTTTTTTCTAAATCACACTTGCATACGTGGGTCATTTTTGATGCATGTTGTGCATTAGAAGGGGCTTGGATAGCTTGTGCATCAAAGGGTTAACTACATCACACACAGTCAGAGCGACAGAGTCATCCTCAGGAGAACACGATGACACCAGCAGTTGCCGAGGGCAGGGAGGAATGGGACAAACACAGTGTTTAGTGGGCGGTGAGAGAGACAACCTGAAGGACACTGATATGAGAGCCACAGTGTGTTTAGCTGGGAGGCTAAAATGATGAGAGAGGAGCAGGAAAGGGATAAAAAGCCTATCGACCGGCCTAAACAATCACCTCTTACATTATAAGGAGCCATGTTTAATTCAGGCCTATGCTGTCAACAGGCACAGATGAGCTTCTGTCATGGTGTATATAAACCTACTCACTGTTTTCATCACACTCTCCACCTTGTTGACTTAAAAGAAAACCCCCTTCCGTCAGATCATTATTTAATAACATTTGAATTTGTATTACTCGATTACATGCCGTCAAAATCATCTGATGATGCTGTAGCAAAAAAGTGATTCCATCAGTACTAAATTCATCACCATGTCTGACTATAACAGAGGACTCCTTCACTAATATCAGTCCCTCCCATATTGATCATCTCGTTGATAGTGCTGCAGGTTCACTAAGAGCAACTCTGGACTCCATTGTTCCTCTAAAAAAGAGTGTCAAACACAGGAGATTAGTTCCATGGTATAACCCCCAAACCCACAATCTAAACAAAATAACACAAAAACTAGAGAGAAAATGGCATCGCACTAAACTGGAAGAGTCTCCATTAGCCTGGATATACAGCCTTAAAAGCTATAGGTAGGCCCTCCACAATGCCAGAGCAGCCTATTACTCAGCACTAAGAGAAGAAATCCAATGTTCACACTTTGAAAACTGATAATAATGTTAATGATCACATGATGCCTCAGTAGGTAAACAAACCTCTTGTGTCCTCAATGACTGTCATAAGCCCCATTCAGACAGCGTTTTCATTCCAGGCCTGTTGCACCTTTATTCCGCCCTGATGTCTGTCTGAACACAATGAAGGCGTAATGGGGTGTCAGTTTGTTCCACCTCTGTGACGCCTCAGGAGGTAGTAACAGCGCCGAAACAGACGTCTGTCTGAATGAAGTGCCTCGGCGTTGCAGAACAGGTGTGACGTTGTAGTAATATGATCAGGTGTGCGACCTACCCCGGGGGATTTATCGATGCGGTAGTCCGTTATTTAAGGAACTAGCACCGTAAATGATGGCTGATTTGGGGAGATAGTGAAATATATCAGCTTTTATGTTTGCTGTTGCGTCGTACGTCATGCCTATTAATATTGCTGAATGCTGGCATACACTGTGAACACACACACTGAGGCCTTGGTCTGGTCCAGTTTGAACACACCGAAGGGGTCACAGCGAAGGGAACTCATTTTGTCGCTGTTGTTTAAATGTCTGAAACGCCCCACCAGTCACGCAGAACTGAAGAAGCCTCTTGGATGAAATGTCTTCAGACCTTAAATCGAAGTTAACACCTTACCAACCAGAGCTGACATCATCAGCCAGGAACATGCTGAGTGTGTCCTGTGTAATGTCATAACTTAGAGATGACTTTATTTTCCATATTTGTCCTGTAGTTGTCTGCAGTTTTACCTGTTTGAGTTTATTTATCATTTTATATCTTTACCAAAGCAGCCTGGAAGAAAGAAAGAGTTTTCAAAAACAGTTCAACCAAAAACATGTTACTGTTGTACTGTTAACATTTTATACTTTGATAAAAATGTGTACTAAACTGACATGAGGCATACCTGTAGGTATCTAAGTGTTCAGACCTCAGCAGGGAGAAGAGTTGACTGCTAATTTTAGTTGAAGACCCCATTAATACATGGGTGCAAATAGCACTGTTGGTTTGCTAACAGCATCTGCACTTATTCATGAATTACATACACAGTGTAGTCCATGTTATGCATGCTTTGGGAGGTTCTGTACCATAACAACCCTCAGTTCATTTAAACTGGCTGCTTTTTAACATAGCCTTGCCCTATTTCTTACTACATTAAGGAAGATATTCTGTTCAGCCTAATCTGAAGTGGCAATGCACCGAGCATTTCTAATTAGTGTCAGGGTCATCTAATTAGAAGCAAAAACCTTTGATTCCTCACAAGACAGAGAGAAATGAGAGGGCAAATCAAGACAGGTAACACTAGTAACGGCATCCTCCTGTCTCCATCTACTCAACCTTTTCCCACCTCTCCTTCTTAATGCCCCTACCCCTTTAGTCCCTCTCTCTGGTGCATCTCATCTCATGTCTGCTTGGTATTGTTAGTTGGGGACAGAGCCTGAGTGGTTGATCTGCTCTGGTATTTAGAAAGCTGATGTCAGATGCATAGCAGTGGCCCTCTGTCTCATTAAGATGGAGCTGGTTGCTCAACTTGAACCTCCACAGTGGAGCACAGCAGTAATTGGTAATCAGAGACGGATGGGGCAACTTATCCCTTGCTGGCTGCATGACCTCTCCATGCACCTGGATGGCAATGCATGTGGACTGCTATACCTCGTTTTGAGACACAAATGAACATTGTACTTGGCAAGTGACTATGTTTCACCAGTGTGGGTTTTTGATGGTCAATACCAACCACTTAGACCTGTGTTCCTACTGTACATCTTTTATAGTTATCAAAATTACTTTTAATTCATTACTTCCTCCTCCCCTCTTGAATCCAGATTCTTTTTAGTTTCTGAAAAGAACAAAACCTTAAGACTGTGCAATGACTAGTGGGAGCTCAATAATATCACAATTAAAAATAAATATCCTCCTCTCTAATCATCATTTCCACCAGGTGAGAACAAATTAGTGTGTATCATGTCAACTCTGTCTCCTTGGGTTATATTATCGAGAAGGATCAATTGAAAGCAGACCACACCAAGATCCAAGCTGTGGAGGAGTGGGTGTTCCATCCAATTGAAAGTAGTTACAGAGCTCACAGTAGACTACAGTAGATTGACGGTCCATCTCACTAGTCTCACCTTTGCCTGGGGTCCTGAGGCAGAGAAAGCCTTCAGCCTAATGAAGGAATGGTTCACTTCTGCTCCTGTTCTTATCCAGCCAGAGCCCACCAAACAGTTCATCATTGAAGTGGATGCCTCTGGTACGAGAGTCCAGGATATATTATCTACTACATCCAAAGCACTAAATGCCTGAACCCCCGTCAGGCTCGCTTGGGACTGTTTTTCAGCTGGTTTAACTTCACTATCACCTATTGCACTGGCTCCAAAAACACCAAGCCTGGTGCATTTTGGCACCATTTCTCTCCTGATGAGTTCACACTCCTGATTCCATCCTGCCCTCCTTGTGAATATCTGGTTCCCTCAACTGGGAGACTGAATCTGCCATCCAACTGTCCCAGCTACAAGAGCCTGATCCAGGTGATGGACCACCTAATCGCCTCTTTGTTCCCTCTTCTGTCCATTCTTTCCTCAAAGATGACCTGTCATCCAGGAGTCCTGAGAACCCTACGCTTCTTCAAGAGAAGGTTTTGGTTGCCATCCATGGACAAGGATGTCAGGTTGTTTGTGATTGTTGTGTGCTCGGTCTGTACCTGGGGTAAAAGTTCACATAAACCGCTTTCTGGTCTACTCCATACTCCAGACTGTTCGTAGCCACCCTTGGTCTCACATTGAAATGGAAACACACATAAACTGTTGACCACATTTCCAAAGCAGATCACTTTGTGCTTCTACCTGAGCCTCCCTCAGTCCGTACTGTTACGAAATGACCTGATAGTGAATAGGACCCGAAAGCATGTGTCACAGATAGCCACAGATGTCACAGGATAACAAGACTCAGGTGATAACAATCAAGGTGGAGAGACAAAGTCATCTGATGTGTCAGTAAACTATAAATATAGGAATCTTTATTTTTATTGATTCATGCACTAATTTTAAATATATAAAAACAAAATCCCTGTAACATTTTGAGAAGAAGACTCAGACATCCAGATTACTAGACTCACACCTTCCAAGATCAGGTTTTAACAGAACATGTGACACAAAGCAAATCCCACTGCACCATCAGTCAGTCAGTCAGTCATTCAGTCAGTCAGTCATTCAGTCAGTCATTCAGTCAGTCAGTCAGTCATTCAGTCATTCATTCATTCAGTCATTCATTCATTCAGTCATTCAGTCAATCAGGCATTCAGTCAATCAGTCAGTCAGTCATTCATTCAGTCAGTCATTCATTCATTCATTCAGTCATTCATTCAGTCAGTCAGTCATTCATTCATTCAGTCAATCAGTCATTCATTCATTCAGTCAGTCATTCATTCAGTCAGTCAGTCATTCAGTCAGTCTGACATTCTGTCAGTCAGTCAGTCAGTCATTCTGTCATTCATTCATTCATTCATTCAGTCAGTCAGTCAGTCAGTCATTCTGCCACCCAGTCATTCAGTCAGTCATTCATTCAGTCAGTCATTCATTCATTCAGTCAGTCATTCATTCAGTCATTCATTCATTCAGTCAGTCAGTCATTCATTCAGTCAATCAGTCAGTCAGTCATTCATTCATTCAGTCAGTCATTCAGTCAGTCATTCATTCATTCATTCAGTCAGTCATTCAGTCAGTCAGTCATTCTGTCAGTCAGTCATTCATTCATTCAGTCAGTCAGTTAGTCATTCATTCAGTCAGTCAGTCATTCATTCTGCCAGCCAGTCATTCAATCGGTCAGTCCATCCTTCTATCTCTGTCTGTCCGTCCATCTGTCTGTCTGACTGTCTGTCCATCTGTCTGTGTGTCTGTAAATAAACATGAACCAATCCTCTGAAAACATGTGTTGTCTACACTCTGACCAAAAAGTGGATTTCCACAACCTGCAATTTGCCATAATGATTTTGTCCAGAGTGTGGGATAGAGTGTTGTGAGGGTGGCAGAGAAAGCCTTTCAACCTGATTTTTCTCCCAGGCAATCTTTCCCTGGCTCTCTGTGTTCACTTCCTCCTCCTGTAATTGCCAACACTGTGCTAAAGGTCTCATTACCAACCAGGATAAGAGGGGAGAGCCCACCAGACTGACAGCAGAGAGAGAGAAGAGCAAAATCCATTTTTATGTGATGGGCCAATTTTCTTGAACTCCATATGAAAAAGATCTCAGACGTATAAAACCAACTTAAAGTATAACAACAGCATCTGGAAAAGTCTGTTCTCTCATTAAGAATGAATGGGAGCGTACATGGGTGTCAGTCATCATGTTCTTTCTTCAGTCCAAATGTCATCTGGTAGTTTAATAACATGGAGAGAACAGATGAAAAATAAATGGATTCAGCAGTAATTGGAAGGAACCTAGAATAAGACTAAGAATCTAAAGCCTGTGGCTCAGTGGGCTGCACTTAAAGGGAAGGTTTGCTGCTTTCAATCAGCTTATTACAATGTGTACTGTAAAACTCTAATGGGAATTTAAATCTACACAATATTCTGCTGTATTACTGGCAATACCTGTAAACAGCAGAGCATCATGGGAAGGTGAAAGAAAAGTGTGACAACTAAAACAGACATGCTACAACCTGCTCAGCCTTTAGACCCAGATGTCCAGAGCTGCACTGATGAGGTAACCTCAACTGAGTAACACAAGACACCACTTTTATTCTCTGTCACTGTCACAATGTTAGGACATGGCAAAATAATAATAATAATAATATAATAATAATGACAGTGATGATAATGGTATTATTATTATTATTATTGTTGTTGTTGTTATTAGTAGT
>CM075190.1:2907500-2950000 GCA_037577475.1 Chaunax sp. Z400 | reverse complement strand
TATTGTCACGTCACACATTTCTGATGAGGAGTTGATTGGCTCTTAGGCTAGGGGGGTGGGCTTACCTAGTGAGAGAAACCTGTGTGATGCATAAAGGGGAGGAAAAAACAGGTGTGTGGCCCTAGCAAACAAAGATGTGATAGCGTTCTCATGCGTTTTTGGGACTACAAAAGAGTTTATTTTTCAGTTAGTGTCTACATGTGTAAATGTTTATAAATGAACTGTCGGTGGAGAGCTGGAAATGAAGCCGGCCCAGAGAAAACGAGCTGGAACGAGCGGACATAGGAGTAGCGGCACCGGTAAGCTCACCTCAAGCCTTTGAGGCAAATGCCTATTAATAAACGTATGGGCAACCCAACCTCAGAAGCCCTAGACGAGATGTATGAATGTCCCCGGGGTTGTGGTGTCGTGACATATAAATGGGGGCTCGTCTGGGATTTGAACCCGGGACCTCTCTCTCTCTATATTCATCCCATTTTTATTGTTGTGTCTTTTACTTAACTACTGTTCTTTCTTATGGAGCTTCCCGGCATAAGTTTTTCAAACGACTGTACTTGTACAACCAGTGTTCTCTGTCTCAACAAACACACTTTCTGACTTGTAAACACTAAGACAAAAACCACTAATCTGCACAAAAATGATTTTTCTGTATGGCTAAAGGGTGAATAAAGATGTGTGAACCAGAATTTGCCTTTGATATTTAATATGAACAGGATTTCATGCCATCAAAAAAAAAAAAAGCGTTTCTACTGTTAGTTAGTTTTACATAGGACTGGTTGTTACAATCCCTAGTGTGCCGCACATGACCAGTGCGTACACCTGGCTGGGTGGGTGGCGTGGGGATAATCGGGTGAGGGCGCTGCCAAATTTTGTTGCATGGCCCGGTGAAGAAGTCATCAGGGGGCCACCAACCTTCACTGAGTGTTTCGACCTCAAAACCTCAACACTCTCCAGTTGGCAGGTCAGCAGGATTGGCCAAGTCACCGCCCCTCTTCTCCATATCATCAAAGGCTACACAAAAATGAGGCTAATTATAAGTATGCATGTTGCATAGTAGGTTGCAAGTCTCACTTTAGAAATTATAATGCTTTTAAGTGTCATGTTTACCGTAATAATCGGCAGTCTTCTTCTGTGTCACAGTGTCAGACTTTGCAGGGACCCTTTATATGTGAACTTCCTCACTGTCCGAAACAGTTGATTGATCTGAAAGATCTTTTGTGTCAATCTCACCTTTCAAAAAGAGAGGAGGTGCATTTCCCGTTCAAAAATTGTGATGGAGTTTTTTCAGTGAAATCGTCTTTAACATCCCACCTATCTAGAAAGCACAAACAAACTCTGCATGTCTCTGGTGCATACTCTGTTCCCTCAGTTCCTAGTGAGTCTCAGTCCTCTATTGCTAATGAGGCAATTGATGAGGGGCCTGAGGAGGATATACTGGACCCTGCACAAATGAAAAGTTTATACATGAGAAACCTATGCATGTTTTACATGAAATTGCAGGCTAAGCACTTTATCCCCTCTTCCACAATACAGTTGATCGTAGACAAAATTAATAGTCTCAGTGGAGTGTGCAAAGAATCAACTTAAAGGATCTCTTCAAGCAAAAACTAAACTCTCTGAGGCAGAGCTTGAAGATGTTTTGAAGACCCTAGATGACATGGATATTCATGCATCCTGCAGCACTGCCCTTACAAGAGAAAATGCTATTTTGAGGGGAAATTTCCCTATGTACATGAACACAAACCCTTTTTTTGGGGGGTTGATAAAAACCGAAAGGAGCAATATGCTCAGTATATTCCCATAAAAGATACATGAACAGCTCTTCTGAAAGATCCTGCTGTATGGGAAGAATGTTGTACATTTGGGAATGACGGTACACCTCTTATTTTAAACGATGTGTGCGATGGATCAGTATTCAAATCTAATCCTCGTTAGATTTGTTTTCTGAGTCAGGTCTCATTTTAAAGGTGATACTGTATCAAGATGCATTCAGGGACCCCTTGGCTCCCCTTGGCTCTGCAAAGAAAAAACACAAGATGCTTGGGGTCGACTTCACTCTCGCAAACTTTGATCCTTTTCATCGATCCACCATTGACAACTTACAGCTTTTGCTTTTGTGCCGAGAAGCTGATTTCAAATATTTTGGCCATGAGAAAGTGTTTTCTCCAGTGATATCAGATCTTAGAGAACTGGAAACTAATGGACTGAATATACATGGAAACAGGGCAGCACTGGACAATTTGGGTTTGCATAACATCGGTGTCTTCACAGAAAACTTCAGTACATCTCAGTATTTCTGCCGATATTGTCACATAGCCAGAAGTGAGCTAGACAACTTGGAACACCATGCTCCGATCCCCACAGTACAAGACTACATTGACACAGTGCAAGAGTTGCAGAACGATGATGCAAGGTTTGAAATTTGACTCCGTCTTTAATTCTTTGGTATTTTTTCATGTCTGTCAGCCTGGCCTCCCACCCTGTCTTGGCCATGATTTGTTTGAGGGTGTAGTGGCATACGACCTTGCCATTTACCACAACTACTTTGTCAAGGTGAAGAAATTCTTCACATATTCGCAACTTAATCGTAGGATTAGGCAGTTTGGCTACCAGGGATCTGATGGTAATTCTACACCCTCAGACATTTCTGAAAAGGGTATAAAACTAGGTGGCCAGGCAACAGAAAACTGGTCTTTGCTGAGGCTTCTCCCTGTTATCATTGGTGAAAAGATCACAGGTACAGAAAATCCAGTATGGCAGCTCACTGTCGAACTAAAAGAGGTATTGGAATTGATTTGTGCACCTAGAATATGAGTACCTCAGGTTGCATTGCTCAATGTTAAGATCTGTTACTATCTAGAGGCAGGGAAAGACTTCCAGTACACAAACTGAAAACAAAGCATCATTACCTCACTCACTACCCTGCACTGAAACTTGACCCACTTATGTGTTTGTGGACAATAAGGTTCAAAAGTAAGCATTCATACTTCAAAACATTTGTGCAAAGAACACAAAATTTCAAAAACACATGTCAAACGCTTGCCAGAAACCACCAGCTACTACAAGCATACCTACATTCAGGCTCCTTTTTTGCACCTTCATTGGTGGTGAAGAACTCTTCTCCTTTCCATGCTGAACTCTACAGCAATGCAATTCACACTGCTGTAGGAGCAACCTTGGTCAATGACCCCAATATTGTGGCAGCCACAGAGATACAGTGGAAAGGCACTGGGACTCTTTCTTTGTCTGACTCAAGGTGAGTCAATTGAATTTGGACAAATTGAGCTCATACTGGTGAATGAGGAGAAACATGTGAACTTCATTGTCACACCTCATATCATATTTGCCAGAGTTTGGATGATATGATGTGAAAGAGGCAAGGAAGCGCATGAAGTGTTTGAAAGCAGAGCTCAAACTGGATTATTATCCGTTGGCTGCGTACAAGCTTTTTGGGAAAAGAGTCGTTTCACTGAGACAAAGCATTGTTGACAGAGTAAAAAATATAAGGATTAATCCAGAGTTCTGGATCATTCATGCTCTATTTTGAACAAAACTATATTGTTAAATACACCTAGAGCTTCATACCTAGAGTTCTGACCTTTTGACTCCATGCCAACACAATGCCAAAATTGAAATTACATCTACTTACCAAGTCTTCCAGTAAACAGCTATGTATGAGTGATGGCAGTGAGGGTCAGAGTTCTTCAGAGATGACTGAAAATGTTACACTAATTGGTTTATATTTAAAATTGATGGTATTTAGCGGATGATGACTGTATTGGCCATATATATTCAAGTCCCTTTTATACCTTACAGAGTCATTTGAGTCATATAGAAAGAACAATGAGCACCAAACTGTTTCATCTCCCCATAGCCATGGATAGCGGGAGTGCCCTTGGCTCTTTTATGAAATCAACTCTTCCAAAAATAAGAGAACTACAGCCTTTGCCTGAGGGTCTGGAAGAATTAGGAGTCCAGGACCTTGACAACTTGAGCTACATTCAAGAGAGTGACCTCCTTCAAGTCCTAAAGCCAGTGGAGGCAAAGAAGCTGATTTCACACTTCAAAATGACAAGCAAGTGTTTTCATTTGTACATAATGGAACTTTCATGTTAAAAGGATAGTTCAGATTTTGAAGTGGGGTATTTCTCCATAGTCAGTGTATACCTACAGTAGATGGCAGTATTCAAGCCCCGTTTGGAGAAGCAGCCAGAGTCCTGTGTAGGAAGCTAAGCAATGTACTGCTGTGGACGAGTTCATTGGCAAAACGTATTTTAGACTCCTAAAAAATCAATATCAGTTTAAGTGTATGCTATATTTAGAATAGCTCATTACTTCCTGCCGTCAGACAGCCCTTTCTGATGGGGAAATCACTGTTATATAAACCAAATATTGCTCCAAACCAACCAGACTCCTTTGGCCAAATCAGTAATTTTACCTTACAGAACACAGGAGTTACTGGTCTACAAGCTGCATTGATGTATTAGTTTGTTTGTGTTATTGTGTGACTTTGGTGATTTTAAAAGGTTAGTTCAGATTCACTAAAGTCACACAATAACACAAACAAAACAACAAGAGGCAGTGGTAGAGCAGACCAGTTCTGAGAGTTAAAATCCCAATTTTGTATAAGCCAAATATCACAGTGAACAGTGGTTTCCTGTCACAAAAGTCTGCCTGATAGCAAGGTAAAGTTTAAATATTGTACATATAGTGTACTAATAAACTGACTTTTTTTTTTTAAAGATGGCTAAAATACCTTTTGTTGCTGATTCTGTCCACAGTAGTACATTGATTTGACATTGAAAATGTTGTGTGTCAACCTCCATCTACTGTAGGCAATACACTGACTATAGAACAAATATTTGACCTATCCCTATAGTGTGTGGGTTGAATTATTTCCAAATCAAGCTATATGTTGTTAATGTGGCAAAATATAATACAATTCATAATCTGGTATTACTTGTTCATTCTTAAGGCCAAACAGGTGTGTTGGGCAGTCCTACAAGTAACCAACAGTCTTCAAATGCAGCCAGTGACAGTCCTCAAAGACAGCCTGATGCCATGTCCTTTCTGGTATAAAGAAATCGGGTGCAGTAATTGAAGAGGGGAAATTAAGTTTATCATCATTGATTGACACAGTTGTTTTGATAATAGATGAGTAAAGTCTCAGGTTCAAAGAGGTGAATAAAGTGTGTTTACTGGGGTTTACCCTCACTACGCCCCTGAACTAAATAGTGCTAAAAGAGACAAGATGGACTGAATTTGACAGCCTAAGTTCTTCTTTGTGTACTTCTGCAACCCTTCAGGTGACTATAGTACACCAAGTGCACACTCACCGAGGTCAACATCCAGTTCAAGTATGGGATTGACACCTTGTCGACTGTCAATACCTGACAACAGCTGGCATTTTAATTTTGAGATTCCTTCACAGAAGATGCCATTTGAGGTCATCAGAGGCCAGAAATGGGGAAGCGACCGGCAAAAGCTGAAAGACTTGAAATGATACACCTGATTGTCAGTAAATCTTAATAATACGGATTGCATTCAAAGATGTCATTGAAGGTGAAATTGTAGGCAGTGGGTTTGACTCGCTCACAAAACAGTTGGTCAGCAGAGTGGATAACTTGAGGAGAGGAAGAACTATGCTTTACTTAAAGAGAAAAGCTGTTAGCACCAGTGAAGGAGAAGATACCCCACCCAGGAAGAGTAGACTAGACTCCTACGGATGTACAAACTGGCAACCACCCGATGAAACATCTGAATCCCAGAAACATGCACTAGAAGGGTTAAAGAAAAAGTACAAAGAAAGATGCCACAACACCCAACGGATTGAGAATCTGATGAGGGCCGCCTTCTTCACTCAGAGGAAAGACATCATAAGTGGAATGAGACCTCGGATTCATCAAATGAATGGCCATATTTATTTGAGACCACTGGCATGAAGACTCCTTTTTAAGAACTTACAGGCATGGACATCGATGAGAAAGCCATAGAAAGTAAATCTGCCAGAGCTGTTTCATACCTTCGTTCTTAGGACAAGATGGGAAAGATGGACACCATCCTCAGAGAAATGGAAATATCAAGCAAGAATGTTGCAGATGTCAACACTGCTGGGTGTCTCCAATTATAATTATTTCAATGAGGAAGAGGACCAGATGTTCCATAAAGTGGATCAAACAACCCTGCCATCTGAAGTGGACTGTGCTGAACTGCCAAATGCACCGTGCATTGTTGTGTGTGGTATGTTTTGATCATTTCTCTTTTTCTGTTCTCCTTACTGTTATTCTAATATTATAGTATACTATTGATCTTTAAAGTGGTAGTTCCTATACTCTGACATATGATGGCATGAGTTATTGACTGACAGCAAAATTAATTTATCGACAGTTAGCTCAGGCTACAACCATGCTGACAAGATACTGTGTTTTTATATTTATTTTACTGACAATAAGTTATACCACCATATATCAATAATTCCAAACTATTACTTAGGTCTTTCATTGGACTATAATGCTTAAATAACCAAGGGTGATGGATGTTGAGTTCTTTTGATACAGTTCAATCAGTTTGCAAAGTAAAATTTTATATATCGATTGCAAGACTTTGTCATTGGGCTCAGTTTGTCACAAAAAGTTACTTATACCCTCTCTTGTGTATATGTATGATATCACTTCATGCTGTCTGTGGACCACACGACTGTCACCACTGTGTTCAGCGACTATGTACTGTTGATGTTTATCTCCTACTACTGCCCAGCAGTCCATGCATTCGCCGTGGCATCGTTTTGTTAAGCTTATGCATTGTCACATTTATTTCCCTCCAGAGTTGCATTAATTTTTTGCCAAGATCTTGTATTGATGATGGGAGAGTCGGGCCGCTGCGTAAAGTCTTCTCCAGCACATCCCAAAGATTCTCAATGGGTTAAATGCATTGGACAGTTCTTATCACAACTTTAGTAGTTTCATTAATCTCCTTAGTTGTTTTCTTTGCTTGATGCAGGCCAATAATTTGACCCTTCTGAGACAGAGTAACATCTTTTCATTGGCCACAGGATATGTCCTCCGACTTGGTTGTTTAAGAAATGTGAAGCTACTCACTGCATCAGGTAGGGTTAAATAACCAGCTGAAACATATTAATCAATGCAGTAATTATTACTGCACTTTTATTAGTAACTTACCTATTTGCTTAATTAAATCGAGGTGGTGACTTTTTTTTTTTTTGGCCAGGCAGTGTAGAATGAATAGTTAACCCTCCATTATTTAATGTAATCAAATATAACAGCTTTGTGGTTGGGGTTAGTCAATTGTGTGGTAATTTTGAAGGCTGCAGTTTGTGCTTGGTCTATTTCAGAAATAAGGTTTAACAAACTCTGAGCCTAACCATGAGCTCTTGAGGTGATTAACCCTGAGATTAAAAAAAACCCTGATCAGAGTCAGTTCAGTCAACTTAGAGTATGTTCACTCTGAGTCAAGCTTGTGTAAGGTGAATGAAAAAAGCTATTTATTAGAACAAATAGAAAAAAAGCTCATTTTGCCTGTTGGACCATTTACCAGATCACTTTTTGATTGACATCTCCCTCGGGAGTAACAGCAAAGGCATCAGTGGAGTAGTAAACGCACACTTAAATTACTTCACGGGCAGGGTTGGCAACACATACACGTCAGCACAGAACACCAGGCACACACTTCCATTACATAGCAGCAAGTGTGCCACTCGTAGCGCAGCCTCTTCTGTTGTATATCTATATATCTATATAGCTAGAGTGCTGAAGGGTGCATGGGAGTTTGCCCAACCAGTCTACATGTGCTTTGTGGACTTGGAAAAGGCATGCGACCGTGTCCCTCGTTGTGCCCTGTGGGGGGTGCTCCGGGAATATGGGGTATCGGGCCGTTGTTACGGGCCATTCAGTCCCTGTATGAACAGAGCGAGAGTTTGGTTTGCATTGCCAGCAATAAGTCAGACTTGTTTCCGGTGAGAGCTGGACTCCGTCAGGGCTTCCCTTTGTCACCGACAGAATTTCTAGGTGCAGCCAGATGACAGAGGGTGTCCGGTTTGGTGGACTCAGGATCGCTTCTCTGCTTTTTGCAGATGATGTGGTCCTGTTTGCTCCATCATGCCGTGACCTCCAGCTGTCATTGGGACAGTTTGCAGCTGAGTGTGAAACAGCCGGGATGAGAATCAGCACCTCCAAGTCTGAGGCCATGGTTCTCAGTCGGAAAAGGGTGGATTGCTCACTCCAGGTCAGGGATGAGTTGCTGCCCCAAGTGGAGGAGTTCAAGTACCTCGGGGTCTTGTTCACGAGTGAGGGAAGAATGGAACAGGAGATTGATAGACGGAGCGGGGCAGCGTCTGCAGTGATGCGAACTCTGTATCGGTCTGTAGTGGTGAAAAGGGAGCTAAGCTACAAGGCAAAGGTCTCGATTTACCGGTCAATCTACGTTCCTACCTTCACCTATGGTCATGAGCTCTGGGTAATGACCGAAAGAACAAGATCGCGGATACAAGCGGCCGAAATGAGCTTCCTACGTAGGGTGTCTGGGTTCACCCTTAGAGATAGGGTGAGGAGCTCAGTAATTCGGGAGGGGCTCAGAGTGGAGCCGCTGCTCCTCTACATTGAGAGGAGTCAGCTGAGGTGATTCGGGCATTTGGTTAGGATGCCCCCCGGACGCCTCCCTGGGGAGGTATTTCGGGCATGTCCCACTGGAAGGAGAGCCCGGGGTAGACCCAGGACACGCTGGAGGGATTATATCTCATGGCTGGCTTGGGAACGCCTCGGTGTATCCTCAGAAGAGCTGGAGGAGGTGGCTGGGGAGAGGGAGGTTTGGACAACACTAATATATCTAGATCTAGATATATTAGTGTTGTCACAATTTGAAATTGTTCAAAAATTGTTGTTCAAAATGAGCTTTCTATTTCTATAATCCAATTGAAAGGCAGAATCGCTGATTGTCCCAGTTTTTGTTTTGCTGTTTCATGAGTTTAAAAAAAAAATTGATGTAAAAAAATGTTTTGCATATTGAACTTCAAGTTTTGTGAGGTTACAAGAGGAACGCCTGTTTTATGTCCTGGTCTGTTAGTCAAGAGAATTAAATACATGTTACGAACAGGAATTAAGTGTGTCCTAAGGCGTTATTGTAAAGCTAAATCATATAAATCTCATTTGTCATTCAATCATGTCTGGTTGGAGGCCACATATTTTCTATATCTTTAATTAAGTGACCATAACAAATGGTATAAGGTGTATTAGGAAGTGCTGCTTTCTACAGGCTCTTATTACACTGGATATGATCTAAAATTAACAGGATTGTTGTAATTATGAACCCAATTACCTGTCATACAACAGTATTTTATCATCTTTTAAAAGATAAATCACATATTTTAACGGTGGTATGCCGTCTTATCAAATGAAATATTGATTAAATACACATGCTTTTTATACATGCTGAAACTCAGCAGAGCTGCTAACTGACCCTGCTCATCCTGGCTCAGGTCAGATCGATTAGCCAGCTTCAGCACTTCAAACACTTGGTCCTCCTCCATCCCATCACTAGCATCCATCAACCCCACCTGCACCACAACATCAGCCCCAGGCTTCAGGCGCACATTGAGTGCTCCATAATGTCAGCGTCATCAATCTGAAATAGCCTGCCCAGCTTCTGGTAGCATCCAATGGAGACAGGGAACTCATGCAGGTTATGAATGCGGGTGAGAACTCGACCTTGTTTTACTGCTGAGATTGTTTGAGCTGCTGAAACCCCCAGACAACCACTTCACTCCGGGCTGGTATGTTTACGCCTTGGCGGCGAACTGGCCAGACGTAGCCCAGGAACCCATCTTCAGATGTCACCATGGTCCTGCGGCACACTGTAAAGGCTTCCTTCCAGACAACTTCTGAAAATTCAAATTCTGAAAATGCAGGTTCTGGCAAGACAAAGACGCTGGACCGTCTGGGTTTTGAAACAGCATCCCAACAAGGTTTTACCACATTCATCCCTAGGATGAGGTAGAAGAGAACTCATCTCCACAACTAAAACTCCTCGCTGGATAACTTTGTGGCCCTAAATCTTAAAGTCCATAACAACACAGCCCAGGCAGGGGATACGAGACCATCGGCAGCTTAATTATGGAAGGAATTTCTTTTAAACAGCACACTGTGAGAAATGCTTCACAAAAACACTTTGCTGTATTAAGGGCTGTCTTCCAGGCTCTCTTCGCTGCGCTGCCATCGCAGCTGTACCTCCAGTGCTCCGTTGCTCTGAGGGAGCAGAGACAGTCAGCAACCAGTACCGTGAACACACACCAGGGAAACCCCTGGGCGGTAGTCCGACCCCCGACCCAGGCTGGAGTATTCTCGCCAAACGGGATAGAGCTGCTGCGCTTCTGTCGTCCAGGTTGTGTTGACTGGCTCCGTGTATCACGGTGTATCTCCGTGCTGAGGCTGTCTCCCTCTGCTTCTTGGCTTGTAACTTTTGGCTTTCTGGCTACCTGCTGCCGTCGATGTTCACACACACCTGTTGCTCATTCACTGATTGCAGCTTGGCGTTGGTCTCTGTGGCCTTCAGGGGCAGTGGGAAAACAAACTATTACATGCAAATTATCACACCATGCAATTAAAAACACTAATCCAATAAAACAAGTGACTAAAAATCATAATAAAACACTGCAACCTAAAAACACACAATAAATAATAGTCTAAAACATGCAATAAAACATTAGAATATGCACAAACCCCACTGGCATTGACCTCATCACACCTACAAGGTACTTATTTAGTTTATTCAAAACTGCCATTGAAAAATACCATAACATTTAGGCTTAGAAATCAAAACATTGTGGTCAATGGAATCAGAGGCTGCTGTAAAATCCAACAGCATTGCACCGTTTCTTTTTTACCCATATGTGTCATATGAACTAATGCAGTGCTAGATGAATGCCCTGGTCTATAAGCATGCTGCGATTTAGTAAGTAGTGCATTATTTTCACTTTTATTTATTTATTTTACACCAGGATTAACGTTACACAAAGAAATATTTGAAGCATTTCATTGAGCTGGTCACAGGGTTGATATATATGTATATATACACATGTATATGATTTGCTATTCACTCTTACCCAATGCTCATATACTCATTAATCCTTCCAAACCAACTAGTTATAAAAAGAACACAACGGAGAATAACTACTTTCTTTAAACCCTAATGGAAAACACTGACTAACCAGATGATACTGAGCCTAGCTTTACTTAGGTAATCAATAAAGGACTTCCACGTCTCGCCAAACTATTTACTGAAGTGAAAAATCTAATCTTTTCAAGCTTGATGTGGTTTAGAATCCCACTGAGCCAGCTATTGTGTGAGGGAGGAAGAGCATGCTTCCATTTAGATACAATGAGGTGTCTGGCTAATATAGTTGTGAAGGCCAGAACACACTGATTTATCAGTGGGAAGTTGTTGCAGGTGGTGGAACTCCAAATAGAGCCGTGAGAGGTTCAGACTTGCCAAAAATATGATACATTTTTGACACCAGTAATCTGTTAACTGTCCAAGTTGTTTTAACAGTTTAAAATGATGCGTGGATGACTTTTTCCAGGTCTGGGCGTGATAATATGGTTTTAATGTTGGCCACTGATTGTAAGTGGAGATAGCAGGACTGAATTAAATTTTTATGTGTGGCTCAAATTATAGGTTTGAACCAAAAATGACTCCAAGGTTTCTGGCAGCTGACTTGACATTAGTGGATAATGGACCAAGATGATTGTGGATAATACTGTTTGTTTGGGGGACCAAAGGTGATTTCGGACTTGGATTTGTTTAGTTGTAGGACATTTTTGTGTCCTGTCTAACACAACAGTCTCAGGAACCACAACTGTGCCATTAGAGTCTGGGTATTCCTTCAAATCAAGAAAGAAACATGACACAGTATTCAATCATATGTCCATCAGGAACACATGACTGATGCTGGTGACTGTACACATCTGTCAGATCTGCCTCTTGAACTCCACTGCATTATGGATTGTAGAAAAAATAAATGAACAGCTGCATCTACCCAGAAACAGACTCACTGATTCAGACACAAACCATGTGGTAAATGTTGGATTTCATTAAAATATTTATATTTTTATTTATTAGTTTATTTAACAGGGACAATACATGTAGACATGGTTGCCTTTTAAATAAAATGAAATAGATGTCGTATGGACTATGTGTGGACTCTGTGTGGACTCTGTGTGGACTCTGTGTGGAGTCTTTGTGGACTCTGTGTGGAGTCTTTGTGGACTCTGAGTGGACTCTGTGTGGACTCTGAGTGGACTCTGAGTGGACTCTGTGTGGACTCTGTGTGGAGTCTTTGTGGACTCTGAGTGGAGTCTATGTGGACTCTGAGTGGACTCTGTGTGGACTCTGTGTGGAGTCTGTGTGGAGTCTGTGTGGAGTCTGTGTGGACTCTGTGTGGACTCTGTGTGGACTCTGAGTGGACTCTGTGTGGACTCTGTGTGGACTCTGTGTGGACTCTGTGTGGAGTCTGAGTGGACTCTGTGTGGACTCTGTGTGGACTCTGAGTGGACTCTGTGTGGACTATGTGTGGACTCTGTGTGGACTCTGTGTGGACTCTGAGTGGTCTCTGTGTGGACTCTGAGTGGTCTCTGTGTGGACTCTGTGTGGACTCTGTGTGGACTCTGTGTGGACTCTGTGTGGACTCTGAGTGGTCTCTGTGTGGACTCTGTGTGGACTCTGAGTGGTCTCTGTGTGGACTCTGTGTGGACTCTGTGTGGACTCTGAGTGGACTCTGTGTGGACTCTGTGTGGACTCTGAGTGGACTCTGAGTGGACTCTGAGTGGACTCTGAGTGGACTCTGAGTGGACTCTGAGTGGTCTCTGTGTGGACGCTGTGTGGAGTCTACGTGGACTTTGTGTGGACTTTGTGTGGACTCTGAGTGGACTCTGTGTGGACTCTGAGTGGACTCTGAGTGGACTCTGAGTGGTCTCTGTGTGGACTCTGTGTGGACTCTGTGTGGACTCTGTGTGGACTCTTTGTGGTCTCTGTGTGGACTCTGAGTGGTCTCTGTGTGGACTCTGTGTGGACTCTGTGTGGACTCTGTGTGGACTCTGAGTGGACTCTGTGTGGAGTCTACGTGGACTCTGTGTGGAGTCTACGTGGACTCTGAGTGGTCTCTGTGTGGAGTCTACGTGGACTTTGTGTGGACTTTGTGTGGACTCTGAGTGGTCGCTGTGTGGTCTCTGTGTGGTCTCTGAGTGGACTCTGAGTGGACTCTGAGTGGTCTCTGTGTGGTCTCTGTGTGGACTCTGTGTGGAGTCTACGTGGACTCTGAGTGGACTCTGTGTGGAGTCTACGTGGACTCTGAGTGGACGCTGTGTGGAGTCTACGTGGACTTTGTGTGGACTTTGTGTGGACTCTGAGTGGACTCTGAGTGGTCTCTGTGTGGAGTCTACGTGGACTCTGAGTGGTCTCTGTGTGGACTCTGTGTGGACTCTGAGTGGACTCTGAGTGGACTCTGAGTGGTCTCTGTGTGGTCTCTGTGTGGACTCTGTGTGGACTCTGAGTGGTCTCTGTGTGGAGTCTACGTGGACTCTGAGTGGACTCTGAGTGGACTATGAGTGGACTATGTTGGACTCTGTGTGGACTCTGTGTGGAGTCTATATGGAGTCTGTGTGGAGTCTGGGTGGACTCTGTGCACCACAGTCTAATTGTAACTGCCAGAAATGTCAGACAACACTGCATATCTGATGACACTTATTTAGAACTCAACAGTTTTACAAACTATAATTGTGTCTTTATGATCTCATACCACAAGTACCACATACATACCACCTTGCCCTCGTCTGGATCTTGTAGATGTTCTTTGATTGGTTCCATGATAATTGGGTCCAACCTGTAGTTGTGTACTGACTCTGCCCTTGTATGTAGTGAACTGAGCTCGTCTTCCTCAGACGCTCTGATGAAGGCTGTGTGCCGAAATATGTCAGCATGATTTTTGTGATGTGTCCTAAATAAACAAGGTAAATGTGACTTCACTTTGAGATGTGCCACCTTTTTTTCATTTTTTGAAAAGATGAAAGTTACAGCACCATCTCAATCCTGAACTGCCCCTGGACTCTGGATCACCTCCTCTCCTGTGGAACCATCTTCCAGTCTCGGTCCAGGAGGCATGGCGCAAATGGCGTCGTACTAAACTGGAAGAGTCTCCATTAGCCTGAATAGATAGCCTTAAAAACTATAGGAAGGCCCTCCACAATGCCAGAGCCTGGCTCAGGAGGCAGAGAGGTCGCTCAAGGAATAAAAGGTCGGTGGTTCGATCCCCAGCCCCTGCAAGTCTACAAGTCGAAGTATCCATGAGCAAGATACTGAACCCCAATTTGCTCCCCAGGCGCCGTAAAGGCAGCCCACTGCTCCTCAGGGATGGGTCAAATGCAGAGAAAGAATTTCCCCCTGTGGGATTAATAAAGTATCTAAAAATATATATATAATAGAGGAGAATAAGAACAACCCCAGGTTTGTGTTCAGTACTGTAGCCAGGCTGACAGAGTCACAGGTCTATTGAGCTCAGTATTCCTATAAGCCTCAGCAGTAATGACTTCATGAGCTTCTTTAATGATAACATTCTACTTATTACAGACTAAATTCATCACCTCCTGCCTTCAAATGATAGAAGTTTACCTTCAAACACAGGAAGTTTAAGTACAGCATGTACTGGATGTGCGCATGCGTCGACGTGAACTAGTGTCTGTCAGAAGGTCTGTTACACACTGAAGTTTTCACCTGAATCTAAGTTATAATTTTATGATACACATTCTGGTTTTTCTGTTGTTTTAACCAAGATTTAATTGGGAGCAGAGTCTGACCCAATGGATGTTTGGTTTTTAACTTTTCGGATTGATGGCCAACTTTCACTGCCGCTAGACTGACAATGGCTAGCTTAAAGCCAGGTTTGTTTTTAGCTTGGTGGCTAGGTTTGCCGCTCGCCTCTATATTTTTATTTTTAAACTCTCTTCTCCTGGATTTCCCTGTGTCATGCCATCATTCATGCCTTGTGAGGACTGTAAACAATTACCGAAGCAAATAATATGATTGCTGACCTTAAGGATGATATACGGCGGCTCTCGGAGGAGCTAAAACAGAAGGACTCTCTCCTGACCGGCTTCATCGACATGGCTCATGCACAGTCCCAAAAGATTGCTACCCTCAATGTTACCCTCCATGACACTGTTCAGTGGGACCCCCCCACTTGTCCTTGGTTGGAATCATGCTCAACACCGAACCAACAGTCGTCCTGGGCAAAGGTGGTGATCCGGGATCATAAGAGGGACTCGGACGTGGGTGCCTCTCCCCCTCGTCTAAGTCTCTCAAACCACTATGTAGCCCTGTCGGAGGACTCACCGGTCGCACCAGCGGATAGGCCCGCGCCTTCGACCTGGCCCAATCTGGATCTCTCACCAAAAACCTCTCCTGTCAATGCTGTGGATTTCCCACCTTTGGTGGCTGGCAGCGCACCGGAGGTTCGCCGATCCACTGTGAGGACAAGTCCGTCTACATCCCGGGCAGGGACAACCTCCACTCTGCGAAGGATCCTGAAAGAGGCTGTGCTCAGACGCTCAGGGGTCTTCACCGCCCGGAGCCGGTGGATAAACAGGTCATGTCTGATGCTGTTACCTGTGAGCCTCCTCGGACTCATGGAGTAAAGCATGGAGTAGGATCGACTTTCCTCCCAGGTTGACCCAGTGTCGCCGTCTCCTCGCTCCCTCTTCCCCCCAACAACACTTATAGTGGGGGATTCCATCATCAGGAACACTCGGTTCTTTAACGCAGCCACCCACTGCTTCCCAGGAGCCACAGTCCCGGTCATCCTGGATAAACTCCCGGGGCTACTGCGCTCAATACCTTCTTTCATCAATCGAGTGGTTTTTCATGTTGGGACAAATGACACCGCTCTTCAGCAATCTGAACTGACCAAAAAAGCCTTTAAAGACCTTTTTAACCTTTTATCTTCTTGTGGTAAGTCCGTTTTTATCTCGGTCCAATTCCCACGCTGGGCCGTGGGGCTGGGCGTTTTAGCCGAATCCTTAGCCTCAACACATGGCTCCAGTCTGCCTGCAGATTGTACAATCTGGCTTTTATCGACAATTTCAATCTGTTTTGGGGTCGGCCTTCAGATTTTAAATCAGACGGAGTACACCCCAACTGGATGGGCTGTCAAATAGTAGTGGCTAATATGCAGCACGCTGTACTTTCTGCTCCACGTGTCTGACTGTTTACATCCAGCAATAAGCCACCTCCTCCTCCTCCTCCTCCCCTGTCTTCTTCTCTAACCTCTCAACCTCCCGTCTACACCTCCGGCTCCCCCTACAGTCCAAACAACTCATTAATCCCCATCATAATCACTAGCAGACACAACATCAAACGAACCAATGGAGTTAATTTTAACAATCTCAGACCACTGTGCACACACAAACCACCACCTGCTGATCCACCCCACAAGAGAACATCACCAGTCACCCTGATGCGAGATCTCTTTTAAACAAGACTTTTCTTATTAATGACTTGATTTTCGATAATAATATTGATTGTATGTTTTTAACTGAGACATGGCTGAGCACTGATGGACCAGCAGCCCTCATTGAAACATCACCACCAAACTACAGTTTTTTCTTTTCCCCCAGGAAAGGAAAAAAAGTGGGGGTACAGCAACCATCATCTCAACCTCACTTGGTTTTAAACACATTACATTTGATGAATACACTTTTTTTGAACATCACTCCATTGTTTCTAGCAGCCCCCCTATATTGTGCATGTGTGTTTACAGGCCACCCAAATGATGCTCTGCTTTTATTTCTGATTTTTCAGACTCTCAATTATCCACACCAATTATGACAGAGTAATTATTTTTAGGTGATTTTAATTTGCATGTAGATAATCAATCAGACTCTTTTGCTTTAGAATTTTTAAACTTACTGAACTGTATGAATTTTATCCAAAATGTGACTCAGCCTACCCACAACAAAGGTCACACATTAGACCTTGTGATAACTTATGGCCTGTCGGCACATATTTCTTCAGTTGTTATAGAACAGGATATTCCAGAACAAACTGTGAGGAAACGCTGTCTTACTGCTGAAGTGGCTGCAAACTTTGTAGAGCTTTTAAGTGACACTCCTGCAAACTTTTTACCTTCCTCCTGTGATTTTAAAGTTGACAGTTTTAACAGTAAACTCAGAACAACTCTGGATGCAGTGGCTCTACTAAAACTGAAAAGGATTACTGCCAATCCAGCACCTCCCTGGAGAAATGAAGAAATTAAAAAAATTAAGAGAAACTGTCGAATAGTGGAAAGAAAATGGAGAAAGAATAAAATAGCAATTAATTACCAAATATTCCGTGAACAGTTGACTATCTACAATAAAGCAATCAAACGTGCAAGACAAAGATTTTTCTCAAAACTAATAACAGAACAATCCAAAAATCCTTTCCTCAACCATTGATCGCTTAATAAATCCTGTTCTGATGAAATCTAGCAGTATGTCAACCAAATCCAAATGTGAAGAATTTGCAGTCCACTTCAGCAGTAAAATAGAAATCATTAAATCCAACATATGTCAATCTCAGCCCATGAATTTTAACACCCCAGAATCTTTGTTTTTATGTGAGGAAACACTGGAGAAGTTTGTCCTGGTTGATGCTGAAATGCTCAGTAAAGTTATCTCCCAGTTAAACCCAGCAACCTGCCTTTTAGATCCCATTCCCACATCCTTTTATAAAACAGTTTATAGGTTTTTAGATGAAGAGGTTCTTAACATTATAAACTATTTGCTTCAGATGGGTGTTTTCCCCACTGCTTTTAAGACCGCCATAGTTAAACCCCATCTGAAGCGAAATAACTTGGACACCACTATGCTAAATAACTACAGACCAGTTTCAAATTTGCCATTTTTAAGTACAATTTAAGGGAGAAGCTTGTTTTTAATCAGTTAAATGATTTTATGAACTCACAGAATATTTTCATCAAAATACCAATCTGGTTTTCGAGCCAATCATAGTACTGAGACTGCACTGGTCAAGGTTATTAATGACATCAGGCTAAATATGGATAAGAAAAAGCTCTCTGTTTTAGTACTGCTCCACCTCAGTGCAGTCTTCGATACAGTAGACCATGAAATCCTCTTAGATAGACTTCAGAATCTGGTTGGCCTCTCTGGTATTGTTTTTAACTGGTTTAAATCTTAACTTACCGACAGAGAATTTTATGTAGCCATTGTTGAATGTACTTCAGAAAGCTGTAAAATGGATTGTGGTGTCCCTCAAGGCTCAATTTTACGTCCAACACTTTTTAATCTTTACATGCTACCACTTGTAAGCATCATCAGGAGACACGGCATAAATTTCCACAGTTATGCTGATGATACACAGCTGTACATTGCTGGGTCTCCTGATGACTCAGGGCCAATTGATACCCTTTTTAACTTTATTTCAGACATCAAGTCATGGATGGCAGATAACTTTCTTCAGCTCAACCAGGACAAAACTGAAGTCTTAATTATCGGTCCTTCAGCTCAGAGAGAAAAACTTCACCCAAAATTGCAAGCATTGGCTCCAAATCCGTGTAAACAAGTAAAAAACTTCGGAGTCATATTTGACTCGGATTTCAGTTTTGAGCCACACATTAGGAGTATAATTAAAATCGCATTTTATCATCTGAAGAACATTGCCAGGGTGCGACCTTTTCTCTCCCAAACCAACACAGAGACACTAATGCATGCTTTTATTACTTGTTGGATTGATTATTGCAATGCTCTACTTTCTGGTCCTCCTAAGAAACATATTTCCCAAATACAGTTACTACAAAACTTAGCTGCTCGTCTCCTGACGAGGACCAGAAAGAGAGCACACATCACACCAATTTTAAAATCTCTGCATTGGCTTCCTTTGAGTTTCAGAATTGATTTTAAGATCCTTTTACTAGTTTACAAAGCTCTTAACGGTCTTGGTCCTAGTTATTTATCAGATTTGCTTTTATCTTATGAACCCTCTAGGACCCTCAGGTCTTCAGGTAGTGGTCTTTTAATAATTTCTAAAGTCCAAACAAAAACCCATGGCGAGGCATCTTTTAATTATTTTTACTCCCCACGTCTGTGGATCAGCCTGCCTGAGGACCTGAGGGCAGCAGAGAGTGTTGATACTTCTAAAGGCAAACTCAAGACCTACCTTTTTAGTCAGGCTTTTAACTGAATTTTACCTATTTATTTATTTATCTATCAACTATTTACTTATTAATTTTAGTCTGTTTTACTGTTTTACTAGTTGGTATATCATCTTAATATTTTTAACTATTTTTTACTATTTTATATTTTATCTTTTTATTTTCTGTTCTCACTCATTTTAACACACATCCTCTCTTTTAGTATTTTATTATTTTATTTCATGCTCTTATCCTCTTATTTCCTTCTGTATGGAGTTTTTATTTTGATTGATTTTAATTTATTTACCCTATCTTTTTATTTTTATTAGTTTTTATCCTCTGGTGTTTCCTCACTTGGGGGCCGCCCATGCCGGGGGTTGTGATCGTGGCTGTGGGAGTGCCGCTGTGGGGTTTGCTCTTGCTCGGGTGGTTGGGGGAATCCATACTGCAGCCTTATGGTTGTGGTGTGGGCTCCTTCATCCGCTGGGCTTGGGGTGAGGCACATTGTGCATGTGTGTTTACAGGCCACCCAAATGATGCTCTGCTTTTATTTCTGATTTTTCAGACTCAATTATCCACACCAATTATGACAGAGTAATTATTTTAGGTGATTTTAAGTTGAAAAAATACTCGCAGTGGTACTTTTGTAGTCATGACTGTGGTTGCAGTTCCTGGTGTAGGTGTCCCCCATTTTTATGACAGCGTTTCCTCCGTTCCTGTGTCTTAACTTCTGGCTCTTATGGGTACTGATCTTATTTCAATGCCTTATTTATCTACAATGTTATTCCTGTGTATGTATGTGGATGTCTGTGTGTCTGTATGTGTTGGTGGGGAAGGGTTACTGTTTTATTATTTGCAGCACTTTGTGTTACATTTTACTTGTATGAAAAGTGCTATACAAATGAAGTCTGAATGATTGATTGATTGATTTAGACACAGCTGTAAGACCTGATGCATATCTGGACTGCATCTCTCCCATTGACCTTCAACAACTAACTTCTACTATTTCTTCATCCAAACCAACAACCTGCCTCCTAGACCCCATCCCAACTAAGCTGCTTAAAGATGCTCTACCCTTAGTCAGCACTTCTCTATTAGATATGATCAGTCTGTCATTACTAACAGGCTATGTACTACAGTCCTTTAAACTGGCTGTAATTAAACCTCTTCTTAAAAAGCCTACTCTTGATCCAGAGGTCTTAGCTAACTACAGACCTATATCTAATCTTCACTTCCTCTCTAAAATTCTAGAGAAAGCAGTTTCTAGTCAGTTATGTTTTTCTACAGAACAATAGTTTATTTGTCCCTATCCCAGTGCTTGATTCCACCCTGCCTGAAGTCCTCCACAATCATTCCTCTACCGAAGAAGACCATCGTCAGTAACCCCAATGACTACCGGCCAGTGGCACTTACAACCATCATCATGAAGTGCTTTGAGAAACTGGTTCGGAGTCAAATCACAAAAAGTCTGCCACCCACATTTGATGCCCACCAGTTTGCATACAGAGCAAACAGGTCTACTGAGGACGCCATTGCAGCAGCTCTCCACACCACACTTACACACGTGGAACAGCGAGGGAGCTACGCTAAGCTGCTCCGCATAGACTTCAGCTCTGCTTTCAACACAATCATACCAAGCAGACTGGTTACCAAACTGTTGGACTTTGGGCTTTCACATCACATCTGCCACTGGATCAGAGACTTCCTGACAGACCGCTCCCAGAGGGTCAGAGTAGGGCCCCATCTCCTCAGCACTCAGCATCAGCACTGGCTCCCCACAGGGCTGTGTGTTGAGCCCCCTACTCTACACCCTCTATACCCACGACTGCACCCCCACCTACCCGAGCAATGCCATCATTTAGTTAGCAGATGATACAACCGTGGTGGGGCTCATCTCAGGAGATGAGACTGCATACAGGGAGGAGGTGCAAAGACTGTCGGCATGGTGCACCAAGAACAATCTCATCCTCAACACCGCCAAGACGAAAGAGCTGATAGTCGACCTCAGGAGGAACAAACCGGACTTGCAGCCTATCACCATCAATGGGGAGAGTGGTGAGGGTATCGGACTTCAGGTTCCTGGGCACTCACATCGAGGAGGACCTATCTTGGACTACAAACATCACTGCACTGCTGAAAAGGGCACAACAGAGACTGTATTTCCTGAGGATACTCAGGAAGCACAACTTAACAGAGAGACTGTTAGTGTCCTTTTAGCGCTGCTCCATTGAGTCAGTGCTGAGCTACGGCATCTCGCTGTGGTTTACCAGCTGCACTGCAGAAGAAAGAAAGGCGCTCCAGAAGGTCATCAACACTGCCCAAAAACTCATTGGCTGCGATCTTCCTTCTCTGGAGGACATTTACAAAACATGCTGCCTCAGGAGAGCCCACAGCATCCCTAGAGACTCTTCCCATCCCCCTGTCACCACCTATTTGAACTGTTGCCCTCAGGGAGGCGCTTTAGGGCCATCGAAGCAACAACAAATAGGCTGAAAAACAGCTTCTTTCCTAGAGCTGTTATTGCACTAAATGCTGCACAAACCTAACACTTGAACGTTCATAACACCAACTGTGCAATATATGGTGTGCAATATCCCTGTGTGAAATATGTCTTGTTTTTTCCCCCTTGTTTTATCTTACCATAGAGCATTCTAGTGTAAATTTGTAAATTTTATATTTTTATTCACTTTTTTCACTTTTTAATTGCACTGAGACTGAAGAGCTGCTATCTCAATTTCGTTGTACTCGTGCAACTTCTGATTCTGATTCTGATTTTGAGGATTTCCAGTCAGGCTTCAGAGAGCATCATAGCACAGAGACAGCATTGGTCAAAGTTACTAACTACCTTCTAATGGCATCAGATGAGGGATTTGTCTCTGTGCTCGTCTTATTAGGTCTTAGTGCTGCGTTTGATACCATTGATCATCAGATACTACAAAGACTCCAATATTTAATTGGCATTAAAGGAAATGCACTAAGATGGTATAAATCCTATTTATTAGATCGATCTCAGTTTGTACTTCTTAATGACGAATCCTCACTGCACAGCAAAGTTAATCATGGAGTCCCTCAGGGTTCTGTGCTTGGACCAATATTGTTCACCCTATATATGCTCCCTTTAGGTAATGTTATCAGGAAACACTCTATTAACTTTCATTGTTATGCAGATGATACACAATTATACTTATCAATGAAACCAGGTGAAACTAATCAATTAATTAAACTTCAGGCATGTCTTACAGATATAAAAAACTGGATGACGTCCAATTTTCTATTACTCAATTCTGACCAAACTGAGGTTATTGTGTAAGGTTTTAACCAATGGAGGGAGAACAAACATACAAAAAGAGAATGGGAACCAGCAACCTCATAACTCCAGTGCCTTTATTTCAATTCAAATGATGGAAATACTGGGTTATTATAGGTTCAAATAAAGGCATTGTCTTTGAGTGTTTTTTTTGTTTGTCTATGGCTAATAATAATAATAATGATGTACAGATTGGTGAAAATAAACGCAGGAAATTAGTAAAATATCTGTATCCTTCTATGACTCGCTCAGTATCAACAAAGGTAGAATCCAGGTGAGTTTCCCGCAGACCTGAAACATGAATGCTGTTTGGTAATCTCATATAATTAAATGAGCTAGGAATAATATAGATATAGCTACTATACTAAGGAAGATACAGTATTCTTATTTGGACACATAAAACAGACACAGACTATAAAAAAGTTAAGAATGATGTATAATCCTTAAAGATGCTAACATTAGCTGTTCAATACCTCCTGTGATTGTGTTGGTCCACCCCTGGGCGTGATGTCACCCCTATCTCAGCAGCTCTTAGTTTGGACACTAACCCTTTCCCCCATAATGTTGGGCCTCTAAGAAATCTTCATTCATGTAGATTTTTATATCTATTTATATATTTATTATACCTCTGTGCTGATTCATTTAGTGACCTACAGCTGTAGTCTCTGGTGCCATCTGATCTGGACCTACTCTCACCTGCCAATACTACCTACAATAACATCACATGGAAACGCTGCAGCAAAATGAGATCTGACTCAGAGACTCCGGATGTGTTACGCTTCTGCATTTTTATGTTACCTGAAGACGAACATGCGTTCCTTTCTACGCCTGGAACAGAACGGGTGTGACTGACTAGCATCCCCAGATCCTGCACACTGGACCTTTAACCTGTGGCTGCCTGATGCTCTTCTAAAGTATCTCAGGATCCTCTGAATGTCTTTGAAAAGGTGAAATTCATAGAGCCAGTTTTATTGGAACAGTGTGAAGATTCCAGATCTATTCAGAGGTCTGCTTACTTCATCAGCAGACTGATTGTATTGAAAACAATATATGGAACAATATGTGTGAGTAAACACCGGTCTGTGGCAGGATGATGTAGACTGACAGCAATGAAACAGGATGATTCTGATTCAGCTGTGGTCGTTTTAAACCATTATAGAGTGCTCTGACAGGACTGTGGAGCGACTCCGTGTGCAGCAGAATACATAAAAATGACCCTTTTATGTCTGACACTTGATGGGTTTTACATGTCAGGGTGTCAGACGGAGATAACTGCACTGGTGACTACAGCAGTGACATGGATGAATCAGAGATGGGCTGAAAATGAATAAGAGCCCTTGACTGTCTAATTCCTCTGTGTGAATACACAGCATGCATTTCACCACAGGAGAACTGCACCACACTGACACCAGGATGGACTATCCACTGTTAAAGACTGCACATACATAACTCACCTAATGATACAGTCTGAAGAGGAACTAACTAACTAACTGTATTTATTCTCTATAGCACTACTTTAGGTAAACATTATAAGCTAACACACAGACAAATCCTCCTCCTCCTCCTCCTCCTCCTCCTCTCTCTTCCAGGCTCCTCCTCAACTCAGCCTCTTCTTCTTCTCCTCAGTAGCTGCTAACATCTTTAATCTTAATAGTTCTTTTAACCTTCAGTCTTTATTGTTTAAATCAAACATGAACCACCAACAAAAGCCTTTAACATCCTTTAATATGACCTCAGCTAATACTGGTACATATTACATGGGGTGGAAGAGGTGATGCTGATTTAGATTTGTGATGAAGAGTTTTCATTCAACAGTATAGCTGAGACATGGATGTATGAAGGAGATCAGTGATGATGTGAGAGAGGCCTGCTGAAGAGTCTGCGTTTAAGGGCATGAAGATGACGGACAGCCGTGGACCGCCCCAGCTGTCTCTCAGGCTCCCTCTTTGGAATCAATCAATGAGATCAGATCTGACAACTTTGGCAGATGAATTATTTCAAGGAACAACATATGAGCAAAATGTAAACGGAGTAGATGAATGAAGTGAAGTTTTTCAGCAAAAGTCGACATATTTTTCAAAATTCCAAATGATATTTCTTTATACTCACTAAATACTCCACCACAGTTAAAAGTTAAAAAAAATTCAGAAATCATAAATTTTGCTTTTCAGACACCCAAATAAATGTAGTAATTCCTGGAGTTTTATTAAGCTTTAATCTTCTTGTAGAGCGGTACAAACGGCCCAGTGACAACGGACCAAAACAGCAACGAGTGCCGTGACAGTTCAGTGGTGTCTGATGCCACCTGAAGTCGAGACCCAAACGGCAACATGTGTCTGGATATGCCGCAGCATTCTCCTGGGCATCTGGGAGATGCCACCGGAAATGCTGAAACTTGGTGCCGATACAGCGACTTGCGTCAGCCCTTATGCGATCACTTCCGGATGAGGCCACTTGTGTCTGATGTCAAAAAAAAGGAAATGGAATGTTTGTGCTTGTTATTTATTTATTTATTTTCCTATTTGAGCACAACATTTAAAAAATGGATAACGAGTTTTTATCCGTTTTTTTAAATTTGGTTTTTGAAAACAATATTGAAAAAATGAGTGTTTTTTGTTTCCTGGTTTTATTTTGAAAAAATGAATGAATGAATGGTACACAGATTCTAGAGGGGCACCCGGCATGGGTTTGGGTCTGATAAATGCACATAAATGCACATTCACTCTGAATGTGATGTGAATTTTGGCGTCGCTCTACTCACTTTAATTTACTTGTGTTACTGTAACTACTGTCTAAAACGTCGATGATCTTATCTTAACGTAATGTTGGGGTCTCAGCCGTTTGTATGTGCGTGGCTGAGAGAAGAAGACGCTGTTAGTGACAGTTCTGTGATCCATTTATTTGTAGTGCCCACAATTCAACTTTTCATGCTGCACACAGTGGGGAGCAGGAGGGGAGCGGGGGAGCGATCAAAGGCCCCTTTCATTTCAGCTCCAGTCTGCGGCCTCAGATCAGACCTCCATTGCTGCAGGGATGAGCTCCTTCACCACTAAATTGTATATCTTGATGCAGTTATTTCTGTCTGATGGCCTCCCTTAGTTCCCCTCATTTCTGACTCCTCTTTTTGATATGGTGAAATAAAATGATAGGAGTGTTCATGTGCCAACACAACAAAGGCCCTCTCTTCACTAGACAATTATTCAGGCCATGCATCTGTGAGTTTGTCAAGCAAAGGAGATCATTTCAGTGGTTTTAATGCAAATTTATCAAGGTTTGTCAGAATTGAAAGACATTATGTCACCTTATGTCAAGATATTGTCACTGCTTAAACACAAATTGAGCAACATTAAGGGTACATGATGAATGAATGATTGACAAAACAATGAATGGATTTATGTAGTCCTTCATGAACCATCAGTGCGTTTAGAGTGTCTGAGTGAATGAACATTACGTTCATTCAGGTGTTTCAGTCATCATGACCTCTGAGTTACTCATGATGTCTACAGTCTGCAGTGAGAGGGACAAACCAGAACCACTGATGTCATCCTGTTTGTTGTCCTGGTCTGTCTTAAACATTGATCACATTATTATTTACAGTATTACTGTGAAATCACATGTATTCACTTATTCTTCACACCTCAAATAAAGTCATCATTCTGTCTGTTTAGGCGTCATAGATTAGGAAAAATGACACAACTAGAATGACAGTTCAGTAGTTTTTGTGAAATTATGGAAAATGTTGAAGAACATTAAAAACACTTCCTGGACCAGATACTGGCTGGATCTGCACACACACACACACACACACACACACACACACACACACACACACACACACACACACACACACACACACACACACACACACACACACACACACACACACAAAGCAACGGACACAGTTGTTAAAAAAACATGTTAATTAAAATATATGTGTAAATCGTGTTTCTGAGAACAAATCAAATTTAAAATCTCTTTGGTACATTTTGTGTGACCTCAGAGACCAACTCACTACATCAGTGATCAACGTATTTAAAAATCATGTTGTTTATCAGTGTTACAGCTGGACCAAGCAATCCTAAATCTCTGACATGATGACATCACTAAACATGATGACATCATGAAAATGTAATGCTTTATTGATCATCACATCACTTGGAATTGAACTGTGATGATTGGGATACTGCAGTTGTTGGATTAATCAACTTATTGTTGCTGCATTAAGTCAGGCATGAGTTACTATTAATACATGTACATCACTGATAGTTACTACTACAGGCCCTGCCTTCATGCTGTTATTGTTATTATTATTATTATTTATTATTATTAATGCATGAAGTCATGATACTCCTGTACCCTCCAATTAAGTGTTGCTGATATCAGTAGAGACCAAACCAGCAGCAGGTTTAAAACAAATGACATCAAACCACTGACCATGAGGTGGTTTGATGGTCGGAACATGTGTCTCATGAACTAAACCTTAAGTGCAATTATATATTTAATATAATTGACCTCCAACCCTGTACTCACTGCCAACAGTAGCACTGATAAGAAGACTGTATGCAGCTTCTCTTTGCTCCAAACCTTTTTAACAACACCAGCCTAAAAACAAGCAGCTGTTCATTCACTCCATGAACTGAAGCTCTGCTGTCTCAGTGAAAATAACCTGAATCCTTCTGGTTCAGGGAGGACAGATGGGTGATGAAGATCTTCAGCACTGATCCTCTTCCTTTTCACAGGATTTAATATTTGGGTAAATTATTACAGTGCCGCTTTCAGACACCCCCCATAAATGTGTTGGACAGTCAACAGTAGTGTCACAAAGTCTCATTCATCTGCATCCAGCTACATTAACCTAATTTAATTTAATGTGTTGTTGACAGAGTAGATAATAACCTCTGACGTCCTGATGTTTCTGTTAGCATCTCTGTGAAAATAGTGTACAGACATGTGTTTGAGATGTTTCTGTAGACTCTCCTCTTCCTCATCCTTAGTTTAGACTCACAGGGACCTATAGGATGCTGAGAGGAGAGCTCCACATGCTCCTCATCTGCCTCCTCCTGCATGGATTGGTGGATTTGTGTGTGAATTTTCTTTGGGGTTTTTCTATATAATAAATATTTGATTTGGTTTTTATGCTCATTTTATATTTATCATGAAGCTTCATCTGTAGTATGAAATCATTATTCACTCCCATTATTGTAAGAAGTGGTGAAAGTAGAGACCAACAACACTTTGTTATAAAATGTCATTTTAGACATTTATTCTACATTTATCTACTATTTGATTCTAATATTCCAGTGCTTCTGTCAACCGGAATTGACAGAAAAAATTCAGAATAGGAATTCAGAAGATTTCGGTCAAATTAAACTTTTCCATGTTGCTGCAGGTCAAATGGAAGCGTCGTCCTCCGAAAGCAGAGATTGTGCCGTAAACTGTGGAATAAACACTTTGGTAAAATATTGTATGCAGGCACCTTAAAAAGGTAGAAGATATGGGAAAACGAAGGAAGTGTCTTCAGAGGGTTTAGTACATCTATAGCGTGGATACTGGTCAAATAGAATCATATTATATTTATATTTTTATTATCCGTCCTGATCACACTGGGGCTCAATCAGTCCGTATCGACACGTGCCCACATTGTAGCGGTCTTCTAGTACAGATGTCCACCGGGCTGTCGGGACCGATCCATCCAGTCCTCCGGTCTCCTCCTGCTGCCGACTCGGTGTCCGTGAGCCTGGTGGTCCGGTGCGCCCCCCCCTGTTGCTTTAAGCAGTGCGTCCTGCCGTCCGACAGGAGGCGTGTCTCCCCTACGGCCGGAGCGCAGCGCTCCCAGATGCAAGTGTGAGGGAAACGATTCTCTTCCACACCAACAACTTGTTTGTGCTGCACTGGTGACGCTCCATGGCTCCAGCTCCATAAGGTAAGCCCATTCTTTACAACTTTACCTTTTACGTCTCCATCATTTCACCCATGACATCTGCGCAGAGACAGGTTATATCTATGGGAACAAATGACACGAAGCCTTTTCACATCGTTTCCAAGTGGGAACACGCGCAGAAAACACCGTTACGCACGTTGCCAGTCAGGTTTGAAGTTCATCTGTCAGTTAAGGAGGTAAATCCAGTTCAGTCCCGCGCCATCAGAGCCAAAATTACATTTAACTGTTCTTCATAGACTCCGATTGGAGGTCGGAGAGTCTGACCTCCCGTGTCTTTGCCCGACCTCTGTGTGGAGACTCTCGTCACCTTTTCGGGTTCCTCCTAAATCTTCTCCTCCTCGGGTGACTGTGGGTTTGACATACGTCACGGGGTTCATTAAATACTCGTGGTGATCCGCATTTTGAAGGACCCGTCTCTAGTTCGCGGGGCTGGATGACGGAGACCAGCCGCGCTCAGTCCGTTTAGTTGGTGAGGAAGTTAGCTTTAATCAACGTTGTCTTCCCGCTGTAGGGTTTAATTAAACTAGATTTGAACAGAGGACCATTTGTTCAGCTCTACCTGTGAAAAGAGGAATAAAAACTAGTTGTAGTTCTGCTGGCTGCGCCTTTGCGCCCGTTACGCACGGCTGTCAGTGAGCTGCGGCTCTGAGGATATGAGTTCAGGACTGCTCATTATTATGACCTCTGTGTGAGTTCAATAATACTGCTCCCATTTATTCACTGCAGGCGGAGGGACACACAAATCCCATTGTACTGAGATCATTAGTCACATATTAGCTCAGGAAACTCACAGCTCTTCTGAGAAATAAAAAGAAAGCAGCCTTTTCAAAAATCACAGAAATCAATAGTACGTACATGTTGTGTAAATTGTGCCTTATAAAAAATGTTGGCCAGTCACGCTGTGTGTTTGTTTGTTGGCCACAATAACTGGAGCTGGTTTAGAGGAAGGCCTTACAGTTAATAGGTAACCTATAGCCATCATATGGATGTGGTCCATACTCATTAGGTATGGAGGCAAACAGCAGCGGAAGCTGGCGAAATGAAGTAGAACACGAGGCGTCACGGAGACGCTGGTCTGTACCGAAACCTGATCCTTTTAAAACAAACATCAGTTAGGTCTAAATAATAACTACCTCACTCTTTACTGTATCAATAAGATATTTGACATAGAGGGATACTAATAAATTATATAGAACTAATAATATACCACAGACTAATATAGAACTGATAATATACCAGAGACTAATATATATTATATAGAACTGATAATATATGACAGACTAATTGATAATATATAGAACTGATAATATACCACTGAACTAATAGATAATATATAGAACTGATAATATACCAGAGACTAATAGATAATATATAGAACTGATAATATACCACTGAACTAATAGATAATATATAGAACTGATAATATACCATAGACTAATAGATAATATATAGAACTGATAATATACCAGAGACTAATAGATAATATATAGAACTGATAATATACCAAAGACTAATAGATAATATGTAGAACTGATAATATACCACAGACTATTAGATAATATATAGAACTGATAATATACCAAAGACTAATAGATAATATGTAGAACTGATAATATACCAGAGACTAATAGATAATATATAGAACTGATAATATACCAAAGACTAATAGATAATATGTAGAACTGATAATATACCACAGACTATTAGATAATATATAGAACTGATAATATACCACAGACAATAGATAATATATAGAACTGATAATATACCACAGACTAATAGATAATATATAGAACTGATAATATACCACCGACTAATAGATAATATATAGAACTGATAATATACCAGAGACTAATAGATAATATGTAGAACTGATAATATACCACAGACTAATAGATAATATATAGAACTGATAATATACCACAGACAATAGATAATATATAGAACTGATAATATACCACAGACTAATAGATAATATATAGAACTGATAATATACCAGAGACTAATAGATAATATATAGAACTGATAATATACCACAGACTAATAGATAATATATAGAACTGATAATATACCACCGACTAATAGATAATATATAGAATTGATAATATACCAGAGACTAACAGATAATATATAGAACTGATAATATACCACAGACTAGTATAGAACTGATAATTTACCAGAGACTAATAGATAATATATAGAACTGATAATATACCACAGACAATAGATAATATATAGAACTGATAATATACCAGAGACTAATAGATAATGTATAGAACTGATAATATACCACTGACTAATAGATAATATATAGAATTGATAATATACCAGAGACTAACAGATAATATATAGAACTGATAATATACCACTGACTAATAGATAATATATAGAATTGATAATATACCAGAGACTAACAGATAATATATAGAACTGATAATATACCACTGACTAATAGATAATATATAGAATTGATAATATACCAGAGACTAACAGATAATATATAGAACTGATAATATACCACAGACAATAGATAATATATAGAACTGGTAATATACCACAGACAATAGATAATATGTAGAACTGATAATATACCAGAGACTAACAGATAATATATAGAACTGATAATATACCACAGACTAATAGATAATATATAGAACTGATAATATACCACAGACTAATAGATAATATATAGAACTGATAATATACCACAGACAATAGATAATATATAGAACTGATAATATACCAGAGACTAATAGATAATATATAGAACTGATAATATACCACAGAAAAATAGATACAATATATAGAACTGATTATATACCAGAGACCAATAAATAATATATTGAACTGAAAATATACCAGAGACTAATAGATGATATATAGAACTGATAATAGACCAGAGACTAATATATATTATATAGAACTGATAATATACCACAGATTAATAGATAAAATACAGAACTGATAATATACCAGACTAATAGATAATATATATAACTGATAATATACCAGACTAATAGATATTATATAGAACTGATAAAATACCACTGACTAATAGATAGTATATATAGAACTGATAATATACCACAGACTAATAGATAATATATAGAACTGATGATATACCACAGACTAATATATAATATAAAGAACTGATAATATACCACAGACTAGTATAGAACTGATAATTTACAAGAGACTAATAGATAATATATAGAACTGATAATATACCACAGACTAATAGATAATATATAGAACTGATAATATACCACAGACTAATAGATAAAATATAGAACTGATAATATACCACAGACTATTAGATAAAATATAGAACTGATAATATACCAAAGACTAATAGATAATATATAGAACTGATAATATACCAAAGACTAATAGATAATATGTAGAACTGATAATATACCACAGACTATTAGACAATATATAGAACTGATAATATACCACAGACTAACAGATAAAATATAGAACTGATAATATACCAGACTAATAGATAATATATAGAACTGATAATATACCATAGACTAATAGATAATATATAGAACTGATAATATACCATAGACTAATAGATAATATATAGAACTGATAATATACCACAGACTAATAGATAATATATAGAACTGATAATATACCAGAGACTAACAGATAATATATAGAACTGATAATATACCACAGACTAATAGATAATATATAGAACTGATAATATACCACAGACTAGTATAGAACTGATAAGATACCATAGACTAATAGATAATATATAGAACTGATAATATACCAGACTAATAGATAATATATAGAACTGATAATATACCATAGACTAATAGATAATATATAGAACTGATAATATACCATAGACTAATAGATAATATATAGAACTGATAATATACCATAGACTAATAGATAATATATAGAACTGATAATATACCACGGACTAATAGATAATATGTAGAACTGATAATATACCATAGACTAATAGATAATATATAGAACTGATAATATACCACATACTAAAAGATAATATATGGAACTGATAATATACCACGGACTAATAGATAATATGTACAACTGATAATATATCACAGACTAATAGATAATATATAGAACTGATAATATACCACAGACTAGGAGATAATATATAGAACTGATAATATACCACATACTAAAAGATAATATATGGAACTGATAATATACCACGGACTAATAGATAATATGTAGAACTGATAATATACCACAGACTATTAGACAATATATATAACTGATAATATACCACAGACTAATAGATAATAAATGGAACTGATAATATACCAGAGACTAATAGATAATATGTACAACTGATAATATACCACAGACTAATAGATAATATGTAGAACTGATAATATACCACAGACTAATAGATAATATATAGAACTGATAATATACCACAGACTAATAGATAATAAATGGAACTGATAATATACCACAGACTAATAGATAATATGTAGAACTGATAATATACCACAGAATAATAGATAATATGTAGAACTGATAATATACCACGGACTAATAGATAATATATAGAACTGATAATATACCACGGACTAATAGATAATATATAGAACTGATAATATACCACAGACTAATAGATAATATATAGAACTGATAATATACCACAGACTAATAGATAATAAATAGAACTGATAATATACCACAGACTAGTATAGAACTGATAATATACCACAAACTAATAGATAATATATAGAATGATAATATACCAGACTAATAGATAATATATAGAACTGATAATATACCACAGACTAATAGATAATATATAGAACTGATAATATACCACAGACTAATAGATAAAATATAGAACTGATAATATACCACAGACTAGTAGATAATATATAGAACTGATAATATACCAGACCAATAGATAATATATAGAACTGATAATATACCACAGACTAGTAGATAATATATAGAGCTGATAATATACCACAGACTAGTATAGAACTGATAATATACCACAGACTAGTAGATAATATATAGAACTGATAATATACCACAGACTAGTATAGAACTGATAATATACCACAAACTAATAGATAATATATAGAATGATAATATACCAGACTAATAGATAATATATAGAACTGATAATATACCACAGACTAATAGATAATATATAGAACTGATAATATACCACAGACTAATAGATAAAATATAGAACTGATAATATACCACAGACTAGTAGATAATATATAGAACTGATAATATACCAGACCAATAGATAATATATAGAACTGATAATATACCACAGACTAGTAGATAATATATAGAGCTGATAATTTACCACAGACTAGTAGATAATATATAGAGCTGATAATATACCACAGACTAGTATAGAACTGATAATATACCACAAACTAATAGATAATAAATAGAACTGATAATATACCAGACTAATAGATAATATATAGAACTGATAATATACCAGACTAATAGATAATATATAGAACTGATAATATACCACAGACTAGGAGATAATATATGTAACTGATAATATACCAAAGACTAATAGATAATATATAGAACTGATAATATACCACAAACTAATAGATAATAAATAGAACTGATAATATACCAGACTAATAGATAATATATAGAACTGATAATATACCAGACTAATAGATAATATATAGAACTGATAATATACCACAGACTAGGAGATAATATATGTAACTGATAATATACCACAGACTAGGAGATAATATATAGAACTCATAATATATCACAGACTAGTATAGAACTGATAATATACCACAAACTAATAGATAATATATAGAATGATAATATACCAGACTAATAGATATATATAGAACTAATAATATACCACAGACTACTAGATAATATATAGAATTGATAATATACCAGAGACTAATAGATAATATGTAGAACTGATAATATACCACAGACTATTAGATAATATATAGAATTGATAATATACCAAAGACTAATAGATAATATATAGAACTGATAATATACCAGACTAATAGATAATATATAGAACTGATAATATACCAAAGACTATTAGATAATATATAGAATTGATAATATACCAGAGACTAATAGATAATAGAACTGATAATCTATTAGAAGATATCTTATCGCCATATCTTCATGTTTTTGTGCAAATACTGTTGATTTTCATTTCTTACCCACATCTCCCAATCAGATTGATAATCCATAATACAGGATATAAACAATATTCTCCATCCTAGTAGAATTGACCTGAAACTCCTTGTCATAAATACATCAATAATGAGTGTTTAGATGAAAACGAACCATATGGTTCATGAGGAGTATCTACTGTAATATGATGAGGGGTATTTGATATGATCTATGTAACATGTTGAGGGGTATATTTAATATGATGAGGGGTATTTAATATGATCTATGTAACATGTTGAGGGGTAAATTTAATATGTTGAGGGGTATTTAATATGATCTATGTAACATGTTGAGGGGTATATTTAATATGATGAGGGGTATTTAATATGATCTATGTAACATGTTGAGGGGTATATTTAATATGAAGAGGGGTATTTAATATGATCTATGTTACATGTTGAGGGGTATATTTAATATGAATAGGGGTATTTAATATGATCTATGTAATATGTTGAGGGGTACATTTAATATGATGAGGGGTATTTAATATGATCTATGTAACATGTTGAGGGGTACATTTAATATGATGAGGGGTATATTTAATATGATGAGGGGTATATTTAATATGATCTATGTAACATGTTGAGGGGTACATTTAATATGATGAGGGGTATATTTAATATGATGAGGGGTATATTTAATATTATCTATGTAACATGTTGAGGGGTACATTTAATATGAATTTAATATGATCTATGTAACATGTTGAGGGGTACATTTAATATGATGAGGGGTATTTAATAGCCTGTCAAGTCTGAGGACCGTGTAATATTCAGATAACGGACAGAGCTCCGGTTGAGCCGCGGCTCTTCACGCTGAGCGGACAGTTACAGGTTGTCTTCACTCCGGTCCAATTCTGAGTGACTGCGATCAGACACGGCCGATCTTTTTCAGCTGATTGGCTCTAATACCGACGCTCCGCTGCCGCCATTCAAACGAACCGATCTGAGGGAACCCCGGCAGCTGGCTGCCCGGGACACCGGGGCAACAGGGGGGACAGGCGATACAGATCAAGGGGCGCCGGAGAAGCGCTGCTCTCCCTCCACCACTGCTGGCTCCGCGTCAGAAGCTGCGCGGCAGTGCAGCGGGAGGAGCTCGGGCTCGAGAGGCAGCTGAGACCGCCGCTTCGCTCACTCACGCGCTCACTTGGGTATCTCCACAAACCTCCCCTCTCCTCTCCCCCTCATTCCTCCAATCTGTGTCTTTCAGATGGATGTCTCCTCAGTCTAACATGGATGCCCAGCCACCTCCACCATCATCTTCCACAGCTGAGCGGGAGGGCTGTGTCTGGTTGGCGCAGTGATCTGGACACACGGTGATTTCACGCCTTCTTTGAACCAAATGGACGCGGGGCTGCTGCCCAGCCCGGTGCGGATCATGTCATGATATTTCAGCCGCCCTGCTGCACAGTAACGGGATCAGACAGACACAGTTGTGGGAATATACCGATCCAGGGAATTAAAAGTCCTGCGCACCAGCCGAGCACCGTGAACATGAGCTCCCCGCTGAGAGGCAGGTGCAGCCGCAGGCTCCTGCTGCTGCTGCTCCACTTCGTGGGATATTGTCACGGGATGCCTCACGTCCTGAGATTCGGTGAGTCACTCCTTCTTTTCCTCTCAACTTTACTGCTGTGTTTCCACCTTGGTGTCATCACGACCTGTTGGAGACTCTCTTCCTGCTGGTCGTCCAGAAGTTTCTGTTCTGTTGTTCTCGAGTTTAGGGGTGTGAGGGGTGTGAGGGGAGAGGGTCCAAAGAGCTGACCTGCTCCGGCCACAGAGACCAATGAATGACTGGTCTGGTGGTCCAGAGGAGGCGTTCATGGGTCCAGAGGAGGCGTTAATGGGCAGACCACAACTTGTTGCTGTTTACAAAGTTTTATTATTAATGGTCCTCACAAAAACCTGTGTGAACAATGTCTGCTGATGACTGTATGAGATCATATTAGACACCTCTGTGTGTGTTTATTCATCACTTCATAGACTCCATTGGCAGAACTCAGCTCTGATGGAGGCAGACGGCTGAGCAGCATCAGTTTAACTGGAATGACTGGGGAGAAATAAAAAGATCAGTCAGTTCCAGATTTAATTGCTTTGAGTTCATTTCAACAATCATCTAATACAGTCAAATATTTAGCATTTTTTAAACCGAGTGGACGTTTAATCTATATCGGCCTTTGAAAATCTAAATTGGTCGATCTCTAATTGTTAGTCTATTTACATGTGGTGAGTGTGTGTGAGTGTGTGTGAGTGTGTGTGAGTGTGTGTGAGTGTGTGTGAGACTGAGACAGTTTTTATAGCTTCATTTAATTATTTTGTTTTGAAGAATAAGGTGCAACATTTTGCAGAATATTCCTCATCCATATTTCAGAGAGGTGATGAATATTTCATTATGCTGTAAGTCAAATTTTTGGATGACCTTTTGAACACTGATGTTTTGCTTTCATTGCATCCTTAAGTAGCTTTGAAGTAGTAAAATAAACATATTTCATCACTATATGGTAATGCAGTATTTCTGTTTTAAAGCATAAATCCAAGTTTTTAAAGCTATATATCTATATCTATATATACACTATATACTATATGTATTACCTGGTTATTCACCTTGTTAAATACATTTATTAATGCATTTAACCAGGTGAAAACCTCATTGAGAATAGAAATCTCCTTATTATATTAGTATTATTATTTATTATTATTGTTGTGTATTATTATTATTATTATTATTATTATTATTATTATTATTATCATTAGAGGTCCATGGCTCACATCACACAGAGTTACTACTATAGAACAGTAGGAAGAAGGAAAACATCATTAAAATTAAATGTTTGATTTATTCAGTAATCATGTATTTTATCAAGAATACAAACTAACACAGTTACAGAAATACACAGACAGCAGCACACAGGTAATATTTACAGACGTATGTTATGGTCTATCATCACACTGTTGTTGTTTTGTATGGATGTGAATAACTGATACGATATAAACCCTCAGAAATCAAACATACAGTCATTTACTGAATGAATATAAACGTGTGGACTGACTGTAGGACCTGAACAAAGCGTAGTGAAATCCTGTGATTCTCTGACCTGCTGCCACATCGATGGCTGGATCCCAGTCTACTGTCATTTAGTCCATGTGTGGAGGGGAGTTCAGTGTGCTGGGCCCATTGCATCCCATCATACTGTAGATGTCTCATGGCCTGAATTTGGTGGCAGGAAGCTTAAACTGATGTGGATTAACTGGAACTGAAATCTTCATCATCTGAAATGTGACAGATTTCAGTTTCATTTGTAGAAACATCCACCAAGAGAAAGTCAGTGTCTCAGTTTGATATCAGTCAGCTGTGGAGCGACATCACTGATCACAGTACAGATCTTTCAGTCCTGCATTCACAGAAGCAGTGGAACATACAGCAGATAAAGGTAGAATAAATGAACCCCACGGGGTTAAACCCCCAACAGATAGCAGTGTTTTCATCTCCTTTCAGCCGTTTGACTCTTTTTCTCCGACGTATTGTGAATTAAGAGAAGAAGAAGTCAGCATATATCACCACACAAACAACACCATCCTATGAAACAATACGTCACCTACGGCAACCAATCACAATATGTTGGATTGTAACCCCTCTATCGCGGTACGCACACATACATGGAACAGCCCTAATAATATAACATATATAATAGAAATGAATATTAAAGGACCATTTCAGTCACACTTCACTTAACAAACATCTCAAAATGTCGGCCTGAGACGATCTAATCTCCTGATTCAGTCCCATCACTATATTTAAAATTAAAATTCTTGAACTGAGGTATTTTCAGCTGCGTGTCAGAACATCAATATGAACCACATGTGGTCTAAAGGAGGAACAGTCTGCAGCTTTTTTAGTTTTAGCTGCTTTAATGACTTTATTAACACCATCCTGCCTGTTGGAGAATAACAGATGAGGCGCTCTGTGTGTCGTTAACGTGACGTCTGCAGCGGTGCACAGAGATAGGTTGAACCACATCTGCAGCCTGCTGGCTCCCTGAAATGTCCTGCAGGTTCATAGGAGTTCAGTTGCACACAGGTGAGGTCAGAAAATTGGATTACTCATGTGGAGGAGACGCCGCATTCAGGGTCACATTCAGCTTAAGTTCTATTTCACACATCGACTGCATGAGCTGCTGGTGGAGAGCAGGCAGTTCACTGCTTTAGAAATGCAGCGCTAATAAAAAAGTTTATTTCAGGAAAGTTGTCCTGAAATTCATGGCATACATTTCAGTTTTCTGACAGAGCCACAGAGTCATGGATGTCTGTGTTCCCCACAGCTGAAAGAAGCAGTTTGAGGCAGTGTTTAAGTATAATTGCATCAGTTTCCACTGAATCTGATCTCTGCACAGCGAAGATGGACTCAGATGAGTTGGCATTAGGATGAAGGTCACTGTCTAATGGGGCAGACGGGCTAAATGCTGCAGGTCAAGGCTAGAAAAAGTCCCTGTTTAGAAATGAAGGCTGCCTGTCAATAACTGGACAGAAAAGTTCACATCATCCTCCAGGCTCCGGCTCCGCCTCACAGGAAAACGAGGAGATTTACAAAGATGCCACTTGGAAGCAGTGAGTGCTGAGCAAGTTATTGTGAGGTGGAGAGCATTAGGTGTGAAATGAGTGGTGATGACAAACTCATCTCAGTGTAGCTCCAGGTGGGTTTTCTGGAGAGACAGGGAGATGTCACGGATTATAAATAAACATACATCCAAATACCTGAAAATGCCTTATCCATGAATCTTTCCACAATAAATTAATAAACTGATGCCACCCATATTTACCTTTTTAAGGGCTGTGACACACTCTGTAAGTAACGTAAGTCCAGTAACCTTAGGATTATGTCCACCTTAACATTCAGGGCCAGTCTGGGGGCTGGGGTGTCCTGAGGGTCTTAGGGCCAGTCTGGGGGGTGGGGTGTCCTGAGGGTCTTAGGGCCAGTCTGGGGGGTGGGGTGTCCTGAGGGTCTTAGGGCCAGTCTGGGGGGTGGGGTGTCCTGAGGGTCTTAGGGCCAGTCTGGGGGGTGGGGTGTCCTGAGGGTCTTAGGGCCAGTCTGGGGGGTGGGGTGTCCTGAGGGTCTTAGGGCCAGTCTGGGGGGTGGGGTGTCCTGAGGGTCTTGGAGGTTGGGATGGAGGATGAGCCTGTTCTGCTTTTTCATGCTGGACTCAGTGCCCTCGTGTATATTTAACTTCAGTGTCCAGTCTGTCACAGACTAGGTGATCTGATGATGTCATTGTTTGACAGCAGAAAAACATCTTTAGTTTCACATTAGGTTCCACAGTTTATTTTGTTGTTCCACATATTATAGTCTTTAAGCAGTATTGTGATAGTATCAAAGAATGAGAGACAGGAAGCAGTTCTTAGTGATGTCACAGCCCTTTAATGACATCCTTGACCAGACAAGTCTCTCTGATTGTGATGTGATGTCATCACTTAATGTTGGCTGAATGATGCTGCTGGTTACTGGATGTCTGTCTGAACCACACTGGTCTCCATGGTTTCCATATGTCTACGTGTCTAAAGCTCCACACCGGGATCAGCTGCTGCTGACAATATGGAATCAAAATAGGATGTTTGATCGATTTTATGAAACATCCTGCTGATGAAAAAAGTCAGTAGAGCAAAAGTGTGTGTTTGTGTGTGTTTGTGATGAAAGTAGTTTGTGAGTAAACACTAAGTACCATCCCCGTTACATTGAGATCACTGTAGAAACAGGGAACACACTCAAACACACCACTGACCATTGTTATCACCAACACTATCATGTGATTTCTATTTGTTCATTTTTATATTTCATACTTTATATTTTGTTACATGTTTAATTGAAGACTTGGTTCTAAACAGAAAGAGAAATAAATATGAGCAGTACTTTTGATGTGTGGAGTATAGAAGTGTAAACAGAAATAGGCCTTTACAAGGTTATTTTACACATTTGCAGATAATGTTCCATACTGAGATATGGATATAAGATTCTGCTAACAAACTAACCCATAGTCGTTAATTGTCCACCTCAAGGTTGGATCTGGAGGAAGGTTTTCTTTGCAGCCTAAACCAGTAGGGGGCTCTGTTCTGCCAGCACAAATGAAGCTAAAGCTGTCAGAGCCTGGCGGTGACAGATGGTAGGAGGAGAGGAAGTCTGATGAAAAAAATCACTTCCTCTGTTTATCCACTTCAGCTCAGACTCAGAGGGGCGGGGGATAGTTTGACATACTCAGCACTTTTTAGTTACCTGAAGAAACCCCTATAATATATATAAAATAGAACCTGTGACTGAAGGAGCAGCAGACTGACGTCTGACAGGAAGGACCTACAGGAGCAGTGGAGTGTTTGTGTTGTAACATCATGAACACACTGTAGGTTGATTTAAGATTATTTATTTACATTATGCAGGACATATTCTGACTGATAAGTAACCAGGGAATGAAGCACAGACCATAATAACGATGTGCTGTAGCTGGTGTAGACCAGTCTATTTCTGCTTTGTTAAAAATCTAAATAATCATTGAAACATTTAAAACATCATGTGTTTATTTAGAAAACTGGCAGGAATATCATTATGTGGGTTTTTTAGGTCTCAAATATTTATCTGTACTGGTTTCAAAAATCCAGCATCAGTCGGCCGAAACCAAAATGATCTGTTGTCTGACATCTTTGACTTTATGTTGCATTACAGTAAATTAAAGTTGGACAATGTTAAAATAACAACCTCCAACTGGTATTTACAGGAAGATGGTTATGGTTGGTCGTGTTCAAATGAATAACCACCCATTTCAACTCTGCTGTCTTTAGGTTACTCATGTATTTTCATTTATCTCACAGATGTTACAGGTGCTGCAGCTCACTGACCATGTTTAGAACAACCTGCTCTTCCTCTGTGCATCAAAACAGGCCACTTTTACTGAAAATACAACATATACAACATAATACAGCAACTACGTTAGTCTAAGAGCCAGAATCATTCTAAGCAGACAGCATGAAGGCCAGACTTTCCTAATGAACTCCATTCAACTGTATTATAATGGCACCTTTCATACAAACATGCAGCCCAAACTGCTTCACTTAGAAAAGTTGATAGATACAGATACAGAGCCCCCCTCCCCAAAAAGAAAGAAAAGAGAGTAAATAAAATGAACAAGCAGGGATAACATATAAAAATGGATGATGGAACTTAAGACTATAACATTAGTCCAAATTAAAATATCTGTCTTTATTTTAAACAAGAGCTCGTCGTTCCACAGATCCTGACAACAGAGGGCGTTCTCAGCGGAACATTTACAGAACACACATTTAAACATAACGCTGTGGACCACCTTTAGTGATCAGAATGGAACATAACGTGAAATAAAATCTTTAATGTTGGCTCATTCAAAGCTTAATAAACCAGTAAAATCTGAATCAATTCTAACAGTTACGGGGAGCTGGTCCAGTGTCTCCAGCAGAGGGTTAATGGGATCCAGCTTCCTGGTTTCAGCTAGAAGTTCAGCAGCAGTCTGAACCAGCTGTAAGGTCCTTATTGACTTTCATCAGAGAACCAGTAGAGTAGTTTAACAGCAGGAATGACACTTCAGCATGTCTCTGAGTGACAGGAAGGTCTGACAATATTTCTAAGATGAAAAAGAATGTGTGATTGAACTAGTTCAAACTGGAAATTTAAACCAGTCTAAAATTACTCACATGTTAGAGGCATCACTTTTACTGTTTGCTGAGGCCACCAAGCTTTGAATGCAGGTTTTCTCTTGCTGCTCTGGGTCCTTTCAAAATAATCAGAAGTTTGTTCTCCTTTAGCTCTAAACGCTTTTACTCTGTAGACTAATA
>CM075190.1:2892500-2902500 GCA_037577475.1 Chaunax sp. Z400 | reverse complement strand
TCCTTCTGTGAGTGACCTCTCCACCTCCTGAGCCTGAGCCACAGCTGCCCCAAGACATGTTACAACAAAAAGTTAACCAGAGCTAGCAAGAAAGCTGCTATTTCAGTTAGAGGCTGGTTGGACTTGTCATAACCTGGCTCAGGGCCATGACAAAAGGACGGGAAAGGATGCAAAAAAGTATCAAAGTGAACATGAGATGTTTATTAAACAACAAATAAAACTACAAAAGCTACAAGATGAGGTGTAGCGCTGGTGAGGGTAGTGGAGAGCGTGAAGGTCTGCCAGCTGAGGGCTTTTATCCTGAGGAGCATCGGGCCCAGATGCTGCTGATCTCGCAATCAGGTGAGCTCCACCTCCAAGAGAATGACAGACGTAAGCAGAGCACAAACAAGCAGACAGGGCCGTCACAGACTATATTTGACTTCAGTCACAAGAAACTAATCTGGTTTGATGGAAATGTGTCGAGGTTAGAGGATATTTCTTTTTAAAGGAAAATAGCTTTAAAAAAGTTAATCAATTTCCTTTACTTTTTCTGTTTATCACTGTAAAATATACACATCAAATAGTTTTAAACAGCTGATGACTTTCTATGGCAAATATCCTGATTGTAATCACGTCAGTTTCATGAACATTACACCTGAAACAGAAAAACAGAACATTATCATAAAGAAATAAGGCCTTGGGCTGTGGATTAATGGGAGACTCGTCACCTTTTATACTCCAATCAGGTTTTTCCTATTTTAGTGTTAATCTACTTCAAAGTCTCACATGTACGTGAAAATGATCACCATGAGCACTTTTTGTACTCTCTTCTCATTGTAGCATGACTGATATGAAGATCAGACTAAAACCTGCTCTCACTTTCCAACATATGATATAATGTGCACCTATACAAAACCAATAACGCTGAGTACAGGGCTTGTATATTTAGAATGGGATTCACTGCTGGTCTCCTTCAAGTGCCTTTGTGGTCATTATGCCTCTCTGCATTATGAATGTAGTTTAAATACTCTGCCATCAGCACTTTCTCCACTAGTAAGTGCTTTGCCAGAGAGGTCTTTCACTCCAAAATGGTAAATAACAAGCTATTCTTTATTGTGTATGCATTTCTCTATAACTCATTTAAAGCAGGCAAAGGCAAAAGTTGCTTTTTAACATGCGACATCAGTCCCACCTTTATCTGTTTTCAATGCATGTAGCCAACATCTTTAGCTGTCATGCTGCAGTGATGGCAGGGTGATAAAGCTGCTGTAAAGCCAGCTACAGTCCAAATGGCTTCAGTGATTTATCTGAATTAACTAAATGTACAAAGGACATCTGGGTCACAGGGTCCTATTGAAACGATCTAAAGTCCAAAGCATAAGTGCATTTAGGAGGTGTCCAACTCCCTTTTGCTTATTTGATGACATAAAATCTGGGCCCATAGTAAGGCACAGTGAAACAGTCCAGGTTCATACAGTGAAACGGTCCAGGTTCATACAGTGAAACGGTCCAGTTTCATACAGTGAAACGGTCCAGGTTCATACAGTGAAACGGTCCAGGCTCATACAGTGAAACGGTCCAGGTACATACAGTGTAACGGTCCAGGTTCATACAGTGAAACGGTCCAGGTTCATACAGTAAACGGTCCAGGTTCATACAGTGAAACGGTCCAGGTTCATACAGTGAAATAGTCCAGGTTCATACAGTGAAACGGTCCAGGTACATACAGTGTAACGGTCCAGGTTCATACAGTGAAACGGTCCAGGTTCATACAGTGAAACGGTCCAGGTACATACAGTGTAACGGTCCAGGTTCATACAGTGTAACGGTCCAGGTTCATACAGTGTAACGGTCCAGGTTCATACAGTGTAACGGTCCAGGTTCACACAGTGAAACAATCCAGGTTCACACAGTGAAACGGTCCAGGTTCACACAGTGAAACAATCCAGGTTCACACAGTGAAACAGTCCAGGTTCATACAGTAAACGGTCCAGTTTCGTACAGTGAAACGGTCTGGGTTCACACAGTGAAACGGTCTGGGTTCATATTGTAAACAGTCCAGGTTCATACAGTAAACGGTCCAGGTTCACACAGTGAAACGGTCCAGGTTCATACAGTGAAACAGTCCAGGTTCATAGTGAAACAGTCCAGGTTCATACAGTGAAACAGTCCAGGTTCATACAGTGAAACAGTCCAGGTTCATAGTGAAACAGTCCAGGTTCATACAGTGAAACGGTCCAGGTTCATACAGTAAAACGGTCCAGGTTCATAGTGAAACAGTCCAGAAGATAAGCCTGTGATGTGACTCTTTTTATACCCTTGGCATCAGAGCACACGTTCTACCACGGCACCTCTTCCCCTTCACTTGTTCTTCCTGTTTGTGATGATTTCCTGTGGACTGTGACTTTACTGACCTTGACTTTTTGTTTAGACTCCTCGGCATTAGGAGGTGATAGATGTTGTATGTTCAGCTTTGTCCAGTCCTGATGGGAAGAGACTCTCCAGAAGATGTCTCTATTGATGACACTAGTAGTGTGTTTAGTCAAACCTAACTAAACCTGTTTAAATGGGATTTTCATTCTCACAGGCTTTGAGAGGAAGAAATAATTTGTCCAAACAACACTGTCAGTTGTCAGAGTTAAGAATAGTCAAGTGCACAATATGTTTCTGTCGCTTGCGGTATGAACAAAAGAAAATAGGGAAGCAACAGGATAACAGGAAGTATTGATTGTTCAACAACCACCACCTGAAATGACTCATCTGACTTTTCCCATGTGACCTTAGTTTTCTGTCATGTGACCTACAGTCAGAGTTTAGTTAGATTTAGGAAAAAGCATTATTCGGTTAAATTGCGTTAATGCTGCCAACGTGGCATATCTAAACCTTTACATAAGTTACGACAGGCCAATGGTGGCTTTCATGGTGAGTTTCACATGGGACACAAACACTCCTCTCCTGGGTGAAGGTCCTGTGTTTGACCCTTCCACCTCTCCAACCTCTTTCATTTGTGCACATCCTGTTCCTAAATTACATCTGACATTTTTTTTCTCACGCCGAGAATGATACTACAAAAATGCAGATGGGATCAAATCAAAGAGAAAAAAATGACATTTCACATCACATGAAATGACTGACATTGTATTATCATTCCTAAACCATTTAATGAGACCAGGCTGGGCCTGAGACTGCCATCATCAGGGAAATACATCATTGGCCATTGACTAGACACAAGATGGCTGAATCTGTGTTTTCAAGGATGACCTGTGGCCATGTGAGTAAGTGTTGACGATCACAGACAGAGTAATCCCTTTTTAGAATACAGAATGTTAAATATGTTAGAATCCACCTGGGTGGATGCGTGGGTCAACAAAGCATGTTGACTTTTACACAGGAGCCCTAATCCATACAGTTTGGTTCTTGGTTCTAGAGATTAATGTGTAGCAGTTTTTACAAGAATGTCTGGATGCATTTCTTTCCAAACAGGTTTCAAAGAAAAGGCCGGTTTATTTATATCTGCCTACAGCAAGGATTAGATATGGTTCCTAACATTATGTCATTTCATTTGAATACCTGTAATAGTCACATGCAGTACTGCTAAAAGTGAAGATTATTATTAAAAGTGTCGTCTGTAACAGAGACACACAGAAAATAACATCACACTGCTGTGGTAGTTGTTCTGGTCGCCTAATTTAATCTCTGCAATGTTCATGTCAGCTCATATCTCTGTTAGTTTCTTTGCTGCTCTTACAAAAACATGAGAAAATAAGATATTTTACTGAAATGATTTTGAATGGCCTTAGTGCTGCCAGTCTGAATTATCAGCTTTCTTAAACTGACTTTAGCAGTGGTGGCTTTGTGAGCATTACACTGTCTTGGCCTTCAGCCCACACACTGCTCTAAACATATTTAAATCAGTGCTAAGCTGCTTAAAATATTCATATTTCACTCATAGCTAGTTTATAGAAATTAGAAACTATCTCAGCCTGGGTAAATCAGTTACATGGATAATATATATATATATACAGTACATATATTTAGGAGAACAAAGAGAATGGGCGCTGGTGAACGAGGCCTTAAGCCTCTGTGCAGTCTGTATTTGTCTGATATGGCTGGCTTTAGATGTTCTGTCCTCATGGCTGAAGTCAGACGGATGGCTGCCATGTTCCTCTCAGGCTCATGTTGCTGCTTTGTGTGATGACGGTTAATGTGCCACGTCAAATAATCATTCTAAAAGCCGCTTCTCTGCATCCTTCCCTTGGCTTCAAACTGAAAGCCTCTGCCTTCTGCTGGTTTTGCCAAATATGGCCTGTTTCTGATTGTATTGTATGAAATGCTGACTGGGGCTGAGCTGGAGGTGACTTAGAGTGATGGAGATGCTCTGTTCCTCCTGAGAACACAACAGACCAGATCCATTCCCTGTATCACTGTGACAGTAATATGAACCAGGACGTCTCCAGACACACTGTCCTCTGCTCTGACTGCTGTTTCCTTGTGGCTTGTCCTGCTCTTGAATCATGTATCCTGGTGCCATGATGACTCCATGCCCTTTAGGGTCATGAAATACAAACCTTTTTTTTTTTTTTTTGCTCGATTCAGTCACCTCTGGACACTCTGATCCTGATTCTGATGACTGCTTTTATTTGACACACGAGCAGAGCTTTAGTAGTGTTTAAAAGGTATTTCTTATGAATTCAATAAGGATGTGCTTCATTATGACTGACAGGTCATTTCTTCCTGTCTCTATCTGTTAGTCATTCTTCATAACATGTGGTGTTACAGATGCAGACTGATATTGATAACAGTCATAATGAGTTACTTCACCATGAGATTGTTGGTCCTGATGATGTGCTCATGATGAAGGATGACAGTTGCCAAAACTGTCCAAATAGCTTCAGGTGTGCTTCATTTGAGAAACGTCAGTGTGAACAGGAACAAATTTAACAGGTATAATCATATATAACCCAAACTACAGGTGTGCATACAACCTAAGGCGTCCTCTTGTGAGTTGTATTTTCAGTCTAGTATTTCTGAACTTAGTTGCTGTGGTAACAACAAATGACAAAATGTTTCTTTAGCCAGTGCATCTTAGTTCAAACTGCATGTAGCAGAGGCTAAACCTTTTCTCAGTGGGTTCTACCCAACTGTAGTAAATGTTTTTACAATACACAGACTCAGCATAATATGAAAAACATCCTCCAATCAGGAAGAAGTGTTCAGTTACATCCTTCACCTGTTTTCAGTTCTGCCTCCAGTTAAGTCCTCATCAGTGGGGGTGTAGCATTCCTTCTTGGCAGTAGAACTATAGAGGCCATTTGGATGAATGACAAAACATCTTCACCTACAATAAAGTGATTATAAACCATTTGACTTGATTATGAGTGCTTCATAAACATTTCTGTTTAATGAATGGGAGAAGTAGATTTTGTTGAAACAGTGCTCTTAAGGCCAGACTATCTCTCCTCCCAGCTACACATTCCATATGTAGGGGGGTTCGTCTCCATCTGACAGATTACAAGGATAACTTAAGACACAGCAGCTACCCTGGTACGAACACAGAGTCTATATAAAGCTCCGGTGTGTGTCGTCACTCTCCACACTGAGCAGCAGGCAGGCCTCAGAACTTTGGTCAGGCCCCGCCCTTCCCCTCCATGTGCTTAGGAAAAACAAGTAATGCAGGGACGGCAGATGAGTTGCACCTCCAGACTGTAGGTGTCGAGGAGGAGGAGGGGGACGATGAAAAGACCGAGGCGGAATCCCTGTTCCGGGATACATATGAGACCCTCACCTCTGGTTAGCCTTTGACAGTCCCAGAGGAGGCAGCAGGTCACACCTGTCAGTCACACTTGTGCCATCTCACTAAGGCTCTGGTGGAAAGGGTTTCTTGGACCCATAGGCCTGACCTCTTGGGGGATGACACCATCCCCTCCTTCTTCAGCCCCTCCTCCCTAGTTCTGACAAGGTGGTTAGAGAACAAGTAGTGAATCCTTCCCAGACCTCCCCTGAGACGGCAGGCTGCCTGCTGCCACTAGGGATAGAGATAGCATCTACTTTGCACGGGACTCTCTCTTCCCGCCCATCTCATGGCGCCAACCTTTGTGTGATTTTTAATGGCAGGTGAAAAAAAAGTAAAGAGTGAGCCCCTCATCCCCAAAGAATGTGAGACTCTTTGGCTAAAGAGGGTCTCAGGATCAGCTCTCTGGCCCCTGAGGTTCAAGAAGTTGATTCAGATGGTGACAAGGATGTTCTGTGTAGGTGAGTGGTTCACCTCCAAAGACCCAAGGGATGCCTACCTTCAGATTCTCCTCAGAGGTTGACTCAGAGGTTTTTAACACATTAAGAGTCGTTAAGGTCACATATTTACAGTTGACCCACCCAGCACTATTATGGGTTGCTGGGTCTTTGAGGACACAAGTAGGTTGTTTACCTACCTGGATCATCATGTGAGTTATTAGCGTCAGATGATTCATCGTGGGAATGGTCATATAACTGTCTGTGGAGAGATGCTAAGAAGGCATTGAATGTGGCTTATAGGTGGCGGCATAGATCCCCGGTTAAAATACGTAGTCCAGTGGACCCTACTTAACACAACAGCTAGTGGACATACCTCCTCAGCCGGGCGAGGGCAAAGGGACAAGGGGCTGCTTGAGCAGCAAAGCAACTCGAATTACCCTGTGCAAATATTTGAGACACCACCAAGGTCGCCATGTGCAGACGAGGACAGACAGCACAGTATCTCAGGCAAGCCAACCTGTGGGGCCCAGGTAATCCTCGGACCCTCAGAGGCATGGGGGCTGCCATTAATGTAGCCCATGTGGGGCAGATTTTCGGAGGATTGTCATATCCTCGTTGCACAATTTCGGAGAGATGCCTGGAGGTTCAGGGCTCACGTGAGAGCCCCTGCTGTCCCACCATAGTAAAGAGAATTGGTGCTGGATCCCCCACAACCCCCTGAGTTAGTGAGACTTGTCTGTCTCGCATGACAGCATCTTTATTGGCAGTAATATCGGCATGAACAGTAACGGAAATTCAAGCCCCAGCAGTACGAGGACCTTTGCATGTTTAGTCCGGCCGATAGTGAAGCAGTGCTACATCCCAGTCTGGCCCTAAGGTTTTCTTGGATGCCCAACCCAATCTAACAGTCACTCCCTTTTCCTACAAGCAGAGGGAGATCATAGACAGTTGCCACTCTCCCCTATTAGGCCACTGAGTCCTATATCTGGGCCACACAGACTGCAGGGTTCCTGACCAACTCCTTGTGTGTATGCACAGGAGTGTCAGGGTAGACCACCATCTAAGTCTAGGCTGTCCTACTGGATCACGGAGGTAATCCAGCATGCATGTCAAACAGCGGGTGCACCTGCTCCCCCCGGGATGCAGGCACACTCTGCTCTACCTATGGAGTTGAGGAAGGGCTGTGGAAGGGCCATCAATGCCTGCAGCAGCCTTCTCTATGCTTTGTCTACACTGACCCGGTTCTAAGCTGCTGAATACGGCACCATCAGCTCTCTATGTTGAGTCAGTTTTGCATACTACCTGGCAGCAGGTGTACCTGGTCCCCCGACAGAACTGGTGACCTGACTTTTATTCCTTGTGTTTGAGCGCCTTGTGCCTGAGTGCACAGTGGCAGCTGACGGTGTCTGACTGTTCTACCAGCTCAGAGGTTTGCATATGTTGTACATTTGAATATATAGTTCAGTCCAGCATGGACTGGTGATGGTCCCGGGGTCCTGTGACTGTTCTGCTTCTTAGTAAGGTGTCTCACAGAGTCACTGTACAAATGGAATATGTAGCTGATAGTCTCCTCACTACCTACAGGTTTACTCCTCCTTTGATACCAGTTTATGATCTAATTCAACATTAACTTTATTGTGTGGGAAATTTGTGTTGGGCTGATTTCATACAGAACAAACAGTAAACATAATAAATAAGATAAATAAATTAAAACAGTTCTAAAAGCACAGAAATACATTTTATATACAAAATACAAGGAGTTATTAATGAACAAACAAAATGAACTTCAATAAAAACAAAATCCCTCACTTTAAAGATCATCCAGTCCCATGTATGGCCCAAAATCTTAGACTTTACAAAGACTTTTCTTTTCTTAGACTTTTCAAATGAACAAGCTATCATTCATATCACTACCTGCTAATCCTATGCTAAACTAATAACATCATTTCAGGTGAAAAACATGTGGAAAACATCTTAAACATGTCCACAGACACCTGCAAACAGCTGTGCATAAAGCTAAAGCTATGGATCTCCAGTAGGGCTTTCAGAGGAAGCTTTCCATCAGCAGGAAGCCCTCTGTCTTCATCTTAGCCTCCCAGATGTCTCCATGGTTCCTCCTGCTGCCTGGAGACAGGTGTTTGGAGACCAGAGCTGTACATGTAGTAAAAGTCTCAGACTGAGTCAATAACTCATTTGGAAGGGGTTATGAATGAGAATGATCTTGCTGAGGGGAAGGTAGACCCTTATCCTGCCTCGAGTCGCTGAAGAATCTGGAATAATAATGCTTCAGTAAAATCAATGACAGAAGCAGCACCACAGGGACAAATACCAGCAACGGCCCCTTTCTGCACCACACAACTCTTATCTATCAGTCGACTGAATATCTGCTGATACGCCATAAATCCAATTCCTAAAGGATCATATTAAAACTTCAGGCCAGGCTGGTGGATGGGGAGTGATGGCTCCTATTCCCCAGGGACTGGAATTATATGTCAATGCTGTCTTCAGTGCCAGAGAGGTTGTTCCATTAGCTTGTATTTAGACTGAAGTGTCATGCACAGTATGAGAGCCTGCTGCTGCAGCTCTAAGTGTCAAAACAGTGTAGTTTGTCCCGCCGTCAGCTCTCAACCTTAATAGATCATCAGTCTGATAACTCAGGGGCCTGATATGTTGGGACACACACAGTGTGTGGAGTGGCAGTGTCACAGGACGGTCACACAGACCGTCCCACACCTGACCAGTTGTATGTTCCAAATCAGCTGGTGTCGCTGATGTGTCCTGGACACCAAATGCATCACACACACCAAGTGTCACCACTTTAGTGACAAGTAAAGCTGTTGTGGTAAATGGTGAATGTACTTATATATCACCTCTCTCTGACTGACCATTGGGGGCACTTTAAAACACAAGCAGCATTCACACATTCACACAGTGGTGACAGAGGCTACCATGGAAGGAGCCTCCTAGAACAGCCACTGGGAGCAATTTGGGGCTCAGTATCTTACCCAAGGACACTTTTACATGCAGACTGCAGGGGCCTGGGATCGAACCACCAACCTTCTGACACCTGCTACCTGCAAAAGTATATGGATACATTTTTGCCCCCAAAATACTTTAAGATGCTTTACAAATGCTTAATGAGCTAAATCTGTCAGCTGGGGGAGTTGTTGCACTGACAGCTCAGGTAACCCATTCAATGGGTGAATGAATTAACCCTTACAGCTCTCAGTGTGCACATTAAAGAATGATCTGTACCTGGGCCTGCATTGTACAATTCTCTCAGAGGAGCTAAAACAGCTGCATTGTCATGAAGACTGAGTCTACATAACAGCCACCGTCTGGTGCCATAACAGATCCTCTTACAGAGAGATCGTAGAAAAATATCCTTCTCTGCACCACCTTTGTTTATTTCCTGTGAGAAAAGCCCCACCCCCTGGTGTGTGATTTAAGGTAGAGTGCAGACAGTCTGCACTCTGAAGAGGTGTGACGTGTGACAGCATTACAGTTATGGAATAAAACAAACAAACAAGCCAACGGCGACATCATATGTAAGCCTGACCTTAACCCCACTGCTGCTTTAAGTTTGATAAAAGCCTGTATTTCTTTCTTAATGCTAAGGACAGCTTCAACAGCTGATGCTGTATGGAATCATATGTGATGAGTGTTGAAGTCAGAACCACAGGAGCTCCCCATAAGGAGGTGTGTCACAGGCTGCTAACAGGAGAACAGAAGCACTTCAGGCATTTCTTGGAAGTGCTGCATCACAACCCACAAGATCACTGCTGTC
>CM075190.1:2880000-2887500 GCA_037577475.1 Chaunax sp. Z400 | reverse complement strand
TTGTTTTTTCACTTTACTGGAATAAAAAGTACCATTTGTATAAGACAAGTCATATGGTTCAGTATGCTATGCAATTATAAAATGTTTTCAAGCCTGACATTTTTCATCTAATGTTTTTACTGTTGACATCTGGGTCAGATGTTATTGCCCCTCTTATCAAATTGTATATTATTATTGTTATGTGCTGCGTTGAGGTTTTATCATGCTGTTATATTGCAGCCTTCCCCATTTTTGAGTGCATATCTTTCCTAATTGAATGCTACATGTGATGAAATGTGTTTTGTATCTGTACACTACTGCTCCTTTAAGATTGCCATCTTGTGGTGTTCCATCCTGCTGCCTGTTCAGCAGCAGCTGACAGTGATTGAACTGATTACTGTCTTTATCAGGAGAAGTTTGTTCTCTCTGACACAAGCCTGAAGAAGATCTACTAGATCGAAACGTTGCTTTTGCTATAAGAGAGACTAAAGATTATTTCTGGGGGCTTAATGCTGTGCAGACCTTTGACAACAGAACATTTTACAATCAATTCATACAATCAAATCAAACAATTACAATTGTTATCGACAGGCTCTGATTGTGGCCAATGGCTGTGTTACAGCCTCCACCACCAGGTCAATGTTATCACATTCTGCAACTGAGATCATTTATATTTACAGCAAATTCTAATTTATTTAATTATTATTATTATTTTTTTCTAAATGTCTGTCTGCTCGTATACTTATGGTTTGTGCCAAGATTAGGTAAAAACCATTTCTTAAAATACATGCAGTTTGATCTTGCAGCAGATAATTAGTATTCCTGTGCTTGTGAGTGTGTATGTGACCTACAGCAGCCCTCTTTGAAAGACTAGCCTGTTATATTTTATTTAGAACTAATACCTATCTCTCATCAAAGAGGGCGTGATCCACCATGAGTGAAACAGAAAGACAAAACAAGACAAACAGGGACGAGAGGACAGGTTTGTGTTCCATGCACCCCCAGCCAGCCCAGAGCCTAAAGAGTCCCAAGAACCGAACACAGAGCAGTGATGTTGACCACAAACACTGGCTCAGCAGCCACTGGTGGCCCCAATCAACACTGAAGATCGGGTCATAGTAGATGCTGGTGTGTTGGGCCGGGATCATGCAGCAAAGCCCACACCAGTGCACAGGACCCCCTCCAGAGTCCAACAGAAACCAGATAGTCCAGTCAGTCCCACCAGCCAGGAGAACATCCGGGAAGTAGAAACCACAGCACCATAGGGGCCCAGGCACAACATACGGGCCCAGGGCTCAGGAAGTTACCCGACCAGCGCCGCCAGAGGACCCAGGCACACCACCAGGGACACAGGGCGAAGGGGGCCCTAAGGGACACCCCACCACCGGCCCCAGCCCCATCATTTATTTAATTCTCATTTAACATTTATTTAAAGCGGCAGTCAGTCAGACCGAGACCAGAGTGAACTTCGCGTTGGATTCTTATAAATGGCATCAGGAGTACTAGATGGCACTATAGGTCGCATGTTCTACATGAAGACATCTTGAGAGTTTTAGAAAATATGACAAAAAGTTGTTTTGATACAGGTTACTGCAGCTTTCACCAGGTTATCATTTAGAGCAAATAGTTATTTATATTACAGCTTTATTCATGAATAAATTATGAGCATGAGTCAAGTCAATTTTATTTATATAGGGCTAAATCACAACCAAAGGTATATCAAGGCACTTTCCAAGAAGAGCAGGTCTAGAGCAACTCTTTACAGAGACCCAACAATCCTCCATGAGAAGAACATGGAGACAGTGGAGAGAAAAAACTGACTTTAACAGGAAGAAACCTGGAGCAGATCAGAGACTCAAGGTGGGCGGAGCCTCTGGTTTGATTGTTTGGATTGAAGGCATATGCTCTGAGAGTGTAGTTTTAAGATTCAACAACATTATTCAAACAAATTCACAAGCACTCCAACCTGAGGAAGTGTGAAAATCCACACAGAGAGCAGAAAGAAATGATATCCACTGTGTCTCTGTTACTCACATATGTGGAGTTTGTTGTTTTAATGATTAAATGTCTGACATATTGTTTTATTCCACCAGTACCCCGACAGTCACTAGTGTAGCGTTAGCTTGTAGTAGGAGGAGTCCACACTGAGGAGAGGAAAAAAAACCAGACGACATCATAGACGTCAGTCCACAAACCTGCTGCCATCAGGGCAACACTGGGTGTTCTGAGAGGTAACTAGAAACATGATCATCAGGTCACTGTTGCTATAATATCTGCTTCAACAGGAAGACGGCTGGACACTGACAGGAAATGTGACACATGACCTCAGCAATTAACCATCAGATTAACCATTAAACATCAGTCACATGACTGCCAAGGTGTTAGGAGGTTCCTCATCAAAATCAACAAACAAAACACAATGACAACAACAACAACAATGATGATAATACTAACAATAACAATGATAATAATAATGATAATAATGATAATGATAATAATGATAATAATGATAATGATAATGATGATAATAATAATGATAATAATAATAATAATGATAATAATAATAATAGAGACCACATTTACTGACTGAACTCTAGCTCTACCATCTTACTCTGACAGCTCAGCAACACAGACCTTCTTGTCTGTCCTCCAATGAATCAGACAGTGTTGCACTACTCAGGTCACCACACATGGGACCTTATCATGAGAAACATGGAGAACAACTGGCCACTAAAATATTAAACAAAGATTCTAGAAGGAGAATCCCTGGCATCTTGCCCTCATTAACCTTTCACCCCTGTTAAGACAGCAATTAAAGCCAGTAACGACTGAAACACAGTGACTCAGGCTGCTTGTGAACAAAGCCTGGGGTAAATGCAGGACAGATGTACATGGGCTCTCTGCCTCATTCGGAGGTGAAAATAGGAATTGTATACCTGCTGAGCGACAGGAGTGTTGGCACCTGTCCCATAAGGAGGAGGATAAGACAGCCCCATGCTGCACTGCAGAGTCAAAGAACAACAAAAAAACACTGTCTGGATGAGTGTCAACATAGTTAAAGGACTAAAATGTGACATGTCATAATCCTGGTAACAAACAAACCAACCTATCAACAAACTGGAGGGGCACTCAGTAGAGCGCATACCTCAACCAAGGCCAATCAATCCTACATATGTCTGTTTAGCTTTTCAGGTCTATGACCCACCCCTCCACAATGTTTTACAAAGTTACTGCGTAATTAGGGAAAATGTCAAAAAGAGCCCTTTCCTCAATGTTGAAGAGAAAAAAATATCTAAAAATCATTCCTGGAACTGGACCCTGATCCCGATCTACATTACATAGTTTATGGATATGTCGCCAGACCAACACCTCCTGAAAACTTAGTGAATTCTGGATTACAACTTCACAAGTAATCCTGTAGCGAACCAATCAATTAACCAAGCAAGCAAGCAAGCAACCACACAACCAACCAAGCAACCAACCAACAACCATCAACCAACCAAGCAACCAACCAACAATCATCAACCAACCAACCAACCGACCAATGGACAGGTGAAAACATAACCTCCTTGGCGGAGGAAGCAAACCACAAACCTAGAAGTGCACTCAGGCTCTCACCGTATAGCACCGTCACGGTTGCAACGACTTTTGTCCTTCCCATTCCACAGGCCCCCTCTCGAAGCATGATTAGAGGAAGCATCACAGAGGCGTGGCCTGCTTGTTTCCATCCTACCAGCTTTGTTGCATAAGAAATGGTCTGCAATAAATAAATTGTTAAATGACAGAACTATTAAACTGATCACAAACAGGAAGCTATGCTCATCAACTGATGTGTTCTTGCGTCAGGTCAAACTCTTCATTTCCTGTTGGTAAATAGATTCTCCCTCCTTCTTCTCCTTTAGACAGATCTTCTGCTATAATAAGGTAATGTAACCTATGGTAACAGCTACCCGTGAACAAAGACAGATCACCTGCGTGAGGCAGCAGCCTGCCCTCATCGACTACAATGCTTAAAACAGGCCTTACATCTTCAACATCTGCCCACCATCATCTTCATGTGAAAGTGTTGTGGGGTCTGTGATGGAGCTGTGTAAAGTCTGTCATCATAGTTTCCATAGTGACAAACGTTATCAGGTTTGTTTTAGCATTTTCATGCTATTTATTGCTTTGGACCTTGGATGGAATGTGTCACCACTGAAAGGAAAGTTACCTGTGAAAATGGGCAGCAGTCTGAAGTACTTGGAGGCTGGTCTCAATCTCATCATGACAAATACTGGTGTGTTCAAACATCCCTCTGTGTCCCATTCAGACGGTACCTATGTGTGTCTGAATGAGACACACCAGGCTTTATGGAAACACACCTGTGTCAGTATGAGACAAGTCAGTATGAGTCAGGTCCCCTTTAAAGCAAAGACACGCCACCATGTCTTCCTCCATATACCCACAAAGAGTTGTCCTAAACTCAACCAGAGTGCTGCTCCACGTTAAGCACATGTTAGGAAGGCGTGGTGTGACGTGACACTGAAGGGTACCTCATGGGTCTAGAGATGAGATGAAGGACATGTCATGGGACAAGCTGAACATGAACATGTTGCTCGTTCATGAAAAGGTAAATAAAATAGATTAGTTAAAGAAAAGACGGAGGTTCTACACAAACAATATGGTTCCTCTTTTAGTGATGGCTCCTTTAATGAAGAAAAACTAAAGCTCTACCTTTGGGTTTTTATGTCAGCACACAGGGCAGAAATGAGGAAAAAGTTCATTTTGGAAATCAAATTACTGTTTTTTTTCATCTGTGTCTCTCTCTCCTCCCTCGGTTCCCTCCCTTTTCTCTCTTTCTCCTTGCTCCTTTGTAAGCCGAACCTCTGGAGGGCAACGACTAAAAAAGGAAACAGTTTGGCCCTCAGCTCTTTTCTCTTTTAATAGGCCTGATACTCCTGGTGGAGCAGGCAGGTTCACCTTGATGTCACATATCAGCAGCAGGCTCAGGGCCGGCATCCCCCCACCGGCTCACAGTTGAAAGGTGGATTGGGGGGGGGGGGGGGGGGGGGGGGGGGGTAAGGAGGAAGTGAACAGATCCATTGACCTTCTTTTATCTGCCAGCTCTGCTGTGAAGAGGCTGTGAAGAGTGTGTGTGTTTGAAATGACTGAATACTGTATGTGTACTGGTGTGCTTATTGGAGACAAACGTGATCATCAGCTCCATCTTCATTTTGGTACGACTGGTTGATGAGAGTCACTGCTCCAGCTCTCAGTTCTCAGTCTTATGATTACACAAAGTAGAGCTCTTCATTTCTTGGGTCCAGGAGTTTTCCTGGTAGAGGTCTGTTCCTGTTGTGTAGAGAAATCTGTGAGACAGAGTTGTATAAATGAGCCATCTAATCGAATGTGCCTCAGCTCAGTCAGATTGTTTTCCAAGTTACACAATCTTTGTCTGCACAAAAGTCATTTCCTGTTCTTCTTTACAGTCACATTGGCCACAGATGACTCCTCTTTCTAATACAATTATTTGAACTGTTGTCGTATAAACTGCTGAAACCCAAACTGTCCCTCAGCACAATATACCAATGGGATTCCATCTGCAGGTTTGCTGTGAAAGACTACTTGTTTTGAAAAGAACATGCAGAGCTGTGACAAGTTGTTCATGTGTTGCTGGAGCAGGATCTCTCTCTCTCACTCGGTGATCCTGAACATCCCACAGATGCTCTATTGGGTTGAGATCTGGTGAATATGCTGGCCAAGGAAGGACAGAGACATTGTTCTGGTCCAGGTAGGCTACTCCAGACAGACATGTGGTCTGGCATTGTCATGGATGAAGGTGATGCCTGATTGCTGTATCCTAGGAATGACATGTGGACCTAGGAACGTATTTTGGTAACAGATAGCTGTCAGTGTACCGTGGATGTGGACAAGTTTTGACCGCCATCCATTAGCAATGGCCCCCCCACATCATGACATCACCACCAAACGGTCCACTTCCTGGATGTATACGACAGGATAGCGGTCTCCATGGTGATAGTACACACGCCAACGACCACCAGCTGTGTACAAGTTAAATCTGGACTTGTCACTAAATGTGATTTCCGTCCACTTTGCCATCAGCCATAACATCTGTAACATCTGTGCTGCACGTGTCTGCAGAGTTTAGACCATAGCATCCCAACTGCCCGTTCACGTAAGTTCTTTCAGGAATCATGACATCATCAGTTGTTTCAGTAGGACATTAATTAGACCTGGTAAATTATCGCCTTGACCAGGTCTTTTCAATCATGCAGAGAAAAATCTCACCAACATCATGGTTTACTCTGAAATGCACCAATGACTGTTATTTCTATGTTATGACTAAATGATGGTTATTCATGATTTAACATGTTTTGGTTGTGGGTACTTAAAAAAGTCTATTCAGTGAATCACATGTTTGTTTGTTTCAGTAGATTAGAGCTAATGAATAGAAATTACAGGGTTTTTAAATTAGGCGTTTCAACTGTTGGTCAGTACATTTAAATGCTTATATAACTTGTGGTTTGCTTGACTAAGAGTACATGAACCGGTCTGGACTGTAGTGGAAGCTTTGCAAATATTGCAAATCTGGATTATAAATAAATTATTTTCAGTCCATAAAAACAAGAAATCCTTTCGGAGAACTAAATAAAGTCTCTTAGGCTTCACAATCACTTAAAGATGGAAGCACAACTTGAGGTCATTTAGGTGTGATGTCACATCAACCAGGAAGACCATAATATCCATTTTCCTCTCATCTTTCAAAAACCGAGCAAACTGTCCTTTTGATTCTACTGTTATGTCAAGAACTTTTTTACTTCATTTCTAATTACCCTAAAGCATGCTCATGTATTCTCTGCATGCTTACCTTAGAATTCAAAATAGACTCAGAAAGAATTACAAATAAATCTTTAAGTGGTTTCAATTGATCAAAAAATTTAAATCACAATAATATATAACACTATATGTATATATATATATATACATATATATATATGTGTGTGTGAGTGTGTGTGTGTGTGAGAGTTTATGAGTTAATCCTTACTTTTTCACTAACATGTCTCTCTCTCTCTTTCTCGCTCTCTCTCACACACACACACACACTGTTTTTCGGTCTCTTGCTGTTTGGACAAACACTTGACCGGAGTGTCCAGCAGGCCAGACAATCGATGGCAAATGCCCATGGCTAAATCGAATTACTTGTGCTCGATTTGTAGCCGGGGACAAAAGAAAGAAGAAAATATAAAACAGTGTTATTTCCAGGGTCAGTGGCTGTCTGAAGAAGGTTTTTATTTGTCTCTGTCTGGAAGTTCTGAGTCAAACTCCAGCTGATGAGACTGTTGGCATTAGCAGCAATTTACAAGAGCAGACCAGAAAATAATAACTAAAAGCCTGTCTGCAACACTAGCTCGTTAAGGTGCGACAGATCATATTCAAAACATCGACTACTCGTGTAGAATTCAAACCAAAATAAGACTTGTAATGAATTACTGGTAAGTGACATCAGCTTTAATTGAAAAA
>CM075190.1:2860000-2875000 GCA_037577475.1 Chaunax sp. Z400 | reverse complement strand
AGCTAAGCCTTTTACTTTCTCAGGTACTTTACAACTGCTGCATCATCAAAAAGCAAACATCTAATGCTATGAGCCAAACAAAATGTCTGAGATTTCTGAGATAGACTAAGTCTTCCAGAAGAACATTCAGTGTAACGCCATTAAACTCCTCAGACCGAGGAAGAGCACAACTTTGGCATCTTCTGCAAAGGTCATGGACGCTTAAATAAGTCAGTGATTAAGTCAACAATATCGTCTGGAGTGTGAAGAGGCTTCTGAGCAAATTACACTGGAAGACAAAAATATAATGTGAAAATGTAACTAGTAAATACAAAACAGCTAAAGTGGAGGTAACATGTCCTCGGCGGTGGTCTGTGAGGTCATAAGGTACATCGAGACTTCAGGACGGACTTCAGGTGATGATTGTTTTCTAACGCGGGGCTCAGACTGTAGGAGTTTAGGGCCGATTTAATTCTGATCTCTTGACAGGCGGAGGAGGAATGTAGTCCTTGGTTGGAACCAATGTTTGGCCAAGATTATCTGGAACTATGAGGCACTATAGGTTGAGTCTTACGCCTCCTGACAGACTCAGTAGGAGGGCCCTGATTATTATCCAACATGTTATAATTAGGATTTAATATCTAGATGATAACATCAGTACTTTGTGAGCGGGACCACAAAAGCCACTGAGAGAACCATCCTGGAGCAGCTGACAGAGCTGTAATCTAGGCCTTAAGGCTAACATTAGCTAGCATGAGAGGTGAGTAGTGTAGCTGTTGTGTATACATATGAGAAGTACATATGAGAAGTGTTTCCTCATTTTTGATGCAACCTGACTTCAAAATCAGTTTGAATATTAAAGTCCTGATTTTCCTAACGTTACATGTGGACGTTAATGACAGACACAAATTAAGAATAGGTTAAACAACATGAAAGTTCACATGAAACATGAACGCTGGTCTCCTGGGTGAAGGACCTGTTTGTTGGTCCGTCCCCACCCTGACCTTCATCTGTCTACTTCCTCACTCTTTGTCACCTGCCATTTTCTCCCCTTCCATGTTGACAACATTAGGCCCTAATGCTGCGTTCACATCGAGCACAAAGCAAATTTTCACATTGCTCTACTCGCTCTATTTGCGTCGCTCTACTGACATGAATGTCACCATGGGATCATTTGATTTTACTCGCATTACTCGCGCAAGTAACGCAATCGATATCAATAATGTTTGTACTCGCCATTTACTCCCGTTATCAACCATGACCGTAGTAAACACAATAGCTGCCTTGTGTATGTTGTGGAAGTCACAGATACTCTGGAAAACCAAACTTTGCATTGTCTTGGTTCCCAACACTATCCAGAGGCGGAGCCAGCTCTGGTGTCCACATACAGCTACGATTAGCTTTTCTTCCATGTCCGCATTAACGTCCTGCTGATATTCAGACATGTGGAGGATCTCAACACTGATAGGCTTTCGTGTCACAGCGTCACATGAATTTCTACACCGAGTCGAAATTTTTCAACTTTTTCAAATCTCACTTCATTGGCATTGCGTGATTTGCGTGATTTGCGTCGCCTGGCGTGAATTCGCATCTACTTATGCCTTCCTATTGACTTTGTATATATTTGCGCTGTGCGACAAATTTGCTTCGCATTCGGTGTGAATGCAGCATAACTAACACACGGAAACCCTGATGCTGAGGGCGTAACGTGACAAAAAGACAAGGAGTGTGACATTGGTTTGTTACTCAAACACCCTTGGTGAGATCAGGGTTTTTACATGGTCATTAACTTAACACAATAAAAGCTTTATTTGTGTATTCAAGGATGTTTTGTGGCCATGTGAACAGTAACTGTACACCATCGGGGGAAATAATTGTCACAGATGTTGTAGTTTTGTGGTGGATGCATTGTCAACAAGGCATATTGTTCACATCCCCAAACCTTAAGTAGTTTTAGCTTCCCAAAGCTATATAATTATAGCGGTGGGGATCAGCTGCTGTTTGAGCTGTTTCTGCTCGTCACTTCCATTCTGAATGTCATCATATATATAGTTATATATAGTTATTATAGTTATAATTGTAAACCTCTACCCAGACTGTAGTTCAGACTGTTTTGTTTTACATCATTCTTACCTTTATAGTCACGTCAAACTATCAGAACAACACTGACTTGCCATGGTCAGCACTTCACTCCATTATAACCAGTTTAGCATAGAACGTATTTATTCTGTTCAAACAGGTGAAAACACACACTGCTGTGTCTCAGCCTCTGTATCATTGCTATCTTCCTTTGGAGGTCCAGGGAATAAAGACAGGTCTCAGACCGATTCACTCACTGGTTCAAAGTGTTAAAGAAAGGCCTGACATTCAGATTTCATATTTGTTTCTAAGCTGCAGATCCGGTTTGAGCAGACTCTTGAGAAATGTAGTGCTGCTAATTGTGTTATTTCTGAACAGGTGAGGTTTTATCCCGCAGGGCTGCAGGTGTTTCCGTCCTCAACCTGTATATTCTCCATATTTCTCTTTCGCTAACCTTTTCCATAATAACCATTACATATTCCACTAAAATGCCTTCCCTCCTCCAATCTAATTATCACCAACCCTTTTCTCTGTCTCGCTCCATAATGGATACCAGGACACATTAAGAGCTCCTGTGCTGAAATTACTGCTTGACCCACAGCCGCATAACTGAGATAATGTCTGTACACTTACAGTAGAGGGGAAATATCCAGCAGTGGGTGTGCTGGTGGTGGTGGGGGGTGGATTACTGTGATCTCCTCCTCTGCCTTTTAATGGCTATGGGAATTGAGAGATAAAGTCTAACTCAAAAAGCTTGGTGCGTATGATTCAGATAGAAAGAGAAAGGCGACGCAGACACACTGAGAAGGAGCCGAAAAAGAGGAGGCGAGGAGAAAAAGCTTCTTTCATCATCACTCTGTCTTACATTTCAGCAACCGTCATTAATGCAAAACGCGTGTCTTCTTCTTCTTCTTCTTCCTCCCAGCATCCATAAACCTTGTTCCAGTGCTCAGATGACTGCTGCTATGGAAATGGGCTTGTTTCATATGGAGAGGAGGCTCAGAGATGAGGAGCCACTTATTGACTGGTGACATGACAAAAGGAAAGGGGAATGGCTGCTTATACTACAGGATGTTAAGGGTTGATATCAATAATGACATTGGAGGCTTTCAGGCTTTGACCATTTGTGACCAGTTTCATGCTGAAATCAGTCTGAGGAGTTGTTTTCAGTGTGAACACTCACTATAGGATACTTGTGTTTCTACAGCTGACATTAGTGACCTTTGATCCCCACAGTGTTAATAAATGAAAATATTAGCGATGCAACTAACTGTTTTTACACAAAGTACCAATAATGAATGTGAATTATTAATTAAATTAATTGATCTAATTAATCCATTTCTTGAACCAATCTGAAGAAAGTGTTGAACATATGATGATTCTTTCCCTGCCATTATTTCTAATGAGGACTGCTCTGCTGCAGGTCAGTCCAGACCTTTGTGCCTGTCCTATGGATAATAATGGTCAGACTTCAGAACTGCTGCTGTAGATGGTTGTTCTACTTTCAACTCGTTTAAAATCTGCTGCAGCTCAGACTGTTGTTGCAGATACTTTCAATTCAGTCAGTCACTGGTTGATAGATGGCCCACAGAGGCCTCACTATTTACTATAATATACATTCACATTTATTTTTCACTTCATATGTCAATTATTGTCCTTATAAGGCAATGTGGACTGTTCATTATTTATGCTATGTACTATCTATACTATCCATGATATCATCTCTACTGCAAACAGGGACTTCTCCAGGTGACACTGTGCACTTAGCAAGAGATTGAAGGTCGTTCTTTAATAAAAAAAAATGTGCCTCTGTCTCGGTTCGTCGTGATGAAGTGGAAGCTATCTAGTGGATCTACATCCAACCCTCACCTATGGTCATGAGTTCTGGATCTACCAGTGGATTTATGTTCAACCCTCACCTATGGTTATGAGTTTTGGGTAGTGACTGAAAGAATACAATTGCGGATACAAGTGGCTGAAATGAGTTTCGGTAGCCTGCTGTCACTGCAACCTGACTATGGATAAATGGAAGAAAATGGATGGATGGATGGATGGATGGATGCCATCCATTGGCAGGTCTAGGACTTTTCTCAATCAGGGGCCATAAAGGAGCCACATTTTAAACAGTATATGTCCAACCTCCATGCACAATTGCTCATTCAGTAAGATGAATACACATTTCATCAGTCTGTCCTTGTTTCCCATTGGCTGTTTGACCAAAGACACACACAATTTAAAATATTTTGAAATTATCCTTGTTCATCACATTGTGTACGTCATGAAAAAACTCTTTCATGTTTACTGAATATAAACTGGGTTGTATTAAACACACACCAGGCCTTTTTTTCCAAACATGTAATACATTAGATACTTTAAAACAGGTACTGTATACTATTACAACATATTTAGAGCAGAGACAGTTAAAAGTTGAGCACAGACAAGAACCTCAGTGAAAAGTGTCTGTAGCTCTACTGGCCCCGCCCCCTGGATCCACCTGTGCCTCGAATGATTTGACATGGTATTCATGACGCTGAATACTTTCCTCTGGAGAAGAATAGAGGAGGTGTGTATGCATCAGTTCTCTGAGTTGTTTAATCCTCTCAATCATACAGCAGGTAAAATCAATCTCAACTCGGACCAAAAGATCACAGAGAATGGAGAGCCAGGTTAGAAACCTAACAATGTGACTTTTCTATTACAATGTAGCTCATGACATCATAGTTATATTTACATAATGGTCTGATGTACGACCTTAAACCAGTTTGATTTCATACAAACTGATGGAACCAGCATTTGTCTGTTGTAGGTGGAGAGCGCTAGCAGCATGTGGCTAGTTACCGCAAGCTGGCAGGCCGATTAGCCTAGCACCTGATGCTGCCTGACCTGTTTAGTTGGGACAGACTAGCACTGACATCTGTGTATACTTTGCTACTATACTTTTCTGACTGACCCTTGTTGTTTGTTAGCGTTGCTGACTGCTGATCCTAGTTCTCCATGACGAGTCTGACCTCAGCTGGTACACTGTCTCAGTCTGGTGTTTGATATCAAACCAGGTGGAAAAACTTCTAACTGGCCCAAACGTGTAATGGAAGATGGTTCACAACCTTCTGAGTAGACAACAGCCAGTCTGTCCCCAGACAGTCAAAAAGCTCCATCCTGTAGAGACATAGATGTCTCAATTCTATTGTCAGGTTACATTCTGATATTTCTTTTGTGCGACAGGAAGTTCTTGACTTTTTGGTGATTTGGAGGAAGGGTCAAGGATTCGCCAAAATAATGATCAGTCATCCTCTGGGTACCATAAATACTCATCATATATACTACAGCAATCCAACCAGTGGATCATCGGACTCTCTCTAAAGGTTAAAACAGGATTCTGTTGAGCACACAATGAGTTAGACTAGGAATTATAATATGGGCTGGAAGGGGGACGGAGCCATGAGAGAGTTATAAGACTGCATATTCTCTCACATTTGGCTAAAGGGCACAAAGCTCTTCCTTATCTCGGCATAATGATGTGAGGAGTCTGTGTGTCCATATGTTGGAGCTGGAGGCCTTGGATTCAGCAGGAAGTCTTATTAGCATAGCATCGGCTGCAAGACATTTGCCTCATTCTTGTTTAAAGGTAATGAAGAATCATCTGAGAGAACGTTCACTGCAATCAGGCTGCCATCTGTTACATGCTAACACCGCTCACCCTCACGATGACAATGAAAGAGCTGGAGACGCTCCACGGCCACACCGGGCTGTGTGCTCATAAGCCAGCGCTTGTTTTACAAATGATCTATTATCCGTTTTAAAGGGGCTGACATCCTGTTCACCCCCTGCCAATGGCCTTTCATTCCATGTGCCACTCTGCTCTCTGATTCACTGCCTCTATTTCTATTGGCAGATAGTTTTAGACTTTCAGACTGACATTAAGATACAGTTTGAGTATTTTCATGTCAAAACATCTGAAGTCATTTATATCATAGAGACACTGAAGTCTCTCAGTCTCTTGTTAACTGAGGGCCTTATTCAAACATTCTTAAGTGCATGATCTAAGGTCCATGGTGTACACACTTTTAGGGTGTGTCCAACTTCCTTTTGCTAGTAAGTGGTGCACAATCTGTGTGCAAAGACAGACATAAAGGGTTTTAGGCATAACATCAGTTGAACCAATCAGAGTGCCATATCGTATTCCCTTTAAATGTCAGGTGTGTCTGCACCTTGAGCCTCACTGGTCTTCACAGAGGGACCGTGTCCCATCAGCAGCTCCATCTGACTACATATGAGCAAATATTTAGCTATTAGGCAGGGGGTTGCAGCACATTGTGGATCTCTGTCCACAGATCAGGGCCCTGGTCCATACAAACTATCAGTCTTATTATAGATGATGGGATGAGGGTGGGTGAAATAATTCACCACTAATGGGAAAATATTGATGACATCACCTGCAGCGCTCCCCCAGCAGCAGAAACAAAGAGCTTTTCTGCCCTCTGTGCCATTAATGCACAAGGCTCAGGAGCTTAGCTTAATTATTTAAACCTGACACACTGAGAGTCTCTAATCTTCAGTAATGTTTCTGATCTTAATTAATGTTCTGTATTCTTTAAAACACCCAAAAGGCCACACAGTCCAGGAGTGTTTGAGTACAGCAGCCATCCTGATACATCCTGATGCACCAGTAGAGCTGCAGTGAAATGTCCACACAGCTGCCAATCTCTAAATCAGTTAGGATCATTGTTTGGGGAGGATGTGCTTTGGGTCACTTTGTGCTTGGAGAAAGATAGAGCCCTAATGCTCCTTTAGAATATTACATTCATGCCCATGTCAGCCCATACCGCTCTCCTGTTTCCACCTGGAGCAGGTAGTAGCATCATTAAACTGGTGGACCAAGTAAAACATCTGTATGTAACTAATCTGTAGTTAAATATGTGTCATGGGTGGATGCTGAGCGTTGGACACTGGCTCGACTCGGATAGATAAATGTTGCTCCGTGTCTGTTGTGAAGGCAGCCATATAACTTACTAAGCTTATGATGTGCAGGAGTATTTTTACATGTTGTTTTGGAGCTCCTGTGGCCACAGATGGCCAATAATCAATAAATGCAGAGTTACGACGACAAGACTAAAAGCTCAGCTCGTAGCTCTATCAATGAGTTGGATGGAACGCTTGTCCAGGTGGTACCAGAGGCAGGGATGCTCTGATGAGATACTCCAGATCTGGATCAGCATTCATGGACCAATCCAATCTCTTTATAAAATTCATTAACTAAAAATGTTGTTTTGGCTGAGTTATATTGATTCAGTCAGGGAAGGCTGTAGTTTTCAGTGTTGCTGCCATGAGTTGAAGAATTAGACTCTGTATCTGGAGATAAAAAGTTGGTTTGCTGCATCAGCAGCTGGTCCTCGTAGTTCAGAATGAAGATGAAGATCCACAGCACCAGTCACCTCTGCATCATTTTCATTGTTGGCTCCTTAACGTTGTTCATGACAGAGAGAATACCAGCTGCTCCATCAATGTGACTGTTTATTCATTCCTTCAGCAATACTGCATACAAAGAGCTCATCTGAAGTATGGATGGAGTTTAGTTTACTTGGAGTCAGACTTTTCATAAATTAATCATTTTCTCCAGGATTGCCAGTTTTGCGCTGAATATAATTTACAATTTATCACAATAATTAAGGGAAGAGAAAGCCTTATTGGCCAGCGGGCTGTGGTTTTTGAATTTCAGAGGAACCATCCAGTCTGCTGTGGAATACAGCAGGAGTGTGAGATGAACAAAGAATAGTTTCTGACATGTAAATGACAGGATTTTGTTCAAAAAAATCAATTCTGACCACAACACTGGAGGAAGAAATTGGTTCCCCAGTGTTTGCTTGATTTTTGGTCGACATGCCCTGAAGACAGGAGGAGAAATCGAAGCGTGGTGGTGATGTTTACGGAGGATAGTTACGAGATGGGCACTTTTTGATGTAGTTGCTGTTTGCTCTGTCTTCATCCTTGGCGTGCCATTATGGCAAATCCAATTATACTGGCTGCAGACACGAGGAATGAGCAAAAATGAAATCAATACCATATTGAGTGTAAATTCTACTCTGCTCTCTACTCTATTTTGCTCTTCCTTTCTAATATGGCTGCATGCACACACACACACACACACACACACACACACACACACACACACACACACACACACACACACACACACACACACACACACACACACACACACACACACACACACACACAGAGCAGTGACTGTTAGTTAGCAGGAGGCTGGTATTGGGCAGTGAGGTGCTGAATATTGATGCCAGTCGTATTGATTGAGGACCTGCCGGGTTTGTCTTCTTTTATCCAGCGTTCTGCTTTTCCACTGGACTTTATGGAGCATCATGTTTATGCCTGGCTGCACATTATGAGAGGTGTGGAGGAGGTCCATTAAAGGAGCTGAGGAAACACACTTTGTCTACTTCTACACAGCACAGTTCAATCTTCAGTGATGTTCCAGCGTATAATGAGCCACAGCTCATATAAACTCTAAAAGCTCTCTAAAAGTAACCACCAGGGTGTAGAAGACACCATCAGCCAGAAACCACTAATGTCTGCCATGTAAATACTGCTGCATTGTTTGTACCTAAGCAGAAGCTCAGTGTCTACATAATACGTCCTGTTATGACTCTCTGGATGTTTGGCTGTTCTGTCATTCAACAGGGCCCCCACTTCGGCCCACTGTCGTTGCTCTTACCTGCTGATGATTCAGTGACTCCTCCACCTAAGACATTATGTGCTTCCCTGCATCCACTCAAAATGTATCTGTCTCCATTTAACATACTGTATCTCAATATCTGGATCAGCATTTAAGGTGCTGCACACATTCATGTTCCCAACAGATAGATTTTAACACTGAGCTCCACCACCACCCCCATCAGGCAGAACTGGACAGATTATCAGGACTTGGGTTAACAGCTGTTGCTGGTTAAAGATACAATTTACACAGTGGTTGTATTATAGCATCTTATCTTGTCTTGAGACTAAAAACGATGTTTTCAGAGCCAACAGTGATGTTGGACTGCAGAAATATTGGTGTTTGGAGGTCTTAATGAGCATTAAACATCCACCCTCAGCTGCTTTGTTCTCTGGCCTTATTTTTCTGATGAAAGATGGACTTTGGTTCCATCAGCAGAATAATTAGATGGTCTAACAGCTACACATATGGGTGCAACATTGAGATCAACCTGTTCAGACCTGGTATAATCAGTCCTGGCTGATCGGATCACAGGTGGACAGCAATAAGTCTGACTGTTCACACCTGGCATCATAATTCATCTCATGTCCAAATAAACACATACATCACTGGGACAAACACACAATTACTTCAGCACAGAGAAAGAAATAACTTATTGTTTAACATTTGACAGATTTACAAGAATCCCTAAATAATTTAAAAGTTACCAAAGACATCATTTCACAGATTTCATAATGTTTCTTGTAAGTCAAACTGACTTTCACTCACAGCCAACAAAGAAGCAGCTTATATTTACTGTTAAATATGAACATATGATATGTTTATCATCAGTTAAATCTTTCATAAATCTGGAGTACATGGTGAAATTAGTTGGACCAGTTTAAAGCAGTTTAGATCAGGTAACTTTAGACAGGCAGGTACAGTGATGCTGCCACAAGCTAAACATTTTACATAGAAAGAAACTTTAACTTCATGTGTTTCATTTAATCCTGAATTTACAAGAAGATGATTTAGAGTTTGCTGTAGCTGTTCTGCAAAATTTATTAAGTTTCCCGACTAAACATCCCACAAAATTGTGTGATTTTTCATGGTGGATATTGTGGAAATTGTGTGTTGACAAACATCTGCTGCTAACCTGGGCAGGTAAGACAACCAGACATGTCATTTTACATCCCACTGAACCAAATGTTCATCAGACAGAGTGTTATCCATTCTGTCTGTTGTGACTTCTTCTCTTGTTTCAGAAGATGTCAGATAAGCAGGAAGTCCTTCAGTGTGGACCAGGACCAGGACACACCCGCGTTCACACTGCTGAAGCGATGTGGAAACGTGATCCTCAATCTGTCTTGGGTGTTTTCACACCAGTTCTTAGAGCTGTCCACTAGTGATCAAATCACTCAGGATGGATGTAAATGCCAGCTCTGAACAGGACCACAGAGACGACGTCATAGTCACAACCACTCAGTGATCTGATTACATATGATACCAACATTTAACCAAAGTATTATCAAAAAGAACAAAAGGACGTAGAGGGTCTGGGCCAACCACTGGGTGGACCCAGAGCAGTCAGCCTGTTCTATCAGACAGTCAAAAATAACCTGAACTAAATGAATGAATTAATGATCCCGCTACCCTTTTTAATATAAGACCTAAGTCTTAACACAAGGGGTCACATGACCAGATCAAACTGGAAAGTAATCAAATTACACAAAATCATATTCATTTAACAAATGAAATGAAATAAACCCTCAGTATGTCCTGCTGATGTATAAAGGAGAGAAGTTAAAGATGGACCCTAGTGTTCACTCTGTAAGCTGAAACCTCACCTGTGAACGGTCTGGTGCCCAGGAGAAACAGCCACCACAGCAGTTAGACCTGCTCCAGTGTGAAGTGCTGTTTGTGCGTTGGGAGCCTGTGGATGTTTGAAGCCTGACATAACAACACCATTCAGCATAAAGTGGCACTTACTCAGATTAAAGCAGCGCTCAGCTGAATCGCCTGTTTAACCCACTGAGCCTCTATATGATCGACTGATTTGTGATTTTGATTCTCTGTGATCTTAATGGCCATAAAACACCCTTTAGTGTTTAGTATGTGGGTAGGAGGAAGTGTGTGTGTGTGTATCAGAGGTGAAGTGTTCTTTGTTACCAGGGCTCGTATCAGAGTAACCAGGTAGTTCTCATCGTCAGCTGACTGACCACATGATTCATATTAGGCTGACCTAATGAAGAGAATATTACACCCCAGTCGGTCATTTAGCAAAGGAGTGTCGGGCCATACCATGGATGTTGTAGGCTGTAGTCAGTGTTTTGAATAATATCATTTACTGACTCATTCCAAACATCCTTTCTGAGGAAAAGTTTCAGTGCCAGCAGAGGTGAAGCTCAGTTAATACACTAGGCTAATGAGGCATCGCTAAACAAGCTTTCTTTCCTATAAGCACAATGGATGCAACTCAGTGTGGTCAACCTTAACAGACCGGTTCAAATGTGTCCCAGGTAAAACAATTGGTGTCTGGAGACGCTACACCTATGGTGTTTATTAATCCAGCTGATTTCAACATTAGTTTGTTTGTTTGTTATTATTATATACTATATATAAATTGGACTTTGAGTGTAACCCTTCACGCATAGTGAGGAGTTTTTGTGTCTTGACATCAGTGGTATCTTATCTCCTCCTGAGGCCAGCTCACTATTCCAGCTGGGTATCTGATGACTGGTAGGACATACTGTACGTGTTCATGGCTTGGATCTTATTTTTCACATTGAGCTGGCTTCTCAGCACCTGTCTTACCCTCTGGAGGTATTTGGCTGTGGCTGATCTCCTTGCCTCCTCATCATTGTTTCCATTGGCCCGTGGGATACCCAGGTACTTATACGTGCCTTCTGGTAGGTCCACCCCTTCAGTTTTGATCACCTTCCCTCTCCTTGCCACCATACGGCTACACTTTTCCAGGCCGAATGACATCCCAATGTCTTCGCTGGAGTTCCTTGTCAAGTGGATCAGTGAGTCGATGTCTTGTTCACTGTTGGCCTACAGCTCGATGTCATCCATGTACAGGAGGTGGCTGATGGTCACTACATTTCTGAACCTGTATCTGTATCCACTCTTCTCGATGATGTGGCTGAGGGGGTTCAGGCCTATGCAGAACAGCAGCAGGGACAGTGCATCACCTTGGGATATGCTGCACTTGATGGTGACTTGTGATAGATACCTTTTTATTTCACACACACACACACACACACACACACACACACACACACACACACACACACACACACACACACACACACACACACTGCAGCCACCCACCAACACAGAGGTAAGGGGGTGAGAAGGAGGAAAATAGAGGGCAGTGATCGTGGTGGTAACAGAAAGTAAAGACATTCTGAAGAGGATTCTATTAGAGAGGAGCTGTTCACACTAGATAGATAGATAGATAATAGATAGATAGATAGATGGATGGAGAGATAGATAGATAGAAAGATAGATAGATAATAGATAGATAGATAATAGATAGATAGATAATAGATAGATAGATGGATAGATGATAGATGGATAGATAGATGGATGGAGAGATAGATAGATAGAAAGATAGATAGATAATAGATAGATAGATAGATGGATGGAGAGATAGATAGATAGAAAGATAGATAGATAATAGATAGATAGATAATAGATAGATAGATAATAGATAGATAGATAGATGGATGGAGAGATAGATAGATAGAAAGATAGATAGATAATAGATAGATAGATAATAGATAGATAGATAATAGATAGATAGATAGATGGATGGAGAGATAGATAGATAGATAGAAAGATAGATAGATAGATAGATAGATAGATAGATAATAGATAGATAGATAATAGATAGATAGATGATAGATAGATAGTTAATAGATAGATAGATAGTTAGATAGATAATAGATAGATAGTTAGATAGATAATAGATAGATAGATAGATAGATAGATAGATGATAGATAGATAGATAATAGATAGATAGATAATAGATAGATAGATAGATAGATAATAGATAGATGATAGCTAGACAGATAGATAATAGATAGACAGATAGATAATAGATAGATAGATAGATAATAGATAGATGATAGATAGATAATAGATAGATAGAAAGATAAATAGATAGATAATAGATAGATAGATAGATAGATGATAAATAGATAGATAATAGATATTAGATAGATAGATAGATAGATAGATGATAGATAGATAGATGGATGATAAATAGATAGATAATAGATATTAGATAGATAGATAGATAGATAGATAGATAGATAGATGGATGATAAATAGATAGATAATAGATATTAGATAGATAGATAGATAGATGATAGATAGATAGATAGATGATAAATAGATAGATAATAGATATTAGATAGATAGAAGTGTAGTTGGTAAAGCTGTCCAATGGCTAGTAGTTAGAATCACTACAGGATTATAGTTAATGCTGACATTACCCTGGTTGCAGCGGGTTTATGGACAGAACTAATGTAGGACTGGTGGAATAAAAAACTGTATTTGAAATGTAATCATCTTCAGAATAATGACATAATTTATGGTGCAAGAGAGGCAAAGCATCTCTGTGTAATCAGCCACTTGGACTGCATTAGTAAGGACTATTTAATAATTAGACGTCTGAGTTATTATTATTTTACCCACTGAATTCCTTTAATGAAAGATATTTGGGCATATAAGATAAACCATGTGATCACTAGAAAAAATAAACCCACACCGTCTGACCAACTACTGTGTTCTCTCCACTGCTCTGATGTAAAACATGCTCTTTGGAAACTTTTCTTGCATGTTCTGCATCCAAAGCAGTGCAAGAACCCCAGTCCTCACTGCACCTTCACAACCCATTCTAGAAACAAATAATGCTCATTGTCATTGACATTGTCATGTCATGCAGCCATTAGTCACTGGAGCTGGTACTTATCAAGCAGTCAATTACAGCTCAATCCTCAGTCGTTGCTGTTATTTGTGCTCTCAAGCTAACCAAAACATGTAGAGCAGTTGTCCTCCCTCAGGACCACCAGGTTGAATCTGGTTATCACTGCACTTTCTCATCTTTGGACAAGAGACAGTTTAATCATCAGTTCAACTATTTTGACAGGCATCAGAGCCTGTGTCTGTGTGGCAGGGGAATGTAATCAGGATGATAGTTATTAGGGGGACGGATCGCTCTGTGACCCCAGCCCATTGTGTGAGGATGAGCCAAAGGAGTTAATTGGAGAGCATGTTCAGACCCTCATTTAGACCCAGACCTCATTAACCTGCAGCCTGAGGGATGCAGGAGATGGGCTGCAGGGTTGGGTGAGTGCAGTAGAAGATGTAATGACAGTATTGTGTATTCATTTGCTATCAGACTTACAGTACATACCATTCACAACACCCTCGTCCTGTTAGGAGGACATTCAAGGATTCGAGAGTCCTTATTATCACATGCAGAAGGCATTACTACAGCCCTGAGCCCCCATATGTGCTGATAAAAAAGAACAGTATATTAAAAAAAACATAAGCACAATAAAATAAACTCTTATAAAAATATAATGTGTAATAAAGAAGTAGAATGTTTAATGGGAAAGTGTGAGGCATTTAAAAAAATAATGCCAGGATGTGCAACTGGAACAGTTCAGAAAAGTGAAAATTTTCCTTCCCTGAGCCAGCCTGTTCATAACCCCTATGGTTTGGGAGAAGAGGCTCCCTCTCAACCTCTGTCTTTAATTTGAGGCAGCAGACATGTCTTTTTGAAGGTTGCCAAATAACTAATCCGCCCTGCTTTGGATCTACGTACCCCATCTGGTAGATATCCTGGAGGCAATGTAGACCCAGTGGCACCTGATCACTGGGTGCAACACCTCTCTGTCCTGGGAGGAGCAGTTACCAAACCATGCTGGGATACATCCAGAGAGACAGTAGAGTACAGGGGACAGTAGAGCTGGCCAAGGATTGGTTGACTATAGAGGTGAAGGTTGGTTCTTGCTGGTCTGCACAAGTCTTCAACACTCTCCCTCCTATGAGGTCTGGGCCTGCAGCCTTCTTGATTTTCACCCTCCTCAGAGTTTCCTCACATCCAGCTCCGTAACAGTAAATGAGCTTGCTCGAACTTCCCCTAATGGCAGGTTCAGCAACAGGCTTATTTTTGGGAGACCTGCAGCATGAGGCGGAGTCATGGGTGAAGATTTCC
>CM075190.1:2850000-2852500 GCA_037577475.1 Chaunax sp. Z400 | reverse complement strand
GATAGCATTCTTCAGCCCCTTTTTACAGGTAGCATTAGGTAGCATTAGCATTTTCAGCCTATGTTTACAGGTAGCATTAGGATTCTTCAACCCCATTTTATAGGTAGTGTTAGCATTCATCAGCCTCTGTTTACAGGTAGCACTAGGACTTTCTTTTTTGGGGGGGTCGGATGTTGTGTCAATTGTCAACGTAGGGAAATTAGGTGATTAATCACAGCTATAAATTGTTCAGCATATTTACAATCCAGACCTTGTCCGAGAAGTCAATGTAAAATAAAGCATATAAATGAACAACTGTTAATCATAATAAAGGTAAAAATTTGAACTAATTATGATATTGATGTAAGGTCAGATTCCTAGGTCTTTCAGATATTGCCACCTGCTGGTGTGGAGAATTATCTCCTCCTGTTGGCTGAAGTCTTTAGGGTGTGTTCAAATGCAGGTGATGTGAGGCGTTGCAAGAGTTGGTCTTTGTTCCTGCTGCACGTCTGAATTTACTCTCTTTAAAAGAAGTGAATTACTGTGAATCTCAAGGGTACAGAAGAGGATTAGGGCCACATGAACATCTTTTATAATTCTGACTTTAAAATCAATATTCTAAAAGATGTTCGTGTGGCCCTAATCCTCCTCCATACGAGGGAGACTTTTACTCATCTTTATACTTAATACTGAGATTCTGGTGTAAGCAAGTAAATATTGAGTATGTTTCCACACACACAGTTGTTGGGATACTTTGCTGTGAGCATGGCTCTCTCCTGATGATTAGCTCAGTATGATCAGTTGCTGATTGGTTAATTTTTAAAGAGATTTAGGGCGGCCAAATGGAAGCCCCCATCCAACAACTACACCCTTGCACACCTCCAAAAGTGTACTTGGTGTAAATTGTGGCAGTATGTCTCAAACATAATGTTAGGGCTGTGTAAGAATACTACAGCAACAGCGTCTCTCTGTGATACTCTCATCTGCTGCTGTCACTTTGAAGGTGACACTACTCCACATAGAGGCTACAATATAGTATAGAACTGAGTTTTATAGTGCTGTATACAGAGTAAAGAATATTATAGATCACAGATGAAACTGACAGAATATTGGATGAAGAGAAATAGGCATAATCATAAATCTGACAGCTCTGAGTAAAGTAGCGAATGCACTGAGGACACATTTGGGATTCGATCACTGAGACCACGTTCACATTGTTTCAGCAGTAGGAATGCTAATGTGTCCTGGACCACACTGAGGGAGCGCCGGCTTAACTGACCTCATCTCAAACAACAGGAAGAAGTCACAACAACAGATGTACTGGTTTACACATTCTCCGTCTCAGCTGGTTTCACCATTGAACTGCAAGTAACCACAGAATCCTCAGAGGTGCTGAAGCATGAGAAACAATCAGCTTTGCAATAGTGTTGTGGCCAATTCCAAGTCACTCATGTCTCCCTATAAATTCTGCATTAATTGTGAAACATAAAGTTTCTTTCCTTGTCAGGAATGTTTATCCCTCAGGTTTGATGCTTCATCAGGAGAAACAGTATAAACTTGGATAAATGCCATCCATGAAAAAGTCTTAATTATTTAGGCCTAAAATCAGGAAATGTTATGATGTTATATATACACACATATATATGTGTGTGTCTGTGTTCTTTCTTTGTGTTAAAGGTGTTGTAGGTAAATCAATATAGCTACAAAATAGCTAAAGAATCAGTCAGCGCCTCCAACCTGCAAAACAAATTAAGTTAATTAAGATGTAGATAAATGTTGAACAGAACATTCAACTCAACACAGAGTTTAACAATGGATGCATTTTGGTCATTCTGCTAACAAGAGTGATGATATTCACCCTCAAATTCTCCCTGAACCAACAGCATCAGCTCCCAGACATAATCACACACACACACACACACACAGACACACACACACACACAAACACACACACACACAAACACACACACACACACACACACACACACACACACACACACACACACACACACACACACACACACACACACACACACACACACACACACACAAACAAACACACACAGACACACACACACACACACACACACACACAACACACACACACACACACACACACACACACACACACACACACACACACACACACACACACACACACACACACACACACACACACACACACACACACACATAGCAGCAAACAGCAGCGAGAGACATTCCCTGAAACAGGAACAATTTCCTTCAAATGCATGGTAATGTTTGAAATAAATAAGCTACATTATGCATAAAAGTGAAAATGGTTACTGGCTTTTTAAAAGCCTTTATGAATATTTATGAGGTGTTTCTGTTGCCACTTATTCTCCTGCCTCCTGGATATTCAGTGAGGAGCAGCTAATAGAAAAGCCTGGTTCGTTCTGACTGTTTTCAACATGAAGCGGACATAAAGCTTTTAATGCTCTGACTTTTGATTGCTGATTGAATTTTCATTCCTTGTGGCCTTTTCAGGGGCTTTTAAGCC
>CM075190.1:2777500-2845000 GCA_037577475.1 Chaunax sp. Z400 | reverse complement strand
TAGAAGATGATAGTAGATGATAGTAGGAGATAGTAGATGATAGTAGATGATAGAAGATGATAGTAGATGATAGTAGGAGATAGTAGATGATAGTAGATGGTGGTAGATGATAGTAGGAGATATTAGATGATAGTAGATGGTGGTAGATGATAGTAGGAGATATTAGATGATAGTAGATGATAGAAGATGATAGTAGGAGATAGTAGATAATAGTAGATGGTAGTAGATGATAGTAGATGATAGTAGATGATAGTAGATGATAGAAGATGATAGTAGGAGAGAGAAGGAGATAGTAGATGATAGTAGATGATAGAAGAAGATAGAAGGAGATAGTAGATGATAGTAGATGATAGAAGAAGATAGTAGATGATAGTAGATGATAGAAGATGATAGAAGGAGAGAGGAGATAGTAGATGATAGTAGATGATAGAAGATGATAGTAGGAGATAGTAGATGATAGTAGATGATAGAAGATGATAGTAGGAGATAGTAGATGATAGTAGATGATAGTAGATGATAGAAGATGATAGTAGATGATAGTAGATGATAGTAGATGATAGTAGATGATAGAAGATGATAGTAGATGATAGTAGATGATAGTAGGAGATAGTAGATGATAGAAGATGATAGTAGATGATAGTAGATGATAGAAGATGATAGTAGATGATAGAAGATGATAGTAGATGATAGTAGATGATAGAAGATGATAGTAGTAGATAGTAGATGATAGTAGATGATAGTAGATGATAGAAGATGATAGTAGATGATAGTAGGAGATAGTAGATGATAGAAGATGATAGTAGATGATAGTAGATGATAGAAGATGATAGTAGATGATAGAAGATGATAGTAGATGATAGTAGATGATAGAAGATGATAGTAGTAGATAGTAGATGATAGTAGATGATAGTAGATGATAGAAGATGATAGTAGATGATAGTAGATGATAGTAGGAGATAGTAGATGATAGTAGATGATAGTAGATGATAGAAGATGATAGTAGGAGATAGTAGATGATAGTAGATGATAGTAGATGATAGTAGATGATAGAAGATGATAGTAGGAGATAGAAGGAGATAGTAGATGATAGTAGATGATAGTAGGAGATAGAAGGAGATAGTAGATGATAGTAGATGATAGTAGATGATAGAAGATGATAGTAGATGATAGTAGATGATAGTAGGAGATAGTAGATGATAGTAGATGATAGTAGATGATAGAAGATGATAGTAGATGATAGTAGATGATAGTAGGAGATAGTAGATGATAGTAGATGATAGTAGATGATAGTAGATGATAGAAGATGATAGTAGGAGATAGAAGGAGATAGTAGATGATAGTAGATGATAGTAGGAGATAGAAGGAGATAGTAGATGATAGTAGATGATAGTAGATGATAGAAGATGATAGTAGGAGATAGTAGATGATAGTAGATGATAAAAGAAATAGTAGATGATAGAAGTTGGAAAACATTTTATTATAGAAATTTGCTATTTTAAATATTCTTTCCATTTTCTAAGTGTTATTGTTTGCAATATTTTTGAAATATATTTCATATTCTTTTCAGTTTACCCTGTTGTTTTAACTTTTAACACCAGATACATTTGTTCTGCACACTTTTAACACTAAATCACTTTTTCGGACCGTCGATCCAAAAAAACAATATGTGATCAGCTCTTGTAGACATTCTGTTTTCAAAGGATATAGAGGATGACCTCAGTCAGCAGCTGTAAAATGGGCTGCAGTGTTATCCCCTAGGACAAGTGATTAATTTTCAAGTTATTCAGGTTCATATTATCATTAAGTATCTTTACTCACACAAAACAACGAATGAACGATAGAATGATCTGATGGAAGAGGAATTTCCTTAACAACTTAGAACTGATGCATTCACAGTACTTCATGGTTAATTCACCTGGCTTCCTTTTTATGAAATGACAACTGTATATCATCACTCTGAAGAAGGTGAAACAAGTTGTCACTATAGATCTCTCTGAGTATACATTTGTCCTTGCCTCAGCCTCTTTGTTGAGATGTGTGCTGGTGTTATGGAAATGTGACGAGTTCTGAACCAGTAAGATTGCTGTTGTCCTTGTTGTAAAAGTTATTCAAACAGGAGACTGACACACAAAATTGCTCATACATTTACATAATGAAGTCTGAAAGGGTCTTAAAAGCGCCAGCTAAACATCTGAGTTTTATTTGTGTACACACACACACACACACACACACACACACACACACACACACACACACACACACACACACACACACACACACACACACACACACACACACACACACACACACACACACACACACACAGAGTGCAGTGTGACCCTGAGAGCAGCTCCAGATGAAGGATGCAGCTGTGAGGAGATTTATTTAAAGCCAGGCATCCCATTCTCTCTGTTATCAGCGCGCCACGCCAGGCTCTCCCATCTCAATTATCTTTTCCTGACAGTATAATTCAGTGCACCCTGTTTTCTTCATCACAAAATATAATTTCTGTACATTTGATTTGCTTCCCTTTGTTTTCTCATTATCTGTAAAACATGTTGTGTACCTCTTCACCCATTTCTAACCCTCTACAGTTTCATGGAGCAAGTCATCTTCATCTGCCCATGTTCCATTTTCCTCCTTCCCACGTTTCAAAATATTTCTAAATACATACGCCTTTAAATTCACTGGAAAATGAATCCACAAACATGATGATAAATAATTCCCTGGATGACAAAAGGTAGAGGTGCACAAAGCTGGCTCCTCCCATTCTCATACCACATTGAATCACAGTCTGTATCAGTGATCAGCTGCCCCACAGTGGTTTGGTCTATGTCAGCCCCCTGATTACCCTGTCCCATGTCAGCCCTGCATCCAACAGCCATCCTCTCTCTGACTCTACAGTTCATCCTGGTTCCTGTTTGGTTCTGTTAGACTAATGGAACCATCTAGTAGCTGGTCCAACCTTGGTATAGGGGCCAAAGATGGTTCGACCTGGGTATAGGTGCCAAAGACTAATGGAACCATCTAGTCGTTGGTTCGACCTGGGTATAGGTGCCAAAGACTAATGGAACCATCTAGTAGCTGGTCCGACCTGGGTATAGGGCCAAAGACTAATGGAACCATCTAAGCTGGTCCAACCTGGTTGTAGGGCCAAAGATGGTCCGACCTGGGTATAGGTGCCAAAGACTAATGGAACCATCTAGTAGCTGGTCCGACCTGGGTATAGGGGCCAAAGACTAATGGAACCATCTATTAGTCTACTAATCTACTAGAACCATCTAGTATCTGGTTCCCTCTGAAGGTTCCTCAGGATATCTGGAGCTCAGAGTCTCACAGTTTTATCTGGTAAACCAATGATTAGAGGTTTTGGGGCTGAAACCATCTCAACCTATTGTCAGACTTTAAATGGGTGAGAAGCCCAGCTCGCTGGCTTGGAGCTGGGTGTGGTTCAAAATAAATCAACCAATTAGAACATGTTCCATGTCTGGATGTATTCCTTAAAGTGACATCATCAGACCAGACACTTTCTGCAAAGCTGCATTCTGAATCATTCACCCTTTTTTTTTATCAGATAATGATTAGATAAATCTTATGAATCAGTGAAATCAGAGGAAAATCACCAAAAATATTGGTTTGGTCTGAAATGTGATAATAACCTGATGTCTTAGAAAAGACTCAAATGTCAACACTTTTATTAAACTAGACTAAAATACTGACGGTTTTCTTTGATACAATAAGAATAAAATGTCCAGACTTTTAAAACTGGACTAAAAACAGGATCATGTGACTAAATATGATAATAAGGACATTTGACACAGGACTAAATAAAACATAGCTGACTAAATGAACTCTATGCTGATGACAGGACAGCTGCTTCTGATGACAGAGATGGCCGTAATGATCACTTGAATTGAATGGATGGACACTAGTTCGTTTTGCATCACTGTAACTTCTATGCTCAGCGGCTTAGTGAGCTCAATATTTCTGTAAAAACTGACTCTACTGGCCATTAAGAGGAAATATGGCTACAAACAATTGGCTCAACTTCATAGTCTGCTGATTCAACCTTTCTCAGTTCAGTGGTTAGAGGACACATATCAGACCCAATCCCCCTGTGACCTGAGGAACCTCCGTTCAGGGCATTAAAGATCACTTTTGATCCCATTATGGCTGTCTGAGTTTATAGGCAGCTCTGTATCTGAGCCATCAGGAACTGTAAACCTTTATTAATCTGAATCGTGGACAGAGAAGGAATGCTGTGTTTACACGTTCCATCATCACCTGATGTTTCCTCCTTTGCTAAATCAATGTGTCTGTCGAGACTCCCTCATATCTCATCAGGGCCTGAGCTGATCCCTTAAACGGGCTGGGATTACATCACAATGGAGGGGTCAGGGGTCATCATGCTTGTGCAGCTGGAGAAAATCGCCTCAGGAGGAATGCGCCTCTTGACTCTCATCTCCCCCATTCTTCCCCTTTACTGGAGATAATATCACACAGTCGCCTGAGCACAGAAATCAATATGCCTCTGCTAAGTTCAAAACCAAAGCTACTCATTAAAATGACAGGGAGCAAACACACTGTTGGAAATATTGGTCCAACAGGCGAGCTAAGCTGCAGGGATTGTTATCATTGTTAAGCAAATAGATCCACAGAGGCAGAGATAGAAAGGAGAGGAGTAGGATTTATTCCCTGTGCTATTAGCAGGCTGTATCCTCCTGTAGAAATAAATGTAGAATGTAGAAGTGTAAAACTGTGTCTCATAGTGTGATGGCATGTTAGTGAGCGACAGACAGGAAAAGGTGATTTATTTACTCTACGCCAACAGTATTTGTATTGCCAGCAGTCTTAGTGTAACACATGTTGTATTAACCTATTAGTGAAATGTCCACATTAAGAAGCCATAGATCAGCTGCTAGTGGGAGGATTGATGTTTACTGAAAGAGATGCCCACAAGATTTGTTCAGTCATTCTGTAGGATCTCCTCAAGCCATCGTTTCCTCTGTAAACCAACCTACCAGCACTCTGTACCATTTAGAGTAAAGCTGTAAAACATGAGTTATGACTGAGAATTATGTTTTATGGCTTATATGATAATTCACCAGGGGGCAGCTGCACCATCTACAACAGGAGTTAAACCAGTGAGGAGAAACTTCACATGTTGTCTTCGCTCTAATCTGAAACACTACAAGATTCAGAATATTATAAGATCGTCCTCTCAGAGGGAGCGACACGTCGCCTCACGTCATCGCTCTCATGTGATGTCATGGGGAAACAGATGGAAACAAAATGATGACATAGAGCTGGTGCTGCTGTAGTGATGCTTTACAGTGAGAAGAAGAACAAAAGAAGACTAAACCAGTCTGGATGGGTTGGGTGACATGGTTAACACTGGATGTCTGTTCCTTACACAGAACCTGAGGTGAGATTCAAGGTGTGCCTTGGACTACCAGGGGCGTGACAGGGTGTTGTTTTGTAGTACCTGCAAAAAATGGCAAATAGAGAGAAATAGCTTATATCTTATGTTTTTCTTTCACAATATGTCGGCATCAAATTATATGTGGACTAGATGAGAATGATGTGAAGATGATGTAAGGAACCCATCGCAATGAGAAACATCATTGAGACATTTCTATTCCATCTTTTCTCATCTTATAAAGTAGTTATGTGACAGCTGCATGTCATCATGTAACATCTGTATTAACTGTTCATTTATCCCAACCATATTAAAGGCCCACTTCAGAGACAATTATCATTAATGAGCTCTTAAAAATCTGTAACTAACATGTAACTAACATGTAACTAACATGTAACTAACATGTAACGAACAGGTTGTTTTTCAAAGTTGGTCCAAAAACTACTGCAGGATCTGACATTGGTCAACGTGAAACCAGGCCAAACTACAGTCATTACAGTTACTGCACTCTGCCTTGGTACTGCAAAATAAAAACCACAATATCTGCGGAGGGTGCAGCAGGAGAACAACAAAACTGTAACAGATTAACAGACAGTATCCCTGCTGTTTGAGGTTCAACATGTACTTATTCCACTGATAGGTCAGTTCTATTTAAACAGAGAGAGATGGACACACACACACACACACACACAGACACAGACACACACACACACACACACACACACACACACACACACACACACACACACACACACACACACACACACACACACACACACACACACACACACACACACACACACACACACCTGAGGGTTTTCACCTTCATCAGGAGATTTCACTGTGAACATCGTCATCTTTACATTCAGCACACATCGCCCAGCCCTAACTGCAGCTAATGTATGCTGACTAACTCTGACTCATCCTTCTGTGGTACGTTCACATTTGAAGGCGGAGCTTCATTCGTCACTCAACATCATTATTTAGGTTTGAGACAGGTGAGAGACATTAGCTGGAATCAGATTCAAGGTAATCATGAAGCCCCACCCCAGGTTTACTGCTGATTAAACGAATCAACTGAGTGATCTCTTGATTCTAACACGTGACTCATCCATGTGGCCACATTCACCAGATCAGCATGTCTGACTGTGGCCTCGGGGTCACAGGTCTGCAGCAGCAGAGTGCTGAGTCTCTCTCAGTAGCTCTTTACAGTGGGCTGTGCTGTGCTCTCTACTTTCCAAGAATCTGTTCCCTCTACCATTGTGATTTGCTCATTGACATTTCCAGATGTGAGTAGTTCACAAAGGCTGAGACTGAGGAGAGAGGCTGACATTTTGTGTCTCTGCAAGTGCTTGACGATGGCTGAGAAGCACTGACATTTATGAAAGTGCCAAGCTGAGCACTCCTAAGATATCCTATTATGAAAAAGAGAGCAAACTTACACATTACACATTTATATCTGTTGCAGTAATCTGTGCTCATAGGATAGCAGATAAAATGAAAGAGGGAAGAAAAGAGGAAAACCAAAGCACACGAAGAAGAAGAGGAGAGAGGGAAAATAAAGGGCAGATGCAAGAATAAATACAACAACCTAGTTGTAATTCTCATGTGGCTCCTGTATGAAAGCATCTTCAGTCTTTTCTTTCTAAAGCTCCCTCAGCTGCCGCAGACAGCTCCCTGAAGCATAGGAAGCCTTCTGCTGTTGATCTTGGATGAAAAAGGTACAAAATGAAGCATAGGAAGCCTTCTGCTGTTGAACTTGTATGAAAAAGGTACAAAATGTTCTGTACAAACAGACCATTGAATAATAATGACACCGCTCTGGGAAACACATTTACTAGTGCCTGCACGGGATCTGATCTGAGATCTGCACCGGCTCACAGAGACAGAATTCAAGGATAGCTGGAGTGTAAAGCTGAGTATTCATGCTTTAATGTCCTCAGTTAAAAATTAAAAATGTTCATGTTAGAAATGTCTTTAAAAAGCTTAAAAGAACATGAACTCCCACCTCCATCAGTGATCTATAGTCACACCTGTCTCCACAGCGCTGTGAGTGCAGAAGTAAGGCAGACAAATAAATGCTCTGGCTTGTTTCTACAAACCAGTCACAGTGGTCTTGAGCAGGATGCAGTGACAGTGCCCCTGCAAAATAGTAACAGGCAACATTTGCTTTCATCATGGAGAAAGAGCCCTATTATTTCAATGGCTACATGTCTGCAATAGAAGAGGTAACAGGAGCTAGCTTGTTTTGGTTGGTATCGTTGTCGACATAGAGTCTGTTCCATGAAACGAGTTTACCCTATAAGCCTGGCTTATTCTGGATAGTCAAACTCATTTGCAGTTGTTTCCCTTCCAGAAAACAAGTTTAACTTATGCCGACATTAAACCAGACCACTTCTCAAGAGATTTCACTGTCAAAGACAAATAAGTGATAGTTCCACCAGAGCTGCAGCGCTCCTGTCATCAACATCGTTAGGTGTGAGGTGGTCATAAATCTCAGTCAGAGCTGTCTGAAGTCAGTCTTTTTCTCTTCTTGATGTTCTGATAAAATCAGATGTGTTTAATATTATCATTAGTATTTAGTCATGGCTCATGCAAATAGTGCCGTTCAATCACGTGAACAAGGTCAACAACCAATAAGGGCGTTCTCTCAGCACAAAACAGAGCAGCAAACAGGGAAGATTCAATGGACTCCAGAGAGGTGTAGGAATTTGAACAAGCCTTGATTCTCTTGAACAGGGTAACAAGAGCAGAACTGGAGATGTGGAGAGAACATGAACATGAACATGAACATGAACGTTTGTCTGATGTTTCCTCCTTCTGGTACCTCAACAGAGAGGAGAAGGAAAAGAAGTGGACAGAAGTCACTGTCCTCCTTCTCTCATCCAACATCCTGTCCACAGTCCACGGCGACTTGTTTGATTGTTTTTTGTTTTGTTTTTGCATGTTATTTCAGTACAAATCACTAGAACTCAGACTTCAGAACTCAGATTATTTAGGACAGTATTATAGCAGCTGTATTACTCTTATAACATGTAACTGTGGACGTCCTGGGCTGTTTGAGAATTCTGTGCACACATACTGTATATGGAATCACTTCAGCCCTGACAGAGTTGTTTATGTTCCTTTATAGAACAGATCCTGGTTCAGCCATTTGCAGCGTTTAAGTAGCTTTGAAGCTATTGTTATTGTTTGTCTTAGGATAACCGCAGAGAGTGGAAGGGAGGTGAATGTCACCTGAAATAGGCTCTCAGTGGATGGCATGGCAACAGTCTACATCATGTGAGTCAGATAGATGTCCCCCCCCCCCCCCCAGACCAGGGTCTAGAAGGATCAGTTTGGTCTCTCTGCTGTTGGCTGGGGGGCTGAAAAAATGTACTAATGAAAACATTTTTCTAACAGCTCCAAAAGTGCATCAGATATGATTTTCACCGATTCAGCATTTTTTTTTGTTTGTTAAGGCAGGTTTGCTGTGTGGGGTTTTATCAGGGAGTATCAGCTATTTTCATATTTATGAATTTTATTGTATGGTTCCAGCTCTAAATATATGAGAATATGCTGCTTTAATTAAGTTAATCATTTAATGGATTTAAATTATTTTGACGTCTGTACTGTTGGTTGAACAAAACAAACATGATGATGATGTCACTTTGCTCCAAAATGTGATATTTGTCACTATTACATCAAATTTACATCAAAATAATCATTAGTTGCTGCTCTTTACAAAACTGTTACAAAATTAGTGACAGCTCCACCAATTCCAACTGTAAAATCCTGTTTATTCATGAGTCATAATACAGTAACATGTATGAAGTTGTAGTACACACACACACACACACTAAAATATGAATATAAACAGAGAATATAAATATAAACATAGAGTAAAAGTAAAAGTGTGCTAAATACGGAGACAGTGTGCAAGTAGTAATGAGGTAGATAGAGTAGCGATGAGGTAGGTAGAGTAGCAATGAGGTAGGTAGAGTAGCAATGAGGTAGGTAGAGTAGCGATGAGGTAGGTAGAGTAGCAATGAGGTAGGTAGAGTCGCATTGAGGTAGGTAGAGTAGCAATGAGGTAGGTAGAGTAGCGATGAGGTAGGTAGAGTAGCGATGAGGTAGGTAGAGTAGCAATGAGGTAGGTAGAGTAGCAATGAGGTAGGTAGAGTAGCGATGAGGTAGGTAGAGTAGCAATGAGGTAGGTAGAGTTGCATTGAGGTAGGTGCAAAGTTATCATTGTGTTAGTGGATCCTCTGTTAGAGAGGACTGAGTTATTGTACAGGGTTATTGCCTCAGGCAGGACAGATTTCCTGACACGGTCCTTGTGACAGCGGAGCTGGAAGAGTCTGTTAGAGAAGGTGGTGGAGAGGATGCTCAGGATTATCCATGATGGTCCAGTTTGTCCAATGTCCTCCTCTCCACCTCCAGTTTGCAGCCAATAACAGAGCCGAACTTCTTAAACAGTTTATTAAGTCTGTTGGTGTCTCCAGCTCTGATGCTGCTCCCCCAGCACACTGCAACAAAGAAGAGTGGTGACAACAGACTGGTAGAAGACCTCCAGCATCTGGCTGAACACATTGAAGGATCTCAGCTTCCTCAGGAAGCTCAGAAGGATATTTCCACAGAAGGAAATACACAGTTCACTAATAGAACAGCTAAAACAGACCTGTGGTTCAGCCGGTCAGCGGAGCCCTGCAGAACTCTGACTGTCAGGTGATCATACAATGAGAGAAGGTTTGGCTGCTTGTGGCCTAGATTAGAGACATGGACTCTAACAACAGACAATGCAGCCAACATGGTGGGGAAAGAGTATGTTAGTGTCTCCTGTTTGAAGCCATTACTTCACAGTCTAGACCAAGATATCAAGAAGAAATATCACGCGAAGCTAGGACCTGCAGATGTTGCTTCTGGTTTGAACCCTGGTTCAAGATTTACTTCATTAGTGCAGACAACAAACCAGACAGAGGCCATCAGAGGGGATGGAATGAGCCCACGTCGCAGGGAAAGAAGTCCAAGAAGTCCTTGGGAAGTTTCTTCAAACAATCTCTCACCATCAAGGAGAGAGCAGTGGAACTAGTAGTCAAGCAGGAACACCTGCTAATATTTGTCATAGATATGATAATTATTTTATATCTTTGTAAAGCACTAAGGGGACTGGTGTAAAGCTACTCCTTTACTGGGATGTTTTAAACATTTGTTGGAATAAAATGGTAAGAGTATTATTTGTCATTGATGTTTATGAGCTCATGTGATAATGAAGCTTCCTCCCTAGTTGAATACAGAGACGTGGTCTCCTGTAACCTCCTGAATCCCCTCAAGACATCAGCTTTCTTCTTCATTCAGACAAGCCCCTAGTTTAGGGTGAGCAGCATCCATAATTCATATCATGAGATGTTTGATCATCGACTTTGTGCCATGATGAGTCGACCAGTCAAACATTAAACTACCTCACTTCCCCATCACTTCAGAATGAGTGCTCACTGGCTTTGGAGAGCTGATACTGTTCTTATTGAGTATTTCTCTTCAGTTAAAATGCCTCAAAGAAAAGTCATCCACACTTTTCAGATTTATTTCATTCCCCTTCAAAATCACTTCAATCATTCTAACATTATTTATGCTTTCATATCATCTAGTAAACAATCCTGTTTCAAAAAAACACAGAAAAACAATTTATCACTTTTCTCCAGTATCATGTATCCCTAATGTTAAGAATCAAAATGTGATATGAGCTGTCTTCAATCTGTCTGTGTTCACACCTGATGTACAGCATATGTGATTACATCCAATACCAAGCCACACGTAGACGCAAAGTTGTGTTTGGCAACGCATAGCAAATATCACAGCATGGATGTTGCAAAGACACAAAATTCATGTTGAAAATTTTAAACCTGGGTGGAGAAATTCAGATGACGCTGTTTCTCAAAAGCATCCAGTATCCAGTTGTCACACATCCAGCGGTGAACAACAAGCTGTGTGAAAATAACTGAGCAGACATCTGTCTGTGATGTTTAAGTTAAACATCGAAGGAAAATTGTTAGATGAAAAACATATATTTTGGGTGGAGGTGGTGAAAGCTGCCAACATAAACAGTTCTCCTGCTTACAATCAACCATGAAGGCATATACTGTATGTTTATGTATATTCTATAAGGCTGAGAGAATGTGATGTGGAAACCTTGTAATTATGTGACATGATGCACACAGGTCCAAAAAGACTTACTTACATAGAGAGAGAAACGGCTGTTAAATGGTGAAAAGACTTGCACTTTCAAAATTTCATTCATTTGGTCTGAAAACATTTTGAAAGTCAAGAAGATTAAATCCTTTCATCCCTGTTTAAGTTAGCCGACGGCTAAACCTGAAGTTGTCTTGGTCATGTGTATGTTTTCATCTTGGTTGTGTGTTTGTTTACATCGGAAAGTGGTTATTTAGCTTCATGTGCTATGAGCTACTTCAACAGGAATGAATAGATCCATATTAATGAAAAAACGTCTGTTTCAAGAAGGAATAGGCCAACATCATCATCAAAGGATAAACAATAATGCTTTAATAAATGTTTATAATAAATGTGTATTTATTGGACTCAGCTGATTCATCCTCAGGAGACCTCAGCATGTCAAAGAGATATAATCATTCTGTTTACCCTTAGAGTAGGGAACATAAACTTACATTTGTCTAAGGGCCAGAATTCTTTGAAGCAGACACGATGGGTTTCGGCTTTCAAACATAAGAGCTTATTGTTTTACAAATAAATAGAATGAAGTTATTTTTATCAGCCTGTGTTAGTATGAGCAGACTCTCCACCATTGGGGACAATCAGGGCTCAAAGACCAACCCCTCCGTACAACGACCAATGAAAGTTCTGGACTTTGGTATTATGAGGAAGTGAACCAAATACCAGGGTGAGACTCAAAGCAGCAGTTGTCCAGTGAAAAGAAAGCCAGGTGGTGCTGCTTGTGTCCTGTAGCTGAGAGATGCTGTGACATCCAGGAGTCTCCTCCAGAGGATGACCAGTCTGGGATCTGGGTGCCGTGACGGTGGGTCCAGAGGATGTCTGGGATCTGGGCGCTGTGATGGTGGGTCCAGAGGATGACCAGTCTTGGAGCTGGGCACTGTGATGGTTGGTCCAGAGGATGTCTGGGATCTGGGCGCAGTGATGGTGGGTCCAGAGGATGACCAGTCTGGGATCTGGGCACTGTGATGGTGGGTCCAGAGGATGTCTGGGATCTGGGTGCTGTGATGGTGGGTCCAGAGGATGACCAGTCTTGGAGCTGGGCGCTGTGATGATGGGTCCAGAGGATGACCGGTCTGGGAACTGGGCGCAGTGATGGTGGGTCCAGAGGATGTCTGGGATCTGGGTGCTGTGATGGTGGGTCCAGAGGATGACCAGTCTTGGAGCTGGGCGCTGTGATGATGGGTCCAGAGGATGACCGGTCTGGGAACTGGGCGCAGTGATGATGGGTCCAGAGGATGACCAGTTTGGGATCTGGGCGCTGTGATGGTGGGTCCAGAGGATGGAGATGGAAGATAATCTGATTCTGTCGGTAGAAGAGGTTCTGTGGATGGGAAGCGTTTGTGGGCGTGGCCCACAGATGATGATCACTGCCTTGAAGGAAGGTGTTTCAAGTGAACTACTTCATCCAACTATGACTACAGGAAGAAGGGCAGAGTTGTTCTGAGGTGACTCCTGGAGCCACATGTCCACCATCATAGCTTCTTCTGGGTCCATCCTGCTGTCTGCTTGATCTCTACCATCATTCTGTGCCTTTTGCTTTCTGCTGTGTGAAGAATGAACAAGAGACCATGAGAGAAAAGTTAAAGCCAACTGACTTGCTCATCATTGCTCATATAGTCATTCAGTGCAGCAAGTGTGTCATCAGTCACCAAACCTGTCCCTGATTCCAGAGACATGGAGGAACCTCACATGAAGTATCCCAACTGTAACAACGCTTCTGATTGGCTGAGGGAGGAGGACACAGAGATATTCATCCAGTTATCCCGTCCATATTTTCTTGTTAATTTACCTCATGAGTTATCACTTCTCCTCTGTCCTTCCATACATTGATGATTCTTTTATTGCTTTCATGGCCTCTGTCTGCCCTCCAACATCACACCCAACTCTGTCTGCTGCAGCAGAGCCTCGGCTGGGAAGAAGATGGAACATGCTCTCAGAACTCGTCATGCTATGCTTCCTGTTCTGCAGCACTGATATTGTGACGCTGATCGGCATCAAACTGTCAGCATCAGATGGGGACTGAGGTGTCGGGAGAGGCTAGTGCATTTTTCCTCATAAATAATTGTCACTCAACAGAAAGGATGAGCTGAAGCAGGAGTTTCTATTAATTTCTGTCTCTATTTTTTTTGGAGAGAGGAAATGAAGATGGATGATGCCTCGTGTTTGCTGGGGCCTGTCAGAGAGCTGTGGGAAAGGCCAGCCAATAGCCTCGCAGGTCTCTGAGTTAAATCACAGCCCGCTGAGGCGGGATTAGATAAGGCCTTTATTCACTTCACAGAAACGGATCAGGCTTGTTGCTCATGAACTCACTTGAAAGGTTCAGAGCAGCACAGACGCAATCTTTGCATTTAGCACTGTCCAATCACAGCAGAAATAAGATGCTCATCTTTCCTTTGATGTCTGAGTTCAGAAGCAGATTTGTTTGCAGTTTACTGTGACATTCAAAGTATTGATCTATGTGCAAGTCGTGATTCAGTTTGGGGATCAGAAACGAAGCTAAGGAAGTCCACTATTATAAAAAAAATCAATCTGGATCAGGATCTCTATATTTGTATTTTATGACAATCTGTGCTGAGCCTCCAGGTCTCTTAGTTCAACTCAACTGTTAGAGAATTTATTTTAAAATATTTCCATGAAACTTTGTACACTGTAAATTGTAATAATTTGACTTTATTCCATTAAAAGGCAGCAAACCGAAAATTCCCAAGTAAAGTAGACCATTAATTTTAAAGCAGTGCCAGTTCCTCTCAGGACCTTGAACTGTTGGGTCCAAACATGTCTATAGACGTCTAAATGGACAAGACTAAAGGCCGGACACTGTCACAGTATACTGTATATATGCTTGGTGAAATCTATACTGTATGACAGATATTAGATATCTGCTTCTTCCTGAATGTATATGTCTTTGTTATAATGATTATTATTATTCACATTATTGTTTATTATTATTATTATTATTATTATTATTATTATTATTATTATTATTGTTGTTGTTTATTATTGTTGCTATCATTGTTAAAGGTTAGGATTAGGGGCCTCAGACCTCAGCCTGGAGGCGGGTTAACCTCTTCACTGTTAGTTAGCATTGCTGTAGAGAGCCATCAGAACAGAGTGACCTGTGTGTGACTATATAATAATATGCTGTCTGTCCTCTGGTAAACAGCAGATGTGTCTTTAGTGTTTTCACCTGCTGTGATTCATTGTGAGTCTACTGTAACGGTCTGTGTTGAGCTTTGTTGCATAACTTGAAATGCTCCTGAAAAGGAAGTGATGCTTTGTGCTGATGCCAGTATGTCCCTGGCATGCGCTGCCTGGTCTTTAGTGCTTCTAATGATTTCACTGACTTCAGTGTTACTACCAGTGTCATAATGAATCTTTTATAACCTCTAGGGCTTCAATCGATGGGGGTGGGGGTGGGAAAATGGTTTGATGCCTGGCCTGATTAAGACATAGCTGTGTGCTCACAGGACATGTGTCCATACAAGCAGGACAGGGACTTAATGGATTAGTCTCAACTGTGTTTTTGTGTCTTTGAGCCAGCAGGGACTCGATATTCTCCTGCTCAGGTCACCTGTCAGTCACTGAGCTCCCTGGTTACCAGGGTAGTTCTGTTTCCCACATACAGCATCATTATTGATCTTTAGAACACTAGAGCTGGATGACACTGAGTCTGATTTCAAGATGTTTAAAAATCTATCAAAGATTGGATTAAACACATATGATGAGTGTTTTCATTTGAAAACCAGAAATCAGTGAGTTTCTATGACCTGTTTTCAAGAATGATTTACAATTTTTCACAATCCCTTGATTGAAAACCTGTCAGTAATCGATCAAGCCATCATACTAACAGCAGAGAAAAGGTCCTTTAACCCTTTATGAGATTACTGCTATTTACATTTTCAGTAGTACCACCAACAATGTATGTGCATCTAAAAAGAGTAAGGCTTACAGTGTATATATATATATATATATAAAGACTAGTAATCTGCAATAATTATTTAATTAAAAACGATGATTGAAATTGAAATTAACTTTTTAATTTGATTAGTCATCCATATTAATCATTGAGTCCATTGGTTAATATTTCATCTACTGAATTTTGTCTAGTAATCATCCAATTCTAATCATACTAGTATATGTGTCTCAAGGTGAAAATTAAAACTATGAGGTATTATTTTTCATTTCTGTAACAACTATTTATGTAAATGCTTCAGAGGTTCCTCCTTGTGTCATTCTCATCATTTCTAAAACTGAGTGTGAAGTCATTGTGAAATAAAAGAGCCATGTTTTTGATTATCTATCGTACTATAGGTGATGTTTTACCTACAATAAGGTGAACACACCATCTGTCTATTAAAAAAAAACCCTGCTGAACCTTTTATAAATGTAAAACATGACTTCTGTTGCTTCTAGTGCTGTCACTTGGCAGTCCTCCTCCTCCTCCTCCTCCTATCTTCAAGTCCACACTGATGTGTCGCCATGCCAACATACTGGTTTCCTGGTTTTAAGAGTGGAATATAAACTATGACATCAGTTGATCTTAGAGGACATATCATAGAGGTTGTGGTCTAAAGCAGTTGACATTGACATTTCTCCTCTTTCTTGGTTGATTATAGTTGTTTAACCACTGTTTTATGTAACAATGCATCACTGAACTCCACTAGTGGAGTCATAACTCATCAGTTACAAAATAAAATGCTGCTTTCACACAATTGTAAAAGTAACTGTGTCCATCAGAGGAACATGAATGATGACATGACATGAATGTTTTGTTTGTTTTTTGTATTCTGTTATATTAAACCATGTCGATAACACTTAACTATTAGAGAGAGAAGCAGCAGGCTGTTTGTTTGTTTGTGGGTTTTGGATCTGGTTGGGTTGAGATGCGATGAGCAAGCAGCAGTCAACATGTCTGAGCCACAAAAACACTCCTCATCTGGTCCATTAACAACACTAGAATGTCAGACAGTAGAACGCAAACCTCCACCAAGACCCAACAATCCTCAGCATGTCTGTTTAGCTTATCTGGCTCATGACCCATCCCCACCACAAAGTCACATGTACTTATGTATCACCTTTCTAGTTTTACAACACAATCCTGCACATTCATAGTGGTGACAGAGGATACTCATCAGGAGCAGAACCATTCACACACCAATGGAACAGATACTGGGAGCAAATTGGGGTTCAGTATCCTGCCCAAGGACACTTCTACATGGAGACGTCAGGGGCTGGGGATCGAACCACCAACCTTCTGATAAATGGACCGCTCTACCACTGAGCCACAGCCACCCCACTACTTTTCATGTAATTACAAGAATGTAAAGGAAAGAGCAAAACACTTCAACCCCTTTGCCCAGGTCCACTTCAACGTTTGACAGAGTCCTGGGTCCCTGTCCCATGTTTATACGGGTTTATGAAAGGAGAGTTTTTGTCGATGGAGTCTGATAACTTTGAGGATAGTTACTGTTTAGGTCCAGTCTCATTCCCAGCATCCTCATGCTTTGTCTGGATGAGACGCACCAGGTTTTAATGTACCTCCCATGGAAAAACATCCATGTCTTTACAAGGCTATTAGGGCAACTGTCCAACACAACGTTTTCAAAGAGAAGGTCCCAGGAAGGCAAGATGTCGTGGTTGACATATAATATTATCACCCAGGAGACCGGAGCTAGAAGCAAACACAGGTCACACAGTTGTTTTCCTAAACCTCAACTTAAGCAAAGCGCTGATTCATGTTAAGCATGTGTTAGGAAGAGGGGTGACTGTATGGGAGGAGGTGTGGTTGTTTTGGGAAGAGGTGTGGCTGTTAGAGAGGAGGTGTGGTTGTTTGGGAGGAGGTGTGGTTATTTGGGAGGAGGTGTGGCTGTTAGATAGGAGGTGTGGCTCTTAGAGAGAAGGTGTGGCTGATAGGGAGGAGGTGTGGTTCTTACAAAGAAGATGTGGCTGATAGGGAGGAGGTGTGGTTGTTTGGGAGGGGGTGTGGTTGATAGGGAGGTGTGGTTGTTTTGGAGGAGGTGTGGCTGTTAGAGAGGAAGTGTGGCTGTTAGGGAGGAGGTGTGGCTCTTAGAGAGAAGTAGTGGCTGATAGGGAGGAGGTGTGGCTCTGACAGAGAAGGTGTGGCTGATAGGCAGGAGGTGTGGTTGTTTGGGAGGGGGTGTGGCTGAAAGAGAGGTGTGGTTGTTTTGGAAGAGGTGTGGCTGTTAGAGAGGAGGTGTGGTTGTTTGGGAGAAGGTGTGGCTGATAGGGATGAGGTGTGGTTGTTAGGGAGGGGGTGTGGCTGATAGGGAGGTGTAGTTGTTTTGCAGGAGGTGTGGCTGTTAGAGATGAGGTTTGGTTGTTTTGGGAGGAGGTGTGGCTGATAGGGAGGAGGTGTGGTTGTTAGGGAGGAGGTGTGGTTGTTTGGGAGAAGGTGTGGCTGATAGGGAGGAGGTGTGGTTGTTAGGGAGGGGGTGTGGCTGATAGGGAGGAGGTGTAGTTGTTTGGGAGAAGGTGTGGCTGATAGGGAGGAGGTGTGGTTGTTTGGGAGAAGGTGTGGCTGATAGGGAGGAGGTGTGGCAGAGGTGCCCTCTCCTCTTGTTCTGAGATGCTGCTGCTCTGTACAACATGTCTTCAGACTGGAGGATCTACGTCTGTTCTTCCATCCTCTTTGCACTATTCCAGCTTCTTGTGTTTATGCAGACTAACTTTTTCTTTAGATTACATGTATATCCATATAACTTAAATAGTCACCTCTGTAACACTGACTCATCTTTCAGCAGTGATGCATCTCCACATTTACACATTTCTCTCAGTTGAACCATGAGAAGCTCAGCTGGAGAGAACGGTCCCATTCCAAACGCTCAGCTTTCCAATTATAGTACATCCCGCTTAACTGATGCTTATTAATTCCTTCAAACTCATTATGGCATGCAAAATAGGGCACCCCCATGAGATGAATACTAATGACAGAGGAAACTTGTGGACAGAGCTGCAGCTGTCAGAAGTCTTTCTGTTGAGATGTTTGCTTTAAGAACAGACTAAATAAAGAAATTCTCCTGGAAAAGAGCATTTCTAAAGAATCCACTAGTGAACCATTGTCAGGGAGTATTGATCACAATCTGTGGTAATGGCTTGTGACAGGAGGGACCTGCAGTACTTGTGGAGTGGGGTGTATGGATTAGGTGTGGACTTGAAGAGGGTCCTACAGTAGAGAGCCTGTAGGAGTAAATAAAGCTCCCTGTGACTGACACTGAGCCAGCAGGGCCAGGCCACAGGGCTCACCCAAACAAAACACTTCAATCTCTCACTGCTGCTCTCCACTGCTCCCCAAGGGCCTGATTGATTGATTTGCTGGCCAATCAGAGTACATTGATCTCAGAGGCCGAACCCCCCACCCCCAGCTCCCCAGGCCTCCTCTTTGTACATTCATCTGCTGGCTGTCAGAAAGTATTCACTGGAGGGCTGTCAGTGTGGAGGCCTACACTGTTAAACACACTTCCACAGCTTTGTGAAGAAAAACGCTCTACGGTCTCTGATTGTTGTTCAATCCTCCCTGGATCCAGCTGTTGTTACAGCCGTGAGGCTCATTCATACACGGCTCTATGACATCTGTCAAGACATGATACATCTATCAAAGGTTTTATCCAATTCACGAGCCATCAACACCTCCTATCAGGGAGAACAATAAATGTATTCCTTCAGCATCGACATTCACTGATAATAATATATATATTACAGTATTATAATAATATATTATTACATATATTAAACAATAATTATATAATAATAATAATAATAATAATAATAATAATGATTTTATTATTATTATTATTATTATTATTATTCACAACTCACATGGACAATATGGACTGAAGTTCACTTCCTGTTTTATTTTGTATTTTCTTTTCTTCATGCATTTCACTTCTTTGTTTAGTTTCCCACCAGTTTTCTCTTCACCTGTTTTCTGTTATCCAATCAGGCCTATATATATTAATATATATATATATATATATATATATATATATATATATATATATATATATATATATATATATATATATATATATATATATATATACTTGTTGTTCACTTCCTGTTTGCCAGATTGTCTCCGTTTTCCCAGCAGACCAGCCTCCTAACTGTTGCTGATTTTCCTATTAGTATCCTAGTGTAATATCTCAGTTGCCCTTTTTGACAAATCCCTTAGTTTGATGCTTTGAGTTTTGTTACTTTCTGGATCTATTTGATATCCTGTTTTGTATGACGTATTTTCTCTGCTGTCTGCTACTTTACAAAAGTAATCTTTAGGCCCTTTTCTGACTTAATTCTGTGAGTCGAGTGATCCTTGCTATTGAATCAATTTTTGGATTTTGGTCGTCACACATGTATCACCCCAACTACTAAACATCACGTCTGCATAGCAATGGAAATTTGTGGAGTGTTTCCTGATAATATTACCTAAAGGGAGCATATATAGGGTGAACAATATTGGTCCAAGCACAGAACCCTGAGGGACTCCACGATTAACTTTGCTGTGCATGGAGGATTCGTCATTAAGAAGTACAAACTGAGATCGATCTAATAAATAGGATTTTATCCATCTTAACGCAGTTCCTTTAATGCCAATTAAATATTGGAGTCTTTGTAGTATCTGATGATCAATGGTATCAAACGCAGCACTAAGATCTAATAAGACGAGCACAGAGACAAATCCCTCATCTGATGCCATTAGGTCGTTAGTAACTTTGACCAATGCTGTCTCTGTGCTATGATGCTCTCTGAAGCCTGACTGGAAATCTTCAAATAAGCTATTGTTATGTAGAAAGTCACAGTGTGGTGGGTAGCACTGTTGTCTCACAGCAAGAAGGTCCTGGATTCAGATCCACATGTCTGTTTGGGTTCTCTCCATGTTCCCCCTGTGTCTGTGTGGGTTCTCTCCAGGTTCTCCAGCTTCCTCCCACCACCAAAAACTTGCAGTAGAGGTGAACTGGTGACTCTAAAGTGACTGTAGGTGTGAATGTGAATGTGAATGGTTGTCTTTCTATGTGGTCCTGTGATGAACTGGTGACTTGTCCAGGGTTAACCCTGCCTCTCACCCAATGTCAGCTGGGATAGTGAAGGCTTTCTGAAGAATTTTAGAGAGGAATGGAAGATTAGATATACAGTAGGTCTATAGTTAACTAAAACCTCTGGATCAAGAGTCAGCTTTTTAAGAAGAGGTTTAATTACAGCTTCTACTGATGCTGCTACGACTCTTGGTCAGAAAACGTATCAAACCACAATGTTATGTTTTGTTTGTATGTAAACTAAAAATATGTGATGTGTCTTTCTGCCAAGCAATAGATTAAAACTGCAGGTGTATGATGCCAATAGACTAATTATATAATAAGATGGGTGGTCATATCATGGCAGGACTGGAAAAGCCAAGCCAATGACATGACAGGGAGGGAAGAAAGGTCGTACAAACAGGAGCGGATCAGCACAATGACAATGTGTTGGTGTGGAGGCTAGGGAGCTGCTGGAGGGTAGGGTTGAGACGAGTAGGCTACGGTTAGTGTACTTTGAACAAGCACAAATGTCAGCCAAGGAAAGTGTGTCAATATCTGTAATTCAAATCCTCGTTGGACAGCTTTGTCCTCGTCTTTCTGTGATAGGCCAACTCCACACAGACTGCTCATCTCACAGACAGCCAGCTGTGACTAATAACTCCACTTCATGTATTGTTTTCATTCATGTTTACAATGAGCTTGTTGTGTAAACACTTCTCTTACTCTTGATCAAAATCATTGATCTGAACCATGAGGCTATTTTCCAAAAAGATAATAAAAATACCAACTTCTGTACAACACATCAGTTTCAGGCCTGAATTAACAAATCCCAGCTGTTATGAATACTTACTGGAACAGAAGCAGTAACAGATAATGGTGTACTCTGTCATCCCTACTGCAGAGCATTGTGAAGAGTAATGTAACTGATTACTTCTACTGATTAGTAGACCCTCCCATTTTTAAAATCTTGTAGCTACCATATAAAAGCTTTTCATTTTATACTGGTTACTCTGACTGAGAGGCTTCTTCCAACTCTATTAGTAACTCTATTAGTGTAATAGAAGTAAATCAGGACTGCTGCTTGTTGTTAAAACTGATTATGAATATTCATGTTTAAATCACTAACCAGTTGTGTCTCTGTCTTTGACAGGAGGGATATTTGAGTCCATTGAAAGCGGCCCATCAGGTGCTGAGGAACTAGCCTTTAAATTTGCTTTAAACACAATCAACAGGAACAGAACCCTCTTGCCAAACACGACGCTCACCTACGACATCCAAAGGATAAACATCTACGACAGCTTCGAGGCCTCCAGGAAAGGTATTTCTGTCTGTTACTAAGATCTGCCTCTGATGTTGGCATGCTTTGCTGCTGTTTGTATGTGTTAATATATAAGTGGGTGAATGTGTGTGTGCACATATGCTATTCCATAACTGCTTTACATTGTTAATGTATTCCTGCTTTGAGGCTTGAAAGCTGCAGTGTCTTTGATTGTGACAATTATAATCAGGCGATGGATAAATGGCTGAGCTCTTCAAATGTAAACAGAGAGAATTGATTGGTTCCAGGTAATGACTCAGTGGCAGTAATTCAAAGACCTGTTTGGCCCTGAGAGACAACCAATAAATGCAATGATCTATCAGTTTTGTGTTTGCATTAGGCTGACATTTCAAGTCTATTATCAATTACAGGCCATTATATGCTGTCTCAGTGATTTAGCCAACCCCCTATCAAATGAAGTGATTAGAGTGCAGAGTCGAGCTAATACAAAGATTTAAAGTTGGATGTGTTGCGAAAGCAATTTCATGACAGCAAACTGAAACTGGCCTCAGTCACACCCCCAAGTCTCAGCTCCAGCTCTGAACCATGGAAGAAATGTTTGGGCATTTCATTCCAGAACCATAGAGATGTGTTCATTTTCAGGTATGAAAGGAAAGCCAGAATATATAGCATTAAAATATCTAAATATTGTTATTATATCGGGTATTGTACTAGTATAACAGAAAGGTTGTTAGGCCCAGTGACAACCATCTTCTGAAGGAGCCAGCAGCCTGCAGGTTATTTTTCTTTTTGATGGGGGCCCCGCCCTGGCTTAGCCGACAGATGGCACTGGTGTGATTTCCAACCATTATGAGCCCTCCCACTGTAAAACTGGTGCACAATATGGGCATGTGTTTGAGCCACAAGGCTTATTTCAGCTTCGTCAGGCGACCAGCCATCGGATGGACACATGAATTTCTAGCATTTTGGGCATCCAGCCCTTGCACAGTTGGAGCAAAGCCAAAGTTCTTCTTCAACCTTTTTTTCACAGCGTATAATCTATACAGTAAAGCGTAGCTAGCTTATCTCCAATGCCAATGCCTTCCTTGCCTCCTGTGAGTCCACATAGTGAACCCTCTGCCAGCAAGGCCTCAAAAAAGCTTCATATACCAGAGTGTGAGAAAGTTAGATATCATTGAAAAAATGTTGCGGTTGTTTTTGACAATTGCCAACAGGTGTGGTTCCCATGGGGTAAACATTCTATTGGGGAAAGGTTCTCCTGGGGGTTACCATGGAAGCAAAAAGGGGCGTTTCTAATGACCGGGCATTTTTGACCAGGAACACCAAGAGTGTACACAAATTCAATAAAATGCCCAAAGTTTAATGAAAATTCTCAAAATGTATTTTGTGTGTTCAGATGCCATGTTTGAACAAAGTGATGGGATCGTATGACAAACATGAAATTAAGCACATTTTTTAGAAAGAAAACCTTTGAATCGGTCACATTTGACCGGAACACAACAGAAAGGTTAATTTAATTTAGGCAAATACATAAAGAAAAAAAACATACAATAAACCAAAATAAAGGACAATGGTCATCATTCACTGTCTATCATGGTTAGAACAGCCTGGCTTGTCATCCTCCTCCACTCGATCTTCTTCCGTTTCTTTGTCAGACTGGTTCATATTCGGTAACAACCACCTTCATCTGACAACAACTGAGAATTTGTCATCTGTGACTGTGACACAATGCTCCAACAGTATTCTGAGCTGGAAGACAGTTTATGTGATCAAGGTAAACTACAATGTGTGTTTTTAGACAACAGTGGAGCTCTATGAGGCGGAAGAAGAAGAGAAGAGATACAAACACAATACTAGGAGGAGACAGTCATTCCTGGTTGGTTTCTGCACACAGGATCTGTTGAAAATAAGAAAGAATGTAGAATATAAGTGTATACTTTAAATAAAGATTCAATCAACTAATCAGGGATATACTGTACTAACGTTGAAATGGTGGGGCTCTGTAGGAAGTGAATGCACCACTAGTGATCATGAAAATAAAGCATCAGAGTAAGAGGGAGCTAACTCATCAAATCTTTCTGCTCTCTAGCTTGTGACCAGCTTTCTCTGGGAGTAGCAGCCATCTTTGGTCCTTCTCACAGTTCCTCCGCCAATGCTGTCCAGTCCATCTGCAATGCCCTGGGGGTGCCACACATCCAGACCAAGTGGAAGCACCAAGTATCAGACAACAGAGACGTCTTCTATGTCAGCCTTTATCCAGACTTCTCCTCCCTCAGCAGGGCCATCCTGGACCTGGTCCACTTCTTCAAGTGGAAGACCGTCACTGTGGTTTATGATGACAGCACTGGTAAGACTTGTTTTTATCGTTACTCTTCGGTTCAGTTCCAGATGTTGGTTCTGAGCTCGTCTCATTGTCTAATCTTTTTCCTGAACCATCTTTTCTTGCATTTATTAGGATTTCTCCTAATTAAATTTTTTTGAAATGTTTTTGTTGGTTGCTGACTTTAGTTTAAACACATTATTTATACGTTCCGAAGAGCATGATGCAAGTACATATAGGAAGTGTCCGACTGCCTTTTACAAGTTCAACGGTGCATAATAATTATTAGTATTTTTAGTCTTTATGTAGTCCCGTTGTTATTCACAGGTGTGTTGTCATCTCCAAACCAATCAGAATGTCATCTCCATTTGCTATTTGTCATTGGTCTTGCTGAGGGACAGATTGTTGTGACAGATTGAAAGATTCCTCCTTGGCCAGTGGACCACTGCCTCCATCGTCTTCAAATCTTCTTTCCTACTAATGACTCTATGTGACGGCATGTGAGGTGGAGAAGGGTTGCTGCCATCTCTGTGTATGTAATAGGCCTATTGATGCATGTGGATCGCAGTCTGCAGATAGAGTGGCCCGAATAATGACAATGATTTTTCTGATCAAAAGCTGATGGGAGGCAGGTGGATTAAATACTACTTCATTAATAAGAAAGATATTAATTACATCACCTGCAGCCATCTCCCAGCAGCAGGAACGTTAAATGCATCTCTGCCATCTGTACCTTTTATGTACAAGGCAGAGAATCTAAATTCATTCATCTCCCAGCATGCCGACAGGATCTAATGTTATTTATTAATTCTCCTCTAGTTTCATCCACAATCAAACAAACAAACAAAAACATGACAGGTCATACAAAAGTCCATAATATCTCTGGGTGTTTTACTCAGGAGACAAATGAATGAAGTAAAGGTAATTGTTTATCAGCGATGATCTGTCATGATTAACACTTGCAGGGAGATTATGTCATCAAAGGGCAGCTACATCGACCCCCCATGGAGAAGGCAGTGGTGGTGGTGGACTCTGCTGAGACTAATGAAATGATGAAGCTTGTGAATCTGTAAAGAGTGGGAGGAATTCACCAAAGGCTGAGAGAGAATTATACTTCAAAAGACAGCAGCAGCATGAAAGGCTAGCAGTGTTGATGTGTCGCAGTGCTACAGGATAGATGTGAACAGATGACGACTGAAATTAAGCCTCATTTATTATTGTGATAAGTGAAAAGTTTCAGCTTATATATCCTGAAGATCTTTTATTTTGTAAGGTGTGTTTACCTGAGGTGACGTTTCTAAGGGCTGGGCCACACAGGATGTGTGAGATCCTCCAGACGTCTGGACGTCAGTAAGACGTTAATATGGAACAAGCTAATCGTAGCTGGATGTGGTCACCCAGAGCTGGCTCCGCCTCCGGATGCTAATATGAATTCAGACACAGAGATGTTTGGTTTTCCAACATATCTGTGACTTCTACAACAAACATAAAGCAGTCGTTGTGTTGACTATGGTCATGGTTGATGACGGGAGAATACCAACGTTGTTGATATCAGTCGCGTTACTTGCCCAAGTGACGCGAGTAAACTCAAATGATCCCACGGTGACATTCACGTGAATAAAGCCAGTAAACTTTGCTGGTACCTTTTCCAAAAGAGAAGGGCGTGTCACGCGAGTTGCCAATGATCCCACAACACATTCTGTGTGAACGCAGCATTAGAGCAGCCACACAGTAAGCTACAGCAGCACCTCATGTAGAGATATGGGGTCTCATCTTCCTTTCTCCACATCACAGAAACAGACTGTCAATCCATCCAATAGTTGTTGAGATACTAAGTCTGGACTAAACATGGTAGACTAACTACTGTACCAGACTGACATATGCATCCCTCCAGCTCAGCCCCTAGTAGGGCTAAAAGAGCCTTATTTTCTGAAGGATGTCAAACTGACAGGCATTGTTTACAACCATGTAACGAAGATCAAAGTTAGAAAGGAACATTTTATTAAATGGCACATTTTTAAAACCACAGTTTCAAAGGGTGTCACAGGAAAAACAAAGAGCAAACACATGGAACAATATACTTACATAACAATCAATTAAATGACACCATTTACAGCCAGGACAGCTGTATCCAGAGGAGGCGGATCTAACTGCGGAGAAGGGTGGAGCCTTAACAGCAAAGGGACTATCACCCTTGAGTGAGTGGGGTAGAACTGATAGTCGGTTGGTCTAAAGGTAGAATAAGTACGCAAATGTTATGAAGTGTAAAAAAAAAGAAGTGTATATATGTATACATATACTGTATATATATACACATATATATATATATACACATATATATATATAACTCATGGAAGTCAAACACTGTGAGGCTGCAGACGAGATGTCTTCCTTGTTACTCAGGGAAGCAGTCCTTTATAAAACCTGGCTCTTATTGTAGTCCAGATCACCAGGCGACACATAAGCCAGCAGCTTGGGTACATGCACCATATGCCAGGGGTGACGGTGCACCAGCCTGACGACAGGCTGTAAGATACCAAGACCTCCATCCAACTGACATACTGGGACGAGTTTGTCCTGGATCACAGGACTAGTGTGTGTTTCCTGTTCACAGGTAATCTCTGTTTATTTAATCATATGTTCATTAGATGTGATAGATTACAAAACAGCCAAATCATCAAAACAATCTGCTAATAAGTGTAAAATACTTCATGAACTTATTCCTTTCCTTCTTTCCGTTACTTCTGCTGAGTGTCATCAGGGGTGAGGAGCACACAACCCGTCACAGGACTCACACTAAACACTGTTTCTGACATGCTGATAGTGAGTCCATGTATTTGCATCATAATTGGCTCCCTTCATTGTTCTTTCTTTGTTAATAGCAGTCTGTTGTTCCCCATAGTCAATGTGGCAGTTAAAACAGAATGGTGGGATGTGTATTATTAAATCATACTTGTCATTATCACAAGTATTCACATATCACACATTTTTACAGTAATTCTGTAATCTTGATTATTTCCATTTTACATGACTTTGTCCATGTAGTGTATCTGATAAGAGATATTCACTATCACTTATTCTGACCCTTTAGAACTCTGCTCAGGTGGAAATTAGATGGAGTTATTCTGGAATGTCATTGGGTGCCAACCTAACTGATCCAATAAGAAACAGTTTCTCTCACAAATGTTGTTTGGCTCGATGGAAAGCTTCTTTTGACCTGGACTGGTCCTTTTCTTTATTGATGATGGTTAGCACAGGCGTGACCAGCAGATGTTGCTGGTGAGATTCTGAATCAATATGGCCACCGCACTATAACTGTAAGGTATAAAACATTATGAAATTTAGATCTGGGACGATATTCTTAGCTCCCAATTCAATATTTTCAATCGATTCATTATCATATCAATGCTCGATTGAAAGAATAGATAAGGTTTAGTCTTTTGCTCCAGACTCATTCACTAGTGTGATCAGTCCAGAGAAATGCAAGATGAAGCATATGATAAATGGTCGTTGATGAATTAGTTATTTTGAAGCAGATTTAACATTGTCGAAAAAATGATGGGAGGCTCTGCTGTGTTATTAACGTGACGCCTCCATCAGTGGAGAGCAGCCTCTTTGCACCGTCAGCTCTGGAGAAAGACATCGCTGTCCAAACACTGTTTAACACTGCTGTGTGTCGGTCAGCTGGTCTCATTGGTTACTGTTGGTCAGCTGGTCTCATTGGTTACTGTTGGTCAGCTGGTCTTAATGGTTACTGTTGGTCAGCTGGTCTCATTGGTTACTGATGGTCAGCTGGTCTCATTGGTTACTGATGGTCAGCTGGTCTCATTGGTTACTGATGGTCAGCTGGTCTCATTGGTTACTGATGGTCAGCTGGTCTCATTGGTTACTGATGGTCAGCTGGTCTCATTGGTTACTGTTGGTCAGCTGGTCTTATTGGTTACTGTTGGTCAGCTGGTCTTAATGGTTACTGTTGGTCAGCTGGTCTTAATGGTTACTGTTGGTCAGCTGGTCTCATTGGTTACTGTTGGTCAGCTGGTCTTATTGGTTACTGATGGTCAGCTGGTCTCATTGGTTACTGATGGTCAGCTGGTCTCATTGGTTACTGATGGTCAGCTGGTCTCATTGGTTACTGATGGTCAGCTGGTCTCATTGGTTACTGTTGGTCAGCTGGTCTTATTGGTTACTGTTGGTCGGCTGGTCTTATTGGTTACTGATGGTCAGCTGGTCTCATTGGTTACTGATGGTCAGCTGGTCTCATTGGTTACTGATGGTCAGCTGGTCTCATTGGTTACTGTTGGACTTCACTGCTCTGGGTGATGACATATACGTCTTGTTTGATTATGGGTCATTAAATGAGAACATATTTTCAACCACCGCCTTCTTGAAGATGAATTAGAAGATATGCTGTATGTTGTGTTCTGTATGCTGTATGTTGTATGTTGTATGCTGTATGCTATATGTTGTATGCTGTGCTGTATGTTGTATGTTGTGTGCTGTATGCTGTCCAGGTGCTGCACTGCCCTCATAGATGAATTTTCATTCTGTCAACATCACGTTAAAGAACAGCTGCAAATTGTATTTTTACAGGATTCCAGATGCTTAGGCTTGTGGTATGCTGCTGGAACCCTGATGAAGTCTAAAAACTAACAGGGGAGTCACATTGATAGAGATCAAGCACAGCCTGTACACATCTAAGTGTTAAGATACTAGAACCATTGTAAATGACACACAGAAGAACATATAGAGTTTCCTGATTTAAACAAATGTCAGATTAACAATACTTTTAGTCTCAGTGTTGCTAGAGTTTTTATTGTAGACCCAAACTCAGTGAAAAGACACCAAACCCACAAGCTGTGTAAAAATGTGATTTATAAACACGGCTTAGAACTAGTTCAGATGGGCTGCACAAGCATAGAGTCTCAATATCTGTACAGAATGTGTGTGTGTGTGTGTGTGTGTGTGTGTGGTTGATGGGGGGGGGCAGTCTTTGCCCTGCAGGTCTTCCAGTCAGGTTTAGGAGGAATTGATCGTCCTGATCTCACCACCTCCGTTAATTAAGCTGTAAAGTGGACATTGCTGGTTCACTATGGGGTTAATAGTGGCTTGATTTTCTGTCTTGCGACGGGAAATGAGATCCTGGCTTGACCTGCAAACAGTTTCACCTTCTCATTGTCACTATTTACACGGACAACCCGATAGGAAGCACAGATAATGTTGGTAAGGCTGAGGGCAAAACAGAAACCAGATCCTTGAAGAGGTTCAGACACCATTCCATTTCATTTGAATCCTTACTTGTCTCGGTATGAAAAACACATTGTTTGATGTAATGAGCAAGGTCAGTGCAGTAGAACATCATATTCTCTTATAATTCTCATGGGTTTGCACCCCTGGCTGTTCTAAACCATGTCTGCTTTTTGGAAATGGGATATAAACGAGGTCGGAAACAACCTCTCTCTTTGTGCTGTTTCTCCACCAAGTGGGGAGCAAACAAGGAAATCAATAACCATAATGGGACTCCTCTAACGGCTCAACTTTATAATGGCAAAACTGAGATGGCAGCAGCATGTGTTATAGCTCCTCCAGCCAGCCATAACATCTATACAACTACCTTGAACACTACTGCCGCTGCTGCAAAGTTTGATTAGGCCATAAGGGAGAACAGGCTAGCAGACAATAAACCGCTGCCTCAGGAGGAACTGCCTTGTTCTGCTGCTCACAGTATGGAGCCCATACACCTCCATTCATCAGCACTATGGCAGCCAGAGACATATCCACCCTCACCATAGACAGAGCTGAAACGATCTGTGGAATATACTTCACACCATATGGACAAAAGTATGTGGACAATGCATTGATTGGTTAAAAAACAACTATTACTTTTCAAGAAAACGTGCCAAATATTCTCCTTCCAGCCCCTCAAATGAGACGATGTGTCATATTAAATAAAATGTTTGAGTTCTGGACTGTTGGCTGAACAAAGCAAACACATCATCACTGTGTGCTCTGAGGAAAAATGAAGACCTGCAGCGTCGAAAATATATACTCTGCAGTTTTTAGTCCAAGTCTGACCAACACACCAAATATATATATGTCTGCACGCACACACACACACACACACACACACACACACACACACACACACACACACACACACACACACACACACACACACACACACACACACACACACACACACACACACTCAGAGAAGCCTAACACAGTGAAGAACTGTGATCCACTTCAGTAAAGATTTACACATTAATTTGACTTAACTTTACAGAAACTGAACAACAATATCTAAAAAAAAACCTCTTCATAAACTGTCAAATGAAAAGAAAACAACCCGTTGGATTTATTGACATGAATTGTAAAGCGCTGACTTCTCCCTGATGCTCTGCATCATTGTCAACTGAACTGTCACATGTAATAAAAACATGTGTAATGCATGACTGAAATTCACACATCTGATCATCAATATAACAATATTTCCTTAAGTGGCCTGTATTCATTCATTTCCTGTAACCTCTTATCCTGTGTAGGGTCGCGGGGGGGCTAGAGCCTATCCCAGCTGACTTTGGGCGGGAGGCGGGGTTCATAACATAGAAAGACAAACAAACATTCAGACTCACATTCACACCTACAGTCAATTTAGAGTCACCAGTTCATCTAAACTGATGTTTTTGGTGGCCAGAGAACCTGGAGAGAACCCACACAGACACGGGGAGAACATGGAGAGAACCCACACAGACACGGGGAGAACATGGAGAGAACCCACACAGACACGGGGAGAACATGGAGAGAACTCACACAGACACGGGGAGAACATGGAGAGAACCCACACAGACAAGGGGAGAACCCACACAGACACGGGGAGAACATGGAGAGAACCCACACAAACACGGGGAGAACATGGAGAGAACCCACACAAACATGGGGAGAATATGAGAACCTACACAGACACTGGGAGAACATGGAGGGAACCCAGACAGACACTAGGAGAACATGGAGACTAACCACAGAAAAGTCCCAGGTCCTCAGGTGGATTTGAACCCAGGACCTTCTTGCTGTGAGGCAACAGTGCTACCCACTGCACCACCATGCCGCCCCTGTGGCCTGCATGTCCTGGCCCAAACCAACTCAGTGGTTCTGTGTTCCTAGCAGGCTTCTATACTCTAATTGTATGGACATTTATTAAGCAAGGTAAACTAGTTCATTTTGACCAGCTTCCTTTTTTTGCTGAAAATTGATCAGATGAAGAAACAATAATTCTAACCTGTCAAAGCAACATGTCTGCATTAATCTAGCAGCTGTAGAACTGGGCACATCCAAAGTCATTTATGATGATGATGGCTCCAGAAAACTGTTTTCAACTATCTGGACTACGGCTGAGTCTGTCTCACCGCTGCACACATTTGGTCTGTCCACAAAAAATGCTGAAATGAAATGGTTATCAACTCACTTCAGTACAACAAATGGAAAACAAACAAAAGTCAGAAATTGTGAGCATGTTTTGCTTTTAATGTCTACATAACTGCATTTGTGAGAGTGCACAGCAGCATAAATGATTTTAAACCAACTCTGTGGTGAAGAAAGTAATATGCTTAGTCTGCTCTTGCTCCAGCTCAGCATGTTGGACAGTGATGGCTTTCCCTGGAGCTAACGGTGCAGCAGAGAGGCTGCTCCTCACTGCTCCTCGCTGCTCCTCACTGCTCCCACTCTCCCCCTCATCATGTTATCCTCATACAGCCAGGAGACGGATGCTTTTAAATTAATCAATTCATTAAAAATCCAACCAGCACCCTTTGCATAAAAGCTAGTGGATGGAAACATTTTGTCTTCTATGAAGTTGAAGAGAACTCGTACATGGACAAGAACCTGCTGAATGCAGTTTAACTAATAACGAATTATTTCAAATGTGCAAAATTATATGTGAGAAAAATCTATCATGTGTAGAAATAAACAATTGTGACGTATCTATGATCGTTTTAGCCCTAAAAGCAAGATTCAAATGAATCCTAGTGTAACTAGAGATCCTCACCACGTTTATAGAGAAAAAAAGAACACTATTATTTAAAGTGTATGAGCACATAAGAATTTCTTTGAAAGAACGGACCAATTTAAATAAAAAAAATTATAAAAGGCTAACTGAAAAGCAATGAATGCAGGTGTGATAATGTGTGGCTGGCAGATGCTCCAGTTCATCCTAGCAGGCTTGGGATGGGGTTGAGGTCAGAGCTGTGGAGGCTGGTCAAGTTCTTCCACATCAAATAGTGAGAGCATTTCTTTATGGTGCTGTTAGAAGAGGAGACACAGCACAGCTGACACATTCACTTTAAATGGAACCAAGCTGCCAGCATGGCCATCTCATTCCATAGCATCAGATACTGTTGTTGTGTCGTGTCCCACCAGGCTTTAAATTAGCTTCATGTAAATCCACACACATAAACAAACATCAGACATTCCAACCCTGAACATGTATGGTGTATGGTGTGTTAGAAAGGCCGTGGGCATCACTAGAGGTACCCTGTGTGTCCTGGATGAGATGGAAATGGCTGAGCAGCATCAACATCTGACATGAGAACAAGTTAAACCTGCTGTGTCTGTGTTTGTCCACATACTTTAGTCCACATTGAATCAAGCCCCAACAACGTTGTTGTGTTTATTCTTCCTCTTATCTCAACATATCTCAACAGAGAATGAAATATTCTGTCAATATGATCTTTTGATATATTTTGAAACACAATGTTAAAATGTGACTAAATTGTGTTACTAGTCGTAGGGCTGTTCCCACTGTACACTCCCACCACCTCCATTTATAGCAAAGTGTCTGATGAATGATAGATATGTCCTCTGCTAGCAGCATGAATATCAGGCTCAATATCAGCTGCATCGACCCTTTTCTGTTCCCAGCCTGCTTTGTTTGCTAGCAGCATCCTGAGGCAGTGCCTGAGGTGGAGTAAAGAAAGGAGACGCTGCATACCCCGTCAAAACATCTCCACTCAGTGTCACTCAGCTCAAGTCTGTTTTTAGTTGTTCTGTACTGTTTTACATGCCTGTCTTTGTTAGCCTTGGCAATCTCTTAAACCTCTGACAGCAAAATAAAAAATAATGAGATGTACATGAAATCAGTGTTGGCAGTAGTGACAATACAAGTAGCTGCTTTACATACATTTCTCAGTAGTGTGGTGGTAGAGTCACTCTTTTCTGAACTGGTTCTTAGTTGTTCTATTGATTAATTGGTGCAGTAGCTTCCATAGAAGGTACATTTCTCCCAAACATTTGTGACGGTCACCTGCAGTCTGAAACATGACTGTATGCTACAGACACAGCTGTTTATGTGTAACTGCAGAAGCTGTTCCATATGATGATGATGTCATGTAAGAATCAATCAGGAGTCAGAATCTTTTTTCCTTTACTATTCTAATATTACTGAGCAACTTTAAAAACGCATAGTTTTAAAAACCTTGTAATTTCTATTCACTAGCTCTAATCTACTGAAACAAACAAACATGTGATTCACTGAATAGACTTTTTTAAGTACCCACAACCAAAACATGTTAAATCATGAATAACCATCATTTAGTCATAACATAGAAATAACAGTCATTGGTGCATTTCAGAGTAAACCATGATGTTGGTGAGATTTTTTTCTGTATGATTAAAAAGACCTGGTCAAGGTGATAATTTACTGGGTCTAATTAATGTCCTTCTGAAACAACTGATGATGTCATGATTCCTGAAAGAACTTATGTGAACGTGCAGTTGTGATGCTATGGTCAGAACTCTGCAGACACGTGTAGCACAGATGTAACAGATGTTATGGCTCATTGCACAGTGGAGACAGATCACATTTAGTGACAAGTCCAGATTTAACTTGCACAGAGCTGATGGTCGTAGGCGTTTGTATCGTTACCGTGGGGAACGCTATCCTGCAGCATACATCCAGGAAGTGGACCATTTGGTGGTGATGTCATGATGTGGGGGGGGGCATTGCTAATGAATGGTGGTCAGACCTTATCCACATCCACGGTACACTGACAGCCATCTGTTACTGAGTACGGTCCTAGGTCCACACATCATTCCCAGGATACAGCAATCAGGCATCACCTTCATGCATTACAATGCCAGACCACATGTGGCTCATGTCTGTCAGGAGTAGCCTACCTGGACCAGAACAATGTCTCTGTCCTTCCTTGACCAGCATATTCACCAGATCTCAACCCAATAGAGCATCTGTGGGACGTTCAGGATCACCAGGTGAGAGAGAGATCCTGCTCCAGCAACACATGAACAACTTGTCACAGCTCTGCAGGAAGAATGGCATGTCATCCTACAAGTCCAGAATAACATCTTATCCATTCAGGAGGTGTAAAGTAGTGATAAATGGTGGTCACACGTGTTGCTGACTGTTGTTGTTGTTCTCTGTCTCACCATCCACACTTTCTGACTTGCAAACACGAAGGCAACAACCACTAATTTGTACAAAAATGATTTTTCTGTATGGCTAAAGGGTGAATAAAGATGTGGGAACCATAATTTGCCTTTGATATTTAATATGAACAGGATGGAATCCTGCAAAATTGTCTGTTTTTACTAATGCTCATTATATATGAGAGGAGGGAGACGGAGTGGAGTTTTCAGTAATGAGACAGAATTTATGGGTGGTTTTGGTGAGGGATTTTGGATCAATGATCATCATGTCTGATCTCTCAGTTAATTTTGAGGAAATTGGTTTGCATACATGATTTGATATCAATGAGGTAGTTGGTCAAAGTGGAGTGAGTTGCCATGGTGATGGATTTGTGGAGAAGCAGAGCTGGACGTCATCGGCATACCACAATGTTACCAAGGGGGAGGATTTGATGAATGAACAGAAGAGGACCAAGCACTGAACCCTGGGGGACACCTTGGGACAGAGGAGTACTGAAGGAGATGCAGTTATTGATGCTGATCAACTGTTGTCGGTTTGATAGATAAGACCTTATCCAGGGGAGGGCAGTAACGGTGATGTGGATGATGGTGTTGAAAGCTGCAGTGAGGTTGAGGTAGATGAGGATGCCGAGGTTGTCAAAGTCTGAGGAGAAGAGGAGGTCATTGGTGACTTGCTGTTTCAGTGCTGTGTTGTTAGCTGACGCCAGATTAAAAGGGTTCAAACAGTTCATTGGAGATGAGGTGGGCTTTGAGTTGGGAGGAAATGATGCGTTCCAGTATTTGTGACAGATAGAGATTAGAGATGGCCTGAAAATTTGTCATGATACAGTATCAGGGTTGAGTTCAGGTTTTTTGAGGATGGGGTGACAGCTGCCTGTTAAAGTTTCTGGGGGACAGAACCAGAGCGGAGGGAGGGGGTGATGATTTCTGGGCTGATTTAGGAGACAGGATTGGATGAGATGGTCTTGGACCTTCTTGGTTTCAATTTGATGAGTGTCTCCACACCAGCACCAGTACCAGTTCCATCACACGCTCCACTGCCACTCAAAAACGGCTCACTGACTCTTCACCAGTCAAAATGCTAATCCCACTATAGCTGTGCTGGAATGCTAATGACAGCTTTCTGTGCTTTGATCCCATATTATTGGCTTATGTTCTTGTCATTTTAAGTGAGTGAAAAATTGAATGGTACCTATTTTCTTTGCAGTTTGTAATTACAAATGTATTCAGTGACTCTAAAAATCAATAGCAGTTGTACCATTCTGAAACAGAAAAGGGCATCAGGCAATTTAGAAGTAAAAATCAACCTTTATTAGTGACCAAAGACAGAAGAAGATCGATGGGGTTTGGGCACAAACATGAAAAATCAAACCTCCACTGATGAAGAACAATATTAGCTATTGGTTATGTTCCTCCATTCGTTCTTTTCTCATTCACAGTGTATTTATTTTTTAAAGCCTCATTTTACATGAGGCCACCATGTCAATCAAAGTGAACTGGGGTGTGTGTGTGTAATGTTAAAAAACAACAACAACAACATTTCAGCCAACTTTTATTGAACAGTGAATAATTACATGCTGGCCTTTAAAGGAGTGTGCAGGAAAAGTCAGCGTCTTTTGCGGTTCAAACTTGTCAAGCCAGACAGAGAGTGAATGAATAGAGAGAGCAGCATGGACCAAAACACAGCAGCGAGTCCAAGAAACAGCTGTCTTTATTTCCTGATGTTTCATTGGTTACTTTCTCCAGCACTCCGTCAATAATGTTAAGAAAAGTTATTATTTGTGGTTCAAACTTTATGAAACTGTCGTTTATCATTCTCAGTGATGTCTGACTCATGCTGTGTGAGTCTTGTACAGTTTTGAGTTCACCAAGTCAAGTTTTACTGTAGAAGATAATTAGCTAGCACTAGTATGCTAAATTAGCATCTTCCTCTGTGTCTTGTTCGTCCCTCATTGACTCTCTCTCTCTGCTGCTTTTGGGTGTAATGGAAATATCCAGAACTGAGCTGCCTTGGCAGAGGTCTGCGCTCTCTGAGTGCTTTCTAGTTATTGGTGGAGTCATGAAGAAACTACTGTCCTCTGTTATCGGCTCAGGAATATGTCTTTTCTTTGGACTGAGGATGACATCTGTTTCTGTGGGTTCAGGAAAATTCATGACACTGAATCCCTGTGGTCCCTGTCTGATGTGAGCTTTTCCTTAAAACTCAACTCAACTCAACTTTATTTATAAGCACATTTAAAAAACAACAGAGTTCACCAAAGTTCTGTACAGTCATTAAATAAGATAGACACACAATAAAACCATACACTACAATAAATAAATAAATAAAAGGCAGCTTCCTCCAGAGAAAAGGATTGAGTGGAGAACACTGACCTTATTTTCTGATTTTCTACAGCCTTCTTCATACTGTTAGCTGTGTTTTGGTGTTGATGGTGAGAGAGCTCTAATGAGAAACCAACAACATCTGCATGTGATGACGGGTGTGAAGACAACACTCACCATGCCAGATGCCACGTTAAAGTAGATTAAGAATCAGGTGCTCATGAAGCTGATGTAACAGCTGGTCAGGTGTAGGCGGAGTTTTCTACAGGGTGTAGGTGTCATGGCCATAGACATGGGGTAACAACACTGGGGGGTACCAAATCTCCTGGGGGTCGGTCCACCCTAACCCCTGATTAGACTTAGGTTTTAGTGACAATGTTCATTGTTTCACTGTATCTATGTAAGAGTGAGAGAATAATAAAGTACAACCATGAGAATAATCATATGAACAGAATATGTTTTATTATATAGATTTGTTTTAAGATAATTACTAGTATTAAAATACTTAACTTTCTTCTTCTCTCCTCACCTCTGGACCTGTATTCTCTTATATTCTCCTCGGCTGTGTCCTTACCATGAATACAATGTCTTATAATGATACATTATAAGATACTCTGAACAATAATTTATTTTGAAATGTTTTTCATTCATATTTCCTGCCATACACATACAATAAACTACATTTTTCCTGATGAATAATAATGCCATCTTACATCAAACGTCTTTGTAGATGTATTATTATTTATTCATTGTTTATTATAATCTGGTTACCTTAATGAGAACCAGAATCGATAATCAGAATTGTTGAAATCCAAACGATAACTGATGTACACCAGATTTAATGATGTTTATGTACAAACAGTAAGATGGAGCCTTTTCACTGAGACACAGCCTGGTGAAATAAAAGTTAACTTCAAAATACATTTCAATTTTAAAGTAAAAATATTCTGCAGTAAACCATTAATGAGTTAAGCTAAGTAAAATATCAAATAATAATCAAACAATTTCATGATTACATCACCATCATTTTAATTATATTTATCCATATGATCATTTATGTTATGTCTTATTTACTTAGTTCATCATGATCACTGTGAGTCATAATAAAGACCCAATAATCTTATGCAAATCTCCAAGCTAACCTCTCATCATAATCCTACACTATGGTCAAAGGAGACGAATCAAATTTGTTGAGTTTCAGGTTTTGTATGGATAAGAAATGTTTGTCTTTTCTTTGTTAGTGTCAATCAATTTAATTGTGTGTGTGTGTGTGTGGGGGGGGTATTTTTTTAATGTTTTGATGATTTTTTAGTCTCACAGCATCCATAATGAATGTCAGACTTAATTAACAGACAGACACATTGAGGACAGTTACAGACTAATATCTGCTACACAGTGAATGTAACCTGTCACCCTGCTGCTGCTCTGTTTTCACCTCTTCACTGCTGTACAATTCATGGATTCGGAGACAACAGTCCCCGGAGGGCAGCTGGTATGACGGGTCTCCTGAGGCCATCTGGATAAGGTCTTTAAGCCCCTGGTCTTGAACAGTGTTATGTGGTGATTGCTTTGGGAAGCTGAGTTGGTGATGCGTTCACAGACTTACCTCTGCTGCATCTTTGCTAACATCAGAAAACATATTTTGCCTGAAGATGATACTTCAGACTCATGCTTCAGTTCAGACATCTCATCACTGCATTATGAGCACACAACTTTGGTTTTATCTAAACCACCAGGAAACTTTTTAAAATGAAATATGAATGTTGAACACACCAGAGCATGTCTCCTCAGTCTTTATGTTACCCCAGTTTGCTGGAGTACACCATGGTGAAAATCCATGCTGGAATTACAGGAGGAAATTGGGGCCAAACTTGGTGACATGATGTGTTAACCAAACGTTTAGGGTTTCAAGAATAATCTTCAATGTTAACATGTTAAAGTTAGTTTATTTTTATGAAGTAATCATTTAAACATGGTATGACCAGTTCATGATAAAGCCTCCTTTTGATGCAGGCACATAAATGCCTCCACCAAGGAGGTGACGTTTTCACTTCACACATAAACAGACTGTTTCATTAAACTTGGGCCCTTCAGAAGGAAGAACCATAAAATGTTGGAGTGGATCTGGAAGAAGGGGCAGATTCAGGAATGTTTTTTCATTCTTTTGAGAGACTTTCTGAATTTTTATCTACAGCCTACAGACTACTTGAAGGACTTTCCTGAGACTTGGTGAAGAGGTGGACACATGCAGAAACGGAACCACTGAATTTTGGAGTAGGTCCAGATGAAGAGGTGGATCCTACCTTAAAGCACAGGTCTTGTTGGAATTTGAATCAGGCTTTAACTTACTTAAAAGGACTGCTGGGTCTTGGCAGAGGTAGGAGCTCTACTGACTGCCCTTCTTGTTGTTTAGCCATGAATAATGTTTGAGGAGGGATGCATAAGGAGGAGAAGGGAGCCCACTGAGACCTCCCACTGATGGCACACTTTCCCATGCTGCACCTCCTTTCATGTGCATTTGATTAGTCTTAGGAATAGATATAGTAACCAAGGGTATTTGTTCCCCTTCTCTAATTAATTACTCAAAATCCTTTTGTGGCAGAATAAGAACTTTTCATAGCGACTCTTCCATGTGCTTTAAGTAGATATATGAAAGGTAACTGCAGAAAAACAGTGCTGCTTTGGGGAATGGACTTTTCTCTGAACAAACAATTCAAAGCTTGGAGAACTATGCCTCCATTTACAGCGGGGGTGGGGGTGGCGTGTTACTCATAGTGAGGGAACAGCAGCATGCATGTTCTGTCTTTACGTTCCTGTTAGAGCCTTTGACCACAGGCCTGGTTTAATCTTTCTCCAACGCGTTTCAGACATTTAATGGAACATAAATAAAGCAGCCAATGTGGTGAGGGTCATATTAACCTAGACCCCGGGAGTTTGCAGCTCAGCGGCTCATCAGCTGTTACTCCCATCATGCATCTCTGCGGATCGGCCGTCTGGGGGAATCAGTTTAACGTCTACACGGCTGATGATGATTGAACATCTCAGTAAAGGAACCCTTCTTCCTTGTCGCCTGAGATGCACTTGAACGGGAGCTGGGAAGGGTACGCTTGAGGGGCTGTTCCCTCGCAAGGATATTTATCATCGGCAGGCCGATCTGTTTTACACTCAGGAGACTCCTAGACGGCCCAAAATGCTTAGAGGGGATGAAATATTCATGCAGAGTTAAATATGGAACCTTGAGCAGTCGTCCCATGTTAAACAGCGTCACTACTGATCAGCGCTGACACCTCTCTTTCCTCCCACTCCAGAGTTTTCCCCACATGATTCCCAGTAGGCTGTACCTGTAGATTCTGAAAAGCTATGAAGGAGGATTCAGCCATGTGTAATGGGAGGAGAGACATTAGGAGCTGGAGAGGTGCTCTGACGTGGTTACGATGAGCGAGGGCAGCAGTCTGATGAGTCAGGAAAAACAGAGAAGTTGTTTTATTCCAAAGACACAGCATCAGCGCTCATATGAGACACATACACTGGTATACATGCAGACGGACTGGGCTCTGAAAGCTTTTCTCATGTTTAACATATTTTCTTACATACAGCATAATACTGGAATGTTTGTCAGTTCATCACAGGACCACATAGAAAGACAAACGACCATTCTCACTCACGTTCACACCTACGGTCAATTTAGATGTTTGTTTTTGGTGGTGGGAGGATGCTGGAGAATCTGGAGGGAACCCACGCAAACATAGGGAGAACATGAAGACTCCACACAGCAAGGTGCATTTGAACCCAGGACCTTCTTGCTGTGAGGCTACCTACTGCGGGCCAAAAGAATAAAATTTGAATTCCAGTGTATGAAGTTCTTCTAATCTGGATGCAATGTTTTAGTTATTGATTGTTTATTGTTTACTTAATTCTGATGTCCATAGAGACAATGAAATATTTTAATAAAATGGTAGCTGAAAGTATAATGAATGTCTGAGATTACAGTTATTATTTGTGGTTTTAGATGTATTAAACACAGCAGTGTCTCTGTGGTCAGCTGAGTTGTTGTGAACCCCTGGCTGAGGATGGGTAAATGAAACACTGCCAGTATCTCACAGGTCAGCTCTCTGGGGATATCCTCATCAGTGTGCACCACAGTGTCTGATTTCATGGAAACCAGTGGCTGCAGGCTGGTTTCCAGCAGAGCAGTGCACTCATCCGGAAACAGGAAGTAAACAAATAATGCCACAGGCCAACCAGCTGGAGACGGCAGACTGTAGGCAGAGACACAGGAGACTGGTTCAGACCCGTGAGTGTAGATGTAAGTATGGATACTGGACTGGTGTCTGAACCACCATCTGGTCCAGTTATTGTAAAGCTGCTGGTATGCAGTGGTTTGATTCATTACTGTCATCACTAATACCTTTAAATGATCTTATATCAACTTATAAGAGGTAATGAAACCAAATGATTGGTTATCTCTACATGACGGTGTAAACCGCATCATTTTGCACAGATACTAAAGTTAACTCCCTGCCGACAGGTTGATTGTTCGTCTGCGTGCCTCAGCTGCGCAGACACACGGAGAGTAGCAGTTGACCCTGTAGGGAGAGACGGAAGTAGCCCAGAAAAAGCCCGCGAAGGGATAAAAGTAGAAAGAAAAGTGGGAAAATAGAAGTTAGAAGTAGAGTTTTGGAGGATAAAAAGCCACCAATTCTTTTTGTTGTTCGTCGGTTTAGTTTTACCTGTTGTCAACAAATTGAATGGTTTTGTTCTTCCTTTGAATCTCTGGGGAGTTGATCAGACATGACTGTTTGCTAGCATAGGTGGTGTAGTGATTCATGTCGGGTAGCTAGCACAGACAGTTGATGTTAATGTGTTGAAGTATAAATTTAAATTAAGTTACCAAAACCAGTCGGAGTACTTTTAAAGTTACTTATTGTCTTTAGAAACTGTTTCAAAGTATTTTCACTTGAATATATTTTATAAATGAGTTTGACATAATCTCTTTTGAAGTCAGTATTGATATTCAATCCCTGTTTAAGTGGTTGAGTTCATGATACAGAAAAGGCATGTTAAAAATTCATTTATTAATTAGACAGAATGAAACAGTAATTCATTATTTTAGTAAAACTCAAAAAATTACTTTGATAAAAGAATTTAACTTCATGAGATCTCATTTAAGAAAAGACCGTTGTGATGCTTTATGTGATTGCGCCATACAATAAGTGCAGACTGGTTTTTTATGGACCGGGTTGAATGCTGAGATCCAGCTTCAGTGGAACCTGATGGTGAAATCAGTTGGAGGGATTGTTTGAAGCAGTGTGACCAGCTGTTTGGAGCTTCGCTCATTAGCTGTAACCTGAGGGATATCCAGATAAGAAACAACCATCTTTACACACATTTATCCTCCCCGGGTAGACAAACAGGAACACTATCATAAAAGAAAGATACACGTGGAAAAGGACATAAAAGGGAAACAAAGTCACTGAGGACACTTTTAATTTATTTTATTTTTCAGGTCAAAAGAGCTCTTTTTTTAGTTTGGGGTATTTCAGTTTTGTCAATTGTAATTTTGATGTTCTATTTCCTGTGTAATAAACCTGCCAACGTTTACTGACCTTCAATCCATCCCCATATCTATTTCATTCTCCTCAGAACCTAGTAACTGAGTTAGCATTTGGTCTCACACTAGTGCTATAATGGTATTTAAGGAGGAAGTCATCGAAGATAGGAGGATTTTCAAAGAGATGAAACAAGACCAAAACAAACCAACAAACAAACGTATTCTCATTGGTGGAGGTCATTAGTAGTAGTAGTTTAATGTAGACTGGATGGTATAAAGTAAACCTGTTCTCCTTCTGGAGTGTCTGTTGTTTTTTCTGTTGTTTTTTTATTTTTACTGCAGCATCTGCAGAATTTTTCTGCTACAATCTAACATACCAAATCTAATCGAGAGTCATTTCCACGTCACTCATGATTTTAGACACCTGAAAGGAATTGTTTGACCCTAATTAACGTGTGTGTGTGTGTGTAGGCACAGATAGGCCAACCAGCCTGTACCATAGCTGTACATTACAGCATCAAACCAGAACAGTAGAAGAGGCTATTGTTATTGTGACAATAACAATAGCCTCTTTCAAACAGGCGTTGTGCAACAGCGCCAAAATGAATTCCCTTCTCTGTGACCCTTCTGTGGGTTCAAACTGGACCAGACCAAGGCGTCACAACACCACCTCGGTGTGTGAGTTCAGTGTATGCTGACGTCCCGCAATGTTAAGAGGCAACAGCGAACAGAAAAGCTAACATATTTCACTATCTCCCCAGTTTACCGGTCATTTCCTGTGCTTGTTCTTCAAATAACGGACTTCCTGTGAAAGATAATGAAAGGTAAAATTGATGATAGAAATAGATAAGTTGATGAAGATAAATTACCTGAACGAAACCAAACGAGTTTTTCTTCAAAAAGTAGTTTGATTTGGACTCAAAACTCAAAAATCTAGTGCAGTAAGTTGCCTTGAAATTTTGAGTTTCCTCAACCTTTTGTGAGGCCAGGCAAGAGTCGGTTGTTGTTTGATGTCCCTTTGGTGAGTCTGTGGTGTTACGAAGCCCAACCTGCTTCCACCTCCACAGACGACAGAATGATGTTCCAGAGGAGATCAGGAAAACTGATACATTACATCTTCCTTTAAGTCACTTTAAAAACTCACTATTTTAGGCCTTTTATTGATTTTATCATTGTTTTATTCATATTATTTATTTTTTACTGTTTAATTACTTTCATTTTATTACCATAATGTTTTATTGGCTGTTGCTTGAATTTGATTTGTATTGTTTGTAAAGTGCTTTGTAACTTGTATTGTTTTTATTATAATTAACAGTCCCTATTCACACAGCTGCCACAGGATTTGTACAGTAAATGTGGTATTTTGTGTTGAATGGACTGATGCCGTCTCAGATTTAGAAAGCATAAAAAATCCTCCTCAATGGACACTACATTTAACAAACAGAGGACCCATCCATCGACCATGCACACCTGTCTTAGAAGAAATAAACTGAAAAGCACAGAATTGTTCTAAATCTTCTGGTATCTAACATTTACACATCTGCTGCAACACACAGTGATTGATCAGCTCCTGAGGGGAGGATTGATTATTGAACATGATAGTTGAGGCTTATCTGTCAAAATTAAGATGTTTATGATGGGATGGAAGTCACGGTCAATTTCCCCAACAAGGCTGACTGCTCAAATATCCTGTACCCAACAGTGGTCAGTAGAGGAAGTGAGGAATCAATAGGCAGCACAGAATCAATGCGATCGACGATGAATGATGAATGTCAGGTAATGTGTTGATATGTGTTGTGATCTGAGACAATGCAGGACTGATGTGTCAGCAGGATGTCTGTGTGTTTAGGACAGAGTAGAAGAAGAAACAGATCTGATTAAAAATGAAATGACGACTGAGTTGTGTCCCTGGAGCTTTCGTATCCTCACTCTAATGATTACCAACGCTGCCAAATGAATGGTAAATGAAATGAATGAAGTTGTTACCAATTAAAGACACATAGATTTCCTCTTAGGGGATTTGTTGTGCTCTTGGAAACAGGATGTGATTGGGATGATTTTACAAATAGCAATGGTTCCTGAATCAAAAGAAAATATCAGACGTATTTTATTCCTTTGTTGTTTCCCTCCAGGTTTGATTCGGCTGCAAGAGCTTATAAAGGCCCCGTCCCGGTACAACATCCGGTTAAAGATCCGCCAGCTGCCCACAGAGACCAAGGATGCCAAGCCTCTTCTGAAGGAGATGAAGAGAGGGAAGGAGTTTCACATCATCTTTGACTGTGGACATGAAATGGTTGCTGGGATCCTCAAACAGGTGTGTGTGTGTGTGTGTGTGTGTACATACTCTATCTGTAGGTGTCACGTTACACTCCTGTGTGTTCCCACATCCTTGTGGGGGGGGGGGCTTAACGACTACCTTGAGAGTCGTTACGTAACCTGTTCTCTTTCCTTTTCTTCCTGGTCCTTCCTAGTCCTATTGTGGGTCGTTGGGACCAGCTGTCTCTCTTATGCATATTGAGCCATTATGTGAGTCGTTAGCATAACGATGGTGAAACTGTCGTGGAAGAGAAGTCAGAACTGTGTTGTATGAAGGTGACAGGTGATGGCGTAAACCCCCACCCCTGTTAAGAGATGGTCCATTGACCATGGGGGGTTATGATGACCCTGATGAAGGCCACAAGCCGAAACGCGTTGGTCTAATAATAAAGTTGTTCCTAATCTGCAAGTGTTGCTGGAGTTTTTGCCTTTTTGACCTTTTCCCTTCTCCATGCACCTTAAAGTAGCTGAAGTTGCCAGAAATCCCTCTCTGTTTCTACAAGACTCATTATATGGGACATCAATACGTTAGAGGTTCTAAGTCCTCCTCATCAGCTGTGAATGGACAGGACAGAAGATACGCTTTTATTCTGTGCAGCCTGCTTGGCCTGCCTTGCCATCTAGCTAGAATGTCTTCGTTGTGTCTTAATGAGTGTAGAGTGGTGAGGCAGAGTCAACTGTCAGCCCAAGGAGGAGATTTATTCTGTGTAAAACACAATAAATTCAATCTAGCAATCTTCAGTCCATGGTCTCGCCATACACAGTACACCTCTCCTCAGCGCAGCCTATGGTGGACTGAGGAGAACAGCGTGAAGTCACAGGATGTGATGTCATCAGAAAGACACAGGGCAACAATATGGTTAACAAAATAAAAGCTCCCAAATAGAAATGCACAAAAAAATTAATATGAACATGGAAAATCCTAACAAAATTTAACAGGATTAAATTATTGGTGAAATATAAACCTATTATGAGAACACACGACTACATCTGCACACAACTCTAACAAATCTGCTATAATAAAAACATTCACTCACATCCTAACTAGACAAATGATGACTTTTGAGATTTTTATCTGTTATTTGTGAAAAACATTATTCAAACTGTAACATTAAACCAATAGTATCAATAGTATTATAGTCAGACTAATATAGTTTTCTAGTTCATGACCAATAGTTATGAACTAGAAAAGCCCTCGATGTGTATATACTGCAATTTGTGACACGAGAAAAAAATGTGATAGGGTCCAGAAAACGGCACCATGTAAGTCAACACTGATTGGTTCCTGCTGATGACTTCCTGGTGGTTTCCTACCTCACGGCAGCACCTTTATTTCTTCCTTCCTTTGTAATCATCCTCTCCACACACTCCTCATATGTGATTCATATTGGTTTAGTGCGTCTCAGCACGGCAGGAAGGCTGTCATATAGTGTTATTCAACTGGAATGTGGTCAGGACACAAACACACACACAAACACACACACACAGTCTGAATGATGATAACAATACAGAGCGAGGTGCTCTCGCATTTAGTGGTCACTAAATATACATACCTCTGAGTCTCGTCTCAGAGGTATGTATATTTAGTGACTGATAGCTTTGGTAATTGTGTGATGATCACATATTGGTGAACTTATAGTCTCTTAGTGAGATCAGAGGTGACTAAAGTATGACTCATACTGAACAAGAATAAGGCAGCAGTCCCATTTTCATGTGGAACTATATCAATATCATCATCCTAAATTACAGCAGAGCAGCATGTTCCCATGACTGCCCCTCCTCTCAGATTCACCTGTGGTCACATGACTGCTTCCAGCTGTGGGTTTTTGTTTAATGGGAAAGTACATGTACATACATTTGATAAGATGTAAGATTAGATAAGATAAGATAAGATATCCCTTTATTAGTCCCACAGTGGGGAAATTTACAATGTTGTAATGTTAATTACAGATCCATAAGGGGACATGAACTCTGCTCTCTAAAATTCACCACCCACCCTAAACACCCTGAGGGCCTTTACACCCCCGACCCTCCCCAACCCCTCTCTGTCATTACGTTGTAGGGCAGCAGTAAGCTTTGGGATGAACATCCTTCTCTCCAGTACAAACAGCACCTGTCAAACCTTTTTAAATATACACCACTGTACAATCAGCACTTCAACTTAATAGACCAGAGAATGCTACAATACAACCTGTAAGAGCCTCTGACACGTAGACCACAATACAGTGTTACCAGTCAGCATTGGTGTAGACTTGATGTAGGAGGGTTTATAACCCACTCCCACTTAGTGAGTGTACCACACTGTACACTTTTAAAGCTACCCACCAAATGACATCTGTACTACCAGGTAGCAATTCATGTTGTGATTGTGGTACCTGAGAGTACATCTAGTAATAGAGAGAAATAGAACGCGAGAGACAGAGACTCAGGTCCTTCGGTAAGTGTGGCTACACTTTTCAAAACTCGATGCAGACAACACTGACAGCACAACTATCTGGAATGAAATCAGATCTGTCCAGGATGACACGTCTCACCTGAGGAAACACCTGGTCAAACACCGGAGCTAACGTTAGCACGTCTCACCTGAGGAAACTGTAGCTAACGTTAGCACGTCTCACCTGAGGAAGCTGTAGCTAACGTTAGCACGTCTCACCTGAGGAAGCTGTAGCTAACGTTAGCACGTCTCACCTGAGGAAGCTGTAGCTAACGTTAGCACGTCTCACCTGAGGAAACTGTAGCTAACGTTAACACGTCTCACCTGAGGAAGCTGTAGCTAACGTTAACACGTCTCACCTGAGGAAACACCTGGTCAAACAAAAACATGCAGAAAAGGATTTACAAACATAAACCACATTGAAACTTAAACATTATAAATCATCAATTAAAAATGTACAGGAGATCTAAGAAGGAATGGCAATGAAAACCTTTTAAAAGTAATGTAAAAAAAAAACTCAAGAAAACTGTAGAAATCACAATTTAAGACTCATCTAAAAGAAATATTCTCTTTGGTACAGAGGATGTATGAGTTCTTCTTGTTCCAGCAGCAGGGATTCTGTAGCCAGAATGAAGCCATTTGTATTCTGAGTGGAGAAAATGTGCTTGTAGACTTGCTGCTCATATAGAGACAAAATGCTCTCAAACCTGACTCCAGCTATTTTACTGGTGGTATTTAAAATATGTTTAACTCTGATTTTAAATAAACTGATACGTACCAACAATGTGAGGAGACAGAACAATTTGGATAAAATGGTACATTTATGCAGCTGAGCTCCGTCTGCTTTTTTATTATCTCTGAGCCTGTGCATACGGTGGCCATCCATCTGGTTTTAGGCTGGATTGTCATGATCTGATCCTAGTTTTTTTTTATTTTGAGAGGTTCATTTCATGATTTTGTGTCACTGTTTCCCATTTTATTTTGTAAGCTTTATTCCATGCTTTGTGTTTTTCCTTTACACTTCCTGTCGTCTTTTCTTGTGATCTGTTGTGACCTTTTGTTTCCTCTGTCTCAGTTTTAATCCTCTGTTTTCAGTTCTGGTTATCCTCCTTGTGTCTCCCCTTTAATTAATTTCCCCCTCAGTGTGTGATTGTCTGATTGTCTCCACCTGTTGTTGATTGTCTCCTCCTCCCTGTGTCACCTGTTTGTCATTCCCTGTTATCCTGGTGTATTTAGTCTGTGTGATTCCCTCTGAGTCGCCAGTTTGTCGTCGATGTTTTATCACATGTCCCAGTGTTTCCAGTGTTTCCAGTGTTTTCTCCCTGTGTTTATCAGTAAGGACGTTTGTCTCATTAAATTCTTGAACTGCACTCTGCTCCTGTGTTGTCTGCATTTTTGAGTCCTGCTTTTGTTGAACCCTGACACCAGACTGCCCGGTTTTGAAACACCGTATCCGTCCACCGGCGCAGCCGTGAGCCGGACGCTCATTTGTCCTCCTTTTGATAGGCTGCTTAATCAAATTAGCCATGTGTCTTTCCTGACGTTGTGTCACAGCTGACCGTGATCGCTGCACCGCCACAGATCCAGTCCACCTGCTACAACGATAGGTTCAACTGCAAAAATGCCCAAACTTTGTTTAATTCCGAATGGTCCAAAGAGCATGGATTCATCCCAAAAAGCAGAGAGGACGACTTCCATGCTTTGTGCACGTTGTGTCAGGTTTTTATCTTTGCTTCACTGTATGGCTGGGCAAAATATCAATTTTGAATTGATATCATGATTTGAGGTCTGGGATATTGGATATGGTAATGTGGTGATATGACATAAGTGTTGTCTTTTCCTGGTTTTAAAGGCTGCATAACAGTAAAGTGATGATTATATACATAAATACATATACATATATATATACACATTATTTTGGACCAAACACCTCAATATTGATATTGTGACGACATTGTGGGGATGACATTTGGTGCTTTCATGAAATATTTAACCCGATTTTTGATAAAAAATCATCAGTATTTTTATATATAGGCCTATATATGCCTATATATATATATATATATATATACTGATAAAAAATCATCAGTATTTTTATATATAGGCCTATATATGCCTATATATAAAAATACTGATGATTTTTTATCAAAAATCGGGTTAAATATTTCATGAAAGCACCAAATGTCATCCCCACAATGTCGTCACAATATCAATATTGAGGTGTTTGGTCCAAAATAATGTGATATTTGATTTTGTCTGTAAAGCTAGTCATAATTCACTGTATCCTGCAAAGCATTATGAAATCCTTCTTGGTGTTTTAAAAGTGGCCACCCTACCTGTTCAGCAGAATATATGCCTCTTTACATTACATGGTAATAACAGCCAGTTCTACAGATCCATAAACAGTCACATACATGTCTATGTAAAACATGACAAAATATCTGTATCTGTCTCTTTCTCAGGCTCTGGCCATGGGGATGATGACGGAGTATTATCACTACATCTTCACCACACTGGTAAGTAGAGAAAAGGCTCTGCTGCACTCTCACTTTGTCATCAGGTCTGACTCAGAGCTCCATTTCCCCATCAAGACTTGTTTCATGCCCAAAAAATGAGATGAGAGCCCTCTTCAATCTTCATTTTCTCAGCTATTCATTTTATATTTATTACTTTAGATCATTCTTTTCATCCCATAATGTGTTCTCCTGAGCCAAAGAAAATAATAGCACATTACTTTGTGACATGAAGGTGTCAAGATGACACCCTTGTCCTTATTTTGTTGGTTTTTCCTTCACTTCCACTTCTGGTCTTCTGGTCTCCTTCTTTTAATCTGAATGAAATTCATCTTCTTAACTTTCTTAGTCTGGTTTGTTCTTTTCTTCTTCCTTCTCTTTTTGATGTTCAGATCTGTGTCCTACATTTAATAAGCTCGTTTATCCAAAGGTCTGTACCATTTTTATTCAACAGGTTTTACTAACAGTACAGCCCAAAGTCAGCCACTGACTGTATCTGAATTTATTTACCAGTATGCTCCTCAGCAGGAAGGAGTGAAAACATACTGTATGGGTATCCAATATAAACAATTGACTATGAGTGTCATCTGAGTTAAAGCAGTAAGTTTATTGGTTTAAGTTTATTAGAACAGATTGATCTGTAAATAGCTGTCTTACTCTGGTGATCCAAAACATTGCACTAAAGTTACATTTCTAATACATTCTAATACACTTTCTATAGAATAATATGTAAAAAAAATATCAACTTGTGATCAATCCATATCAATTTCAGGCTTAAATTAGCATCTTCCACCCTGCCCAGAGGCGCAGATCCAGATCATTTACTTTGTTAAACAGACAGATACTGGAGTATCTGCTCCTCCCTACTTAATAACACTTACAGTACTATGTAATCTAATAAGGAAGACGTGGAGGAGGAGGCGAAGGGACAAACGAGGCAGATCAGGAAGACGATAAAAGGGAGGAGGGGTCCTTTTATAAATAACCTTCATCATGAGTATTGATACTGATGATATTATTATTGTTATTATTTGTAAGCTATTGAGTAGTAGTAGTAGTAACAGTCGTCACAGGATTAGTAGTAGTGTTTCCAAGTCCTCTACACTGAAGTATAAAGAATAAAATGGTTTGTTTTATGGGGCATACTCTTATTTAAGCAACACTGTAAAGGATGTCAGGACTTTGTAGAGTGTGAAGAATCGTTGTTTTGTCTAATGGATTTTCCTTGGTTCCAGGATCTGTTTGCTCTGGATGTTGAGCCTTACCGATACAGTGGTGTGAACATGACGGGCTTTAGGATCCTCAACACAGAGAACAGCCAGGTAGCCTCCATCATCGAGAAGTGGTCTATGGAGAGGCTTCAGGCTCCACCCAAACCTGACTCTGGTCTACTGGACGGCTTCATGACAGTGAGTCTCATGGAAGAAATGAATGAATGAGATGTGAATGAATGCATCCTTTAACCCAACTGCAGCTTCACTCATGTTGTCTCAAACTCATGAATTCCATGAACACACTATCACATCAACACTATATTTGCTCATTGAGGTTGTGTCGTATTGGTCAGTTGCGTACTTTGATGAGAACATGTCCACCGGTACCATCCATTTGGTCCAATGATATGCATTTGTCTCCTCAGGTCTCTTTCACTTATACTTTGTGCTGTTCTCCAGAAATTTAAAAAAAGAACCAAAGTTGCTTTTTACTGTGTGTCATTTGGTGATTATCACACATGAACCCAGAGGTGACAAGTGACAGAAAACTCATTCACCAGACTGATTCAGTGGATTCATAATAAGTTCTACATGCCAAGTTTATCGCAGTAACTGAAGTTCTGTTGTTCATATAATGGTTAGCTCTCCATTCAGCAATGGAGTTCTAATGCTAAAGTTAGCATATCCGCAGACAGCACTGCAGCTAACGTTAGCACATCTGCAGACAGCACTGCAGCTAACGTTAGCACATCCGCAGACAGCACTGCAGCTAACGTTAGCACATCCGCAGACAGCACTGCAGCTAACGTTAGCACATCTGCAGACAGCACTGCTAACTCACTATGCTGTATAGGAAAATGTTTGTGCACAGGCATGTGATGTTTTTCTGCGGTGATGATTTTGAAATGTTACACCGCCAACATGTGCTGGGGCATGCATACTACAATGTTTTCAATAGTTTTTTCAGATCTGTGAGCATGAGGATCATTTCCAAAACTTAGTTGTATGAGTGTTTCTCAGCAGTCAATCATTCATGCTCTCACTCGGCACAAAAATGGCAGAACGTAAGCACTGTGGTAGCGGCAACGCTTAACAGTACAGCCGTGTCTCTTCTCCTTTAAGAAGGCTGCCCCCTTCTAATTAGGGCCCGAGCATGAAGCGTAGGAGGACCCTATTGTTCTGCAAGGAATTGTTTGTTTTTTTCCTCCGAAATGAATTGCCTTTTTGGGGGCTTTCCCATACTCAAAAACTCATGAAAGTTGGCAATAAAATTCATTCGGTGGGAAATTTACATGTGATATTTTGATTGGAAATGGGCGTGGCAAAATGGATCGCTAGCGCTCTCTAAAGTGCAGCCCCCGCCTCCAGTTTAACGTACACGTATGAAACTCAGTGCACATATGTAACTGACTGAGATTGAAAAAAAAGTATTTTGGAGCAATGCCTTCAAACAAACAGGAAGTTGGGCATTTTGATTTCTGTGGCCATTTTTTGCCATTTTTTGAAAATCACACAATTTGTATTTTAACGAACTCCTAGAGATATTACCTGAGTGACTTTAAATTTGGTTAGTACTATCTAAACCCCATGAGGATGTCTAAGGTCCAATCAGCACAAAACTTCACCTGCTGGTTAAGAGTCCTGCCCTTAAGACATCCACATAACCACATTTAGCATTAGTCATAGCTCCACCTAGTGGCAACAGGAAATGACATATTTTACGTTTTGATACACTATTACTAGGCCGTTGAGAATATTGCCTCCAAATTCAGTGAGAACAGCTATAACAAGTTGGTAATGCAGGATTGTGAAGCTTGTGTGTTTTGTGCAAAGTTGTAGGCGTGGCTGTGCGGCAAATGTTGATGTTTCGCCGTGAAGCAGGAAGTTGTTATAACTCTGCTGTCCATGGTCCAATCTGCCCCAAACTTCACATTTTTGAGAAGAGTTCCGCCCAGAACACATCTATACAGATAAATTTGATAATAGTTACAGCGATACCTAGTGGCAACAGGAAGTTATAAACTTCAGAATTTGACGTGCTACTATCAGGCCGTTCACCACAATGATCTCAAACTTAGTCATTAAAACCACAAGGCCTTGATGAAGCTTTATTGTAAATATTGTGTGTTCTGGTCACATGGCGGTGTTGCGATGGTTGATGTTCGCCATCAAACAGGAAGTTGGTGTTGAGAGGCCAGTGAAGCTCAGATGTTCACCAAAATTGAAACACTTGTCAGAGCTGGTACTACTTATGATCTCCTATAGTTTACAGGATCGGTTGTGGCAAAATGGCTCCACAGCGCCCCCTGGAGAAAACAGTTTCTGCAGGTGCTCCTAGGTCTGTGAACAGCTTCCTCCTCTGATTCAATGCTGGTGATACATTTTGGTGACCTATACATTACAATTGAAATGACATTTTTGTTACTACAGAGAGAGTAAAGTACCTAAAAAGATACCAATGATTCCAGGTACTCTGCTGGGATTGGTTCCAAAGTGAATGGTAGTCAACCTTACCTGACAGTAACAAACCAGTAATGTCAGCTGGATGGAGCTGTGTGACATTCCAGCTCTGTTGCAGCTGTTTGACATGGTCTACTTCATCCTGCTGGTGGACGTCCGTCAGACAAATGAGAGAAGACCTCTGTGATGCAGCAGCATCCAGTGCAGAGTGTTTGCTGTCTGACTCAGAGTAGATTTATGGTTTTATAAAAATAGAAGTGTATCTGTTTTATGAGATGGACGAGTGACTGAGGCTGTCTTTACACTACATGGTTCAAGTGACCCAATTCTGATTTCTTTCCTCCCATGTGGCACAGATCTGATATGAATCATGAACATGTAAGTAGGAAAGAAGCACATGGAATCGGATGTTCTCAGATCGGAATCAGGCCTCATTCATACTGGAAATAAATCTGATATGAATTGGATATGTACATTTGTACATATCCAATTTGTACAATTTGATATTCCCTGTCAATGCGAGTCATACGTCACTGAAAAATGTGACAGTGGCTCATTGCTCAAAAAAATCAGATACAAGCAACAAATCAGAATTGGGCGTCAAGACCTGTAGTGTATGCCTAAATGGTTGAAACCCCTGGCTGTGACAGTGGGTCTGATCCCTGTCAGCGATGTAGGGGGGTATGTGTTTCCTACCACAGCAGACCAAAGGACCAATCTACCAAAAAGTTTGTGCGTTTCCATGGAATTCTCCACCTCTGGTTTGTGGTATTTACAGCCATAAAGTGACTGAAGACATGAAGCATTGTTTGGATATACCAGACTAACTAGAGTGTACACTGGTTCTCTTCCTCCCACTCATCCTGAGGCAGTCAGATGGAAAACGTTGGCGCCGTGAGTCAGGAGCCCCGGGACTCTGTCACTGTGATCTGAAACTTCTGTGATCAGAGCACACTGCCAGCAATAACTGTTCCTCCACACTAATTTCATAGCAGTCTTATCTGGGAACGCTGCCAAAAAACGTCCACTCGCCAGAGACAAGGCATGGGAAGGAAAGTAGAGTAATTCACCACAAAAGAGAGATGAATGAAAAAGAGAAGCAGGACGGAGAGTGGGTGAAAGGACGGCAGAAGTGAAATTGGAGTCCTTGTGTTTTATTCCCAGAGCGACTGTTGAGATGTTAAACGTGAGGCCGATGCTGGTCTGATTCCAGTTGGAGAGCACTGGAGGCTGCAGCAGCAACATGTTGGCTGCTGATTGAGAACAGTGGCTTACCTCTGGGGAACACATTCCTTTTCTTCCTTTAGAAGAGCCACATCTTGCTGAGTCATGCCTCTGGATTGATATCGGAGAGTGGGTGTTACTCACTTTAAGTCCCTTTTGTTGGATTTGTGACTCAATCAATACTGTTTCCCACTTGAGACCTGAAATGGACTGTGAGCCTAATAACTGTACCTTTTAAGAACAGGAAATGCTCAGAGGGCCTGTGGTTTCAGCTGCTGCATAGAGTCATTGTGATGTCTCCATCAGAGTGTTTGTTATCAGACCAACTGAGCTGCTGGTTATTTTTGGATCAGTGACAGGTGGAGGTTTAAGAGTGAGAGGGGTGTACTGTGACCCTGCTCATCACTGAATTAATGGCATACGAGTTTGAAGGTGGGAAGTGATTAATTAGACAAATGGTAATCAGTCAGTAGCTAATGCATATTGACACAGTGAAAGGTTCCGTAAACGTTTGATTAACGGCTTCATTTGTGTGCTGTATTTACGGGTTTGTGGCTCTAGTGAACTGCTGATGTGCTGTAACTCCCAGTTCATGACCGACTGAACTGACTGGAGAGTCCAGACACGTCCTCTCACTGCTGCTCTACTCTTTCTTCCACATTTAGCTCATCGTAGAATATTAGTAGTATTTTTTATTTTTTTTAATTTAGAGCTAAAATGTTGATGCTGCTACTTCCACTCAGTTTGTATTGTTGACAGCTGGTAAAATGTCAGAAATAGTATTTAGTTTAAAAATAAAAACATTTGATCTAATCTCTCAGACAGGGAGGAGACCACCCAGCTGTCATCAGCATTCCTATCAGGGAAACTTCAAACTGAATACAGTCATTTCAACAGTTTATTGCTATCAATGGGTTTCCTTGTGCAGCCATTGAAAAGGCTCCAGTTCATTTTGAAATAAATGTCTGAATAAAATATCAAATGGCTCCATTCAAACAAGACAAAACAACAAAGCAAATAGCAAGTAGCAGTCAAATACACATCAACAAATACCAGCACTGCCAAGCCAGAGACCACAACTCCTCAGGTTTCAATAGGTGTACTCATCAAGCAAGCAAAGATGTGTGTGTGTGTTCTGTACTTGTAGAAACAGAGAGGGGTTTCTGGCACAACTTCACCTACTTTAATGTGCATGGAGAAGGGAAAAGGTCCAAAAAGGCAAAAACTCCAGCAACACTTGCCGATTAGGAACAACTTTATTGTTTGACCAACGTGTTTCGGCTCGTGGCCTTCATCAGGGTCCTGAGTTTTGTGTTCTGTACTTGGCAAGAATTAAAATCTTAGATCTGGAAACATGAGGTTAATTATCTTGTTTTAAAAGTTTTTTATTTTTATCTTAACCTACTTATTTCTAGACCAACCAACTTATTTTAAGATATATTGCTGCATGGACTGATAATTTAACCCTTATTAAGCTTCTTTCTCCTTAAATTCACTGTTTATTTCATGTATTGTAGCTACTCTTTTTTTGCAGTGCATGCAAGTGTCTGTTTTATTTTCCCTAGAACTGCTGAACAGTTCAGTTCCAACCCAGTTCAGGACCACAGCTCCAAACGTCTCCATAAAATGGTTCCACCAGGACCGACAGCTGTGAGATTATTCCCCGTCTGACTCCAGAGACGAGTCTTATGTTCTACCTGTAGCTGGTTTCAGGGATGTGGACTGAAATGATCAGAGAGTGTAGCTGGTTTGTGTCTCCTCCACTGACCAAACACTGGTGGCTCAGAGACACTGTGGATTCAGAGACTCCATGTCACTCAGTAGAAGCAAACTGTGTTCAAAAAGCCTGAACTCAGATGAATGATTGTATCAGACAGACTTCTGTAGATTAAAGATAGATTAGTCATGGGAGCAGAGACCTTTTGGGTCAAGCAGCTAAAAAGTGGTGCTATGATTTGTTTGAGTTCATTTGTCTTACTTGATGCTGAAACGATATATCCTGCAGCCCTACTTTAAACATGTATTTGTGTTCTCAACCAATCATTGTCTGTCTGACCACAGGGTTAACAGTTTGGGGCGTCTGGTGATGACAGTGGATATTCGGATACTGGATGTGTGTCGGTACCTGTCCAATTAGCAACATGCGACATGGATCTGAAATTGACACTGTCTATGACTGGATGGTTACCTCCACCCATCTCTGTCAGAGGAGGCAACAGTCAAGTTTGTTGTAGAGCTGATTTAACATTCTCATGGCTGTTAATAATTAATAATGTCAATAATATAATAAAAGATGAGGAGGAGGTGGAGTGTTCTCCTGTTTTATTAATGTAACATCTTACTGAAAATAAATAGGTTGAGAAACAACACTGAAGCAGAATTAAATCTAGATCACTTTTGGTAGACTAGCCCCATAGTGAAGGCAGAACAATCGTAATGGCATTTTCAATGCAGGCTTTTTTTTCTTTGCTTGTTTATTTTTTGATATCCTCTGCAGATTATGTAGGACCAGCTCAGAGATGAATTCTGCTCTATAGGATCATCTTGATGGTCCAGGCAGCTCTGTGAGACTCAGAGCTGATGTATGTGTTGTTTTTTTGTTTCATTTATTCAAATATTAATGATTTATGATGGACATGTTACTGAAAGGAACAATGACTTAAAATGAAGCCGCCGACTTCGTTAAATTCGCCTTGAGTATTAAAACTTCGGATTGATGCTGACCATGTTTCTCTTTCTGCTGTTGTTAGGTGTCGTTTCCTTTCCTTTATCTTTTCTCTGGTCTTTGTCAGGGATCAAGCAAAATAGCAAAAGGACAAAGGTGTAAAAAGGAAACTTTCTTTAATTCTTTTGAGAACTTAAATAACAAAGGTCAAAAAGGAAGTATAATATAACAAGGGTAACAGGAAAAACTACAAAAAGTAGGGCCCTTAAACCAAGCCAAATAAACTATATGGCAACTAAAGCCCCAACCTAACGGAACATAACTCAAGAAAAACCAAAAGAAGCCCATTTTAAATGACACACATGATTATATAGGGGTGGACTAGTCAAAGACACTCAGATACCTTAAATAGAACATTCAGTATTCAATAAACATTCAAAAATAAACATACATGACTAAACATAACTAACCTATCAGAGAGTATTTACAAACACGTTTTCTACCAACTACATATAATAAAACCAAGCAAGAAGAACTTTCCTAAGCTTTAAATTTGTCCAATAAGTCCCCCCTCTTCATTCTTCACATTGGAAGTTCCACTTCCTGTGGGCTGGGCTTAAAAGGCCATCTTGTCCTTAACAAATAAAAATATAAACAACTGTCAAAACAATCAATAACAACAGTTAGTAGAGAGCGGCAACGGCTAGTCTGCCTTACCAAAGAAGAAGGAGAAAACACCATCTTTGCTTTCCTGTCAAGACATTTCAGATGGAGTGTTGAGGCTAAGTGTTGGCTATGCTAGTAAACATGCTAAACTAAAATCAAGTTAAAAAAGCCCTGTAACGTCACAACATGTAATAATGCAATAAATGTTCCTGTCATTATGTAATAATTTGGTTTCCCAGAGACTTGACAGACATGACATGTTTTACAGAGCTGCCACGCGTCCCGTTTTAAACCAGGACAGAAAAAACATCGCAGGACAGGATCATAAGTTTTATTAACCCCTAAATGGCCGGCAAGTGGATTATCATGTGTCAACTTGAGGTTTGCAGGACTACTATTTGTGTTACTGTCGCACAGAGGGGCCGGAACCAGACCACCTTGTGTGACTCAAGATAACCCCAAGTACACGGCAGAACACAGGAGTTTAAACTTTTAAAAGAACCCTCTTTGTTTAGACACACAGATTCATTAAAAAAACTAAAATTATCCAGACCTAAAATGTACCAGACTAGAGGAGCATGGACAACAAAGAGGGGCAGAATCCCCTCCCAAAAACCCTGAAGGGGAGAGGGTTATAGCTACTGTAAGGCCCTGACTCTAATAAAATGTGCACAAACCCCTGTTATATATTTTTTTCGGGGGGGCAATTTTTGCCTTTTATTGATGGTGACAGCTGAAGAGGTGACAAGAAATGTGGGAGAGAGAGTGGGGGGGAAGACATGCGGCAAATGTCCGAGGGTTGGAATCGAACCTGCGCCGACCGCTAGAGGACTATAGCCTCGGTACATGGGACGCGCTCTAACCACTGTGCATGCTATCTGTGCCCCACAAACCCCTTTTAAAAAGGGGTCTCGATCAGCTGACTCACGCCCCCGCCATCACCTCAAAGTTAAAACACCTTAATAATAATAGTAATAATACATATTATTTATATAGAGCTTTTCAAAATACTCAAAGACGCTTAACAACAACTCAGAGGACAGCAACAAATAACAATTTACATCACACTTAAACATTAAAGCACATTTAAACAGGTGAGTCTTGAGTAGTGATTTAAATGTTGGGGGGTCAGTGCAGTCTCTGAGTTCTTTGGGTAGGGAGTTCCAGAGGGAGGGGGCAGCTACAGAGAAGGCTCTGTCCCCCCAGGTCCGGTGCTTGGTCCTGACTGGTACAGAGAGGAGGTTGGCATCAGAGGAGCAGAGGCAGCGGGAGGGAGCATGAGGGTGAAGGAGGTCTTTGAGGTAGGAGGGGGCCTGGTTATGGAGGGCTTTGTGGGTGAGGAGATGGACTTTAAAGTGGAAGCGTTGTGGGACGGGGAGACAGTAGACATTCTGGAGGACAGGGGTGATGTGGTCACGGGAGCGAGTGTGGGTGAGGAGGCGAGCAGGTCGAACCTCCCAGCCAATCACTTCCCCCGGTGACCAGGTCCACAGGTGAAAGCTATGAGCTTGTTAAGGTTGTCAGAGGAAGAGGAAAAAGTTCCGGGGAGGAGGATTAAAGGGGGAGTGAGGTAAATGGACTGTACTTATATAGAACCTTCCTAGTCTGACTGACTCAAAGCTTTACAACAGCAGCCAGCATTCACCCATTCACACCAACATTTATCCATTCACACCAACATTCATCCATTCACACCAACATTCATCCATTCACACCAACATTCACACCAACATTCATCCATTCACACCAACATTCACACAGTGGTGAAATTCATACCATGCCATGCAAGGCTCCACCTGTTCATTAGGAGCAGTAACCATTCACACCAACACTCACACACCAATGGAACAGATGCTGGGTTCAGTATCTGCTCAACGACACTTCGACATGTAGACTGCAGGGGCTGGGGATCGAACCACCGACCTTCTGATAAGTGGACGACCGCTCTACCACTGAGCTACAGCCGGGGAAAATAAAAGAAGAAAAAAGGCTTCCCATACAGTAAACACCACCACATAACTTTAACAGGTTACAATTAGGAATATGTCTAAAGTCCTTTTAAAAATAACAGTTCATACTGTCCATAATCTCATCACTGTGGGTTCATGTAGAGCTGATCCAATTATAGCTAATTAATTGCTCATGATGTTGATGAAGTTGATGATCCATAAATGGCCTAGAGGACTCAGTTCCACTGTTTTTAAAGACTGTACACTTAAAAGCTATCAGATTTTGTAATGTTACAGCTGACCAGGTGTTTCCTCAGTTGAGACCTGTTGTCCTGGCTGGCTTTGTATTTGCATTTCCCATTACAGATATTACAGACAGTGTTGTGCTGTGTAGCCAGTCTTAACAGGAGTCTCTACGCAGCAGCATCATGTGTCACTGCATCAGATCTGGATGATGCTTAAATAAAGTGAGGGAACGTGGTTCTGCTTCTTCTATCCAGAATGTGTCAGTGACTGACAAACCAGGTGCACCACTGCTTCACCTCATTCCTTTATGCTGCCTTCCATTAATGAGGCGGTGGAGGATGCCTGCCCTGAGTCGAGGCTTAACGTGTACGACAGGAGTGACCTTACAAGCTCCACGCTCTCATTACCATAATGTCTCTCCTTGTTAATTGCTTAAGCTGCTGTCTGATTCATTGCATGCCCTGCAAAATTGAAACAGGTTAAAAAAAACACTCAGGCTTCACTGTAATTTCTGCCTTTATCTCTCTGTCATAAATTGGGAGACAGAGACATTAACTTCTACCCTCATCTGAGCAAACCAGCTGACCCTCAGGTTATCAAGGTCGTCTCTTTCTTTGTTGCTGCTCCAAAACAGAAGTCGGTATTCAGAGCCACAGCATCATGTTGGATCATCTCTATTCCCATTTTACCATAAATATGCTACACCTGTGGGTACACTTAAATGGACCAGTGATGGAAAGCTATTTCCTCCTTGACAGATATCATTTAAAGTTGGATCCAAACGTAGTTATAAAAATGTCAAACAGACATCAGACTTTTTCCAGGATTCATATTATCTGAGCATCACTCAAACAGAGTTGGGGGGAAGGATAGGATGAGTCATAGGGGAAATATGTTATCACATAGCAGGAAGCTCTGTGGAGGCTTACCAGCCAAAACATTGTTTGCACTTTGTAATTATTGTGTGGCTGCCAGTAACATAAAACAACATTCATAACATAAAAACTAGATTTGAACATAAATGTAGGTATGAAATATGAAGCATCCTCTCTGTGTTACTATTTGCTGGCAGAAAAGGGTGGGGCTTTATTTGAAATGTCAATAAAAACTAAACTAAACTAAATGCAATTGAACACAGTATAAAAACAAGATATTTAATGTTCAAACTGATACCTTTTATTGTTTTTCTGACTGTTGAACTTTGTGCTGGTAACAATCTGGATGGTCCTTTTCATCTTTAGCCCAGAGGACATGGCGTCCATGATTTCCAACAACTATCTGAGATGTGGATTCATCAGACCAGAGGACACTTTTCCTCTGAAGAGATCGGGTCCATCTCAGACGAGATCGGGTCCATCTCAGACGAGATCGGGTCCATCTCAGACGAGATCGGGTCCATCTCAGACGTGATCGGGTCCATCTCAGACGAGATCGGGTCCATTTCAGACATAAGGGAAAAGTTGCAGTGGTGTGAACTGGTCCATCTTAGCTCGACTCAGCTGGTCAAGTCTCCGGTGACATTATCTGTTTGAACAATCAATCATAGTCATAGTTGAGCAGAGGATTTGAGAGAGGAATTAGCTTGATTAAGAATTGTGTCTGTACGATACTAGACTTTAAATTTACTACTAAACTTTACTGTGAGCCTTTTCCTTCTCTACACTGTTGTTCACCTCTATCTGACTGTCTTCACATAACACTCACTACACACACCTCTTGTTTTTCCCATTTCATTAATACGAGAAATGTAGATGTAAGTAAAACATTATCACTATACTCATCATCATTATATTATAAGACACTACAAGCTGTATTCTGCTAAGTCGTTGCTATGGGAACAACACACTTTTGCCTGAACAGGATGTTAAATTCATTGATGCTAAGGTGGCCGAGACTGGATTAAGGGTTTGGGAACGTGGCATGGACTGGTTTAAGGGCTCATGTACGTGGCATGGACTGGTTTAAGATGGGAACATGGCCTGGACTGGTTTAAGGTCTTGGGACCATGGCCTGGACTGGTTTAAAGGCTCAGGAACATGGTCTGGACTGGTTTAATGGCTCGGAAACATGGTCTGGACTGGTTTAAAGGCTCAGAAACATGGTCTGGACTGGTTTAAAGGCTCAGAAACATGGCCTGGACTGGTTTAGGGCCTGGGAACATGGCATGGACTGGTTTAAGGGCTTGGGAAATTCACTTTGACTGGTTTAAGGGCTGAGAAACATGGCCTGGACTGGTTTAAAGGCTCAGAAACATGGCCTGGACTGGTTTAGGGCCTGGGAACATGGCATGGACTGGTTTAAGGGCTTGGGAATGTCACCTTGACTGGTTTAAGGGCTGAGAAACATGACCTGGACTGCTTTAAGTGCATGGGAAGGTGGCCTGGACTGGTTTAAGATGGGAACATGTCATGGACTGGTTTAAGGGTTTGGGAACATGGCATGGACTGGTTTAAGGGTTTGGGAACGTGGCCTGTACTGATTTAAAGGCTCAGAAACATGGTCTGGACTTGTTTAAGGGCCCGGGAACATGGCACGGACTGGTTTAAGGGCTCAGAAATATGGCACGGACTGGTTTAAGAGTTGGGAACATGGCCTGGACTGGTTTAAGTGTTTGGGACATGGCTTGGACTGGTTTAAGGGCTCGGGAACATGGCCTGGACTGGTTTAAGAGTTGGGAACATGGCCTGGACTGGTTTAAGGGCCTGAGAACATGGCCTGGACTAGTGGTGGTGGACTAGCTGGTCTGGTAGTACTGACCTTGGGCAGAGGCTGTCAAAGCTCACAGCAGAATCAACTGAGCAGGAACCTGCCTGTGTGTTGCTGTTTGATACTCAGATCATGCCCACTCTGTGGCCCCCACTGATGATGCACAGCTATGTGTTGCATTATGGGATATGCCCTGATGAGGCTGGTACTGTGTCTGTGAAAGGCTTCCCAAGCCTTTGTCTGGAGGGCAAGCTGTTTGAAGGAGTTGTCATTAGGTGGAAATATTCTCTTATTCCACATTTTGGCTGCGGTCCCACACTCTGTGCTGGAATGATGCTGCTGGACTCTTCTCTCAGCTTAGTTTCTGCTGCTTTCCTCCCTCTTTGGCTCACAGACATGGATCTGGCTCTGGTCTTGTTCGTATGCCGGAGAAGGAATTTGGCTGTGACATGTTGCCGGGACTTTGGGGTAGCTAAGGGACGGACAATGCTGCTGAGGACAGGATGTTGTGACTCCAGGACTACGGAGTTCATCCAGAGAGCCTCTCTCTGCTGGGGTTTCCGTTAGGGCACACAAAGATAATAAACTAATAATTTAATAATTTATTTAGTTGCTTAATTTGGATATTTTTTCAAGTGATTAAATTACTTTTTTGTAACTTTTTGAGTAAATAACTACTGAAATAACTATTTTTTCTATCTATTGTTGAGGTATAAAATGACTGGAATGATTTCTTATTTTTATTTTACTATTGCTTCTCCACTGTCAAGGATTGGACCACCTTTGAGCAGCCTCACCCTCTTTTCTCTCACCTTGGTTGCTATTCTCAGGCAGTTCATTCTTCAGGCAGCCACCACACACTTCTTTCGTTGTAGAGCATAAAAGGACAAGCTAGCTCAGTTGCAAAAATACCTAAAAATATTTAGTTCAAGTTCAAGTCACGTTTAAGGTTTGCCCTCTTTTTGCATTGCCTCTATTGCACAGGAAGCTTAAGGGATGGTAATGAGTCAAATCCTCAGTTATAATCAGGGAAACTGAGTAATGACTTGTGAAAAATCTTACATTTTGATTGAAAAACACATGAACTAATGGTTTTATTTTCATCTTTGGTCAGAGAGCATGGTATCAGGTGTCTACTATCCATAAAATAAAGATCAGAAGGTTCTATTTTCTATTAACCCCGTTAACTGATTATAGGAACCTTGTTGAGCATTATCCCTTACTGTTACTTACTACACTATATGCTTTCTATTATTATATTCTGTTAGAGGTCACCTGACCAATCCTGCTTGGTGCAATAATCCCACCTGGATTGAAAGGTTGTGTCTCACTGATTTATTTAACCTTTATTTAACCAGGAGAATAAACCCATAGAGATCAAAAATCTCTTTTACAAGGGTGACCTGGCAAGAAGGCAACAGCACATGTCGTAATTTACACAATTTACACAATTTAAAACAACACTGTGTACAAATAGAATAAATATCGATACAGACAGCAATAAGAAATACACAATGGTATCATATTTAAAGTGCAGGTAGTGATATTAAACTCAATGGGGATGGACAATTGATGGACAGTTGAGTCATGCTTTGTGTTGTTATGGGACGTATAGTGTTCATTACTATATCCTTATAAACACTGGTCAGTTTTCACAGTAAATTACTGTATATTTACAGTATGTTAACTGTATTTGAATCTACAGAATGTATCTTGCATTTAATGATGATTATATGTTACTGTAATACTACTACTAAAAGGGTAAATATCCTCATGTAGCACCTTTCTAGTCTGACTGACCGCTCAAAGTGGAGAACTCTGTGGAGAACCAAATACACTGACTAGAGGACAATTGATCAGTTTACTTGGAGTTACTTGGAGAAACATGACAAACCCCTCCCACTTCTCTACACTATCATTGTCTTCATTAGAAAAACATGCTGTGCAGCGTTTAACTGTATTTTACATTCAAGTCAATAAGTAGATCTGATGGTTTCCAGTCAACCTGATGGTTAGTTAAATCACCATGTGAACAGGGGAGGTTTTCATAGCAGAAATATTGTATATTACGTCACAGGAACACTTCACTGTTGTCCAACATTTAATGACTGTTGCACATTCACCATCTGAGGCTAAAGGCTTCCTCTGAGGCTGTGCTTTATCTGGGTTTAAAGCAATAAGCAGTCACTACCACAAATATATTTATTCTAACATCGTGATGTGGCTTTTTCATGTCTGCAGTTTGTAGCACAGTATGACAGCATGTCAGGAGTGGGCTGCTGATTAGAATTATTCAATGAGGGCATCAGCTCAGCGCCTTGTTCTTGGCAGGCCTGCAAGAGTCACCCTCTGCCTTTAGAGCCATGTTGTCAGTCACAAATATAGAATACAAAAAATACATGGTAGCATTTTTATTCTGAACTTCAGAGCAGTGGACACTGTTTTTTAGGGTCACTGAATTAATTGCACTGTGAAAACAAGCATGAGGAAAGAGGAGAGCCGATGGGAAGCAGCTGCAGTGCTTTTCCTTTTTGTGTTGAAAGTGGTTTGTGGTGACTGGATGTTGCCGTGACTCAGACAGGAAACCTCATGTGTTTGGTCTCATTAAAGGTAAAGAACTGAGTTCCAGCTGACTGTGAGGAGATTGAAGTAGCAACATCTCAGTTAACGGGCAGCATACAGAAGATTCCATAGACAGAGTCCCTGCTTCACAGTTACATGTCCAGACACCATGTTTTATTGTCACACCTTAATTCGTAGTTTGCTGGATGGATTATTATGAAGTGACAAACACATAATCCTTACACAATAATAAGCTGTCCCGCCAGGATTTCGCGATCGCAAAAATTAACGCAATTTCAACTAATCCCCGTGAATTATTTGCAACTTTTGTGCGATCATCGTAGTTTGCCATGAGTTTCACCAAATTTCCAGGCCCTTTAAGAACGTGGCCTTATGGGTATTGTGTGCAGGTGACGTGGGGGAACATGCGGGTTGTAGTTCAGTAAAGTTACGTTGATATTGTGAGTGTATGGCTGGACCTGCATGAGAGCGATGCTGTGTGTAAACCTCCGTCCTGTTCGGAAAGTTTCTATTGTTGTTGCCACATTGAGCGACAGAGAAGTAAGGCTGTACATTTCCCTGCTGTTAATTAAAGGCCCGTTTCTGCTTCAGAGAAGCTCTGGACCACAGAGCTAGAAAAAACAAAACACTAGAGCAGACACGCTATTAGCTGTCACATGTGCTTACCTGAACAGAAACAAACATGAACAAAGCCTGTGTTCGACCCTAAATTTGGCATTATTTGAAGAGTAACTTGATCTATGATTGAAAATTAGTATCAAACAGTAAAAATCGTTTATTTCTGCATATTTACATAAGAATGTTTAATAATACATAGCTGATATGGCACTAATGTGTGTAATGGATTGGCAGCTGTGTGTGTGTGTATATATATAAATATATATAAATATATAAATATATATAAATATATATATATATATAAATATATATATATATATATAAATATATATATATATATATATATATATATATATATTTATATAAATATATATAAATATAAATATATATAAATATATATATAAATATAAATATATATAAATATATATATATATATAAAGCTCTAAGTACTGTTCATTATTAACCTGCTTTCATCATGGATTTGTTCATTTGTTCATGGATTTTTTATTCAGAATTATATATATATATATATATATATATATATATATATATATATATATATATATATATATATATATATATATTCAAGATATCTAGAAATTAAAGATATCTTGAAATAATTATTGATATCCTTAATTGTATTACAGATATTTGTCTAACAATTATAGATATGTTAAATATAAATTTGAGCCTATTTCATAAATTGAATGAATGAATGAAAATTTTATTTTGAACATAAATAAAAAGACAAAAAAGAAAACAAACAAGTAACAGTGTCTGAAAAGGAGTAGGTAGAAGTAAAACTCCCTACCCCTTCTCACTTCTCTCTTAACTCAAATATCATTTGCAATGTCCAAAACGTATTTACAACCAATTATTAATATACAGACAACTATTCCAAACTATCACTATATATTATTTGAGAATCTGAAAAATGGAGGTACAATTCTCAGTGTGTGTAGAGCCGTATGGACTTTCTGGTGAATTGTTGCTGTTCTGTGGGGAGGATACGAGACACAGAGTCATACTAGGGCTGACTGTGTATTTTATCTTGTAAATCACTGTCTTGATGCACATTGGAATATAAATTACCTATGAAAAGATATTCCTTCCCGATGTCTGACACGTAATTCAGGGAGGTAATTCCCTTATGTTCTATATGAAAGCAGGGGTAAATTGTTTTGCACCACATGCAATGTTGTGGTGGAACACAAACAAAAGGCATCGATTGATAAACACATACTGCTAAAACACACCTGGTGAACAACAAAACAAATCACGGTAACAGAGGCTGTTGATCCAGATCTGTTGTAAGTGCTGAACG